>OY783198.1:13680131-13745610 GCA_963678675.1 Xiphydria camelus
GTGTCTTATAATGGGGCCGGGGGGGGGGGGGGCTAGACCTCATCTTACACGAGAAATTTCTAGCCAAAAATGCTATCAAATCACTCAATACAGATTGAAAGAAGCGCTGTACTTTGCATCAAATAAAGCAGTAACAATAGACAAAAGAATGTGCAAAACCCAGGATCAAGCAGAGAAGAGGCGACCTGCACGAGTGGCATTGCGTCGTGATCGGGAGCTTATGTGCATCTTCCGAGATAGTGAAACGGGAGTGGAGGAGGTCGAGTGGGTTGAGGAGCAGGACGTCTCTACTGAGGATATATTTTATTAAACGAAGTTTAAAAATGAAGTTACTTGAACTGAGTGAATATATGTTTTCTAATGTTTTCCGTTGATACGAAGAGTTAGAACGAGGATGAAGTGCATAAAGAAATATACCGTAGTAGACTATAAACTTTACATCAACCGTGTTGGGCTTCCACTCGGATAAAAGACGCTGTTGATACACGATTAGAGCGAGAATAGCGAATAATGAAGAGTCTATTTAAACAGCTCCTATGTACAGCATCCTCGTTCTGACTATGTATGATGCTATTGTTTAGCAGGACCGTCTCGAAATATAGTCAATCTCTTCCTAATATTCATCTGATATTTGAAAGCAGTATAAACGGCAAGCTCAAGAATGACTTAAAAAAGTTACGTCTTATGTAAGATTTAGGGGGGGGGGGTCATCTGGAATCTTACAGTATCTTACACTGTGGGGAGGGGGGTCAAAAAGAGGGCACAAATGTCTTACGTAATATTTGGATGGCCCCTAAGGTGTTGTGAAATCACAATACACTACTAACTCAGCCTAAAAATGGAACGCACGCAGTGACTTTACACTGCTATCTGCAGACCCGCCTAGTGGTGTCAGTTTTTTTTTCATACCCTACCGGGACTCGAACCTGCGATCTTTAGGACGAGCTGCATCGCACTCTATCAATTGAGCCACTGACTCTTCAATATTGGTGTCGATCGACTCCAGTCATATATAGAAACCGAACATGACAGTGACTGCTCTCGAAGGTTCTTCTCATTAAATTTTATAAAATAATTTGATACCTTCCTTTTCAAAACAGTAGCGATTATGATAATATTAATAATTCATTATTTATGGAATAATTCGGTACAATTTGCACTGTTTGAAACATTATTATTATATCACATGTAGACGCAAACTGAACCGACGACGCTATTGAAACATCACAATGTATTGTGAATTCAAAAGAGACGTTTTAGGTTTTTCCCATACCTACATGTTTTAAAACAAAATATGGGTATTGTTTTTTTCAAACGCTGTTGTGAAATACAAACACGATATTAGAGGAATTCAGAGTGAACGTTGCCTATTTAAAGAGACTGTGATTAAATAAAAGTACGAGTTTTTTATTTCCTAATATATGTTTGGAAATCAAAACGAAATTATGATTTTTTAAAAGTTTTGTAGTGAATTCAATGTTTGCTTATTAAAATTAAGAATGTATTTTTGAATTCTCTACACATCTGTATATAGCGTCATATTGTGAAATAAAAAACACTTCTAACAGTGTACGGAACCTAAATCCGATAGAAATTCTCTGGAGCATTAAGAAGTTTGAACTTTCTAGAGTAACTATGTCGCCAAATTAAATATCGAAATCGAGTACGCAGAGAAAGTGACCTCTCGGCCATAGGAGATATTGTGGGACTCTTATCCATACTTCTACTAATACATATTATAAATGCGAAAGTTAGTTTCCCTGTATATTTGTTACCTCTTCACGGCGAAACTTGAAAGTCGATCTTGATGAAATTAGGCAGAGGTAACTTAAAGCCCGGAAATGAACATAGGGCATGTGTGATATCATCATAAATTCAATGTGACGAATGCTCTAAGATGATAGCGTTTAATAGAACCCAGCAGGCGACATCAGAGGCGCGCGGCTAAGGGGAAGGAGGAATGCACATCTTCCATTGATATCCAACATTGATCAGTAAGAAAGAATATAATAATTCAAATCCCATGTAAATGGAGTTGCAGGTAACAGCTAGTTGAGAATAACGAAAATTATGGATCATGTTAAGTAATTGCGTCGTTGTATTTCACGTAGGTATACTATACGTCTATTTTTGAACTTTGTAAAAATATTAATTACTTAAAATGCAAATCTCTTAAAGTTTATTGTGATACTTGTGCCATTTCTACGCTGCTGACTCCTTTTTGACACGGTTCTGCATTATAATTACGGTATATTTTAATAAACCAATAAAACACCACAGAGTCGACTCTAAACTTACAGAGTCCATATGTGGCAATTACCTCGGATATCTAAAAGTCTATGTACGAAGATAGAAGCCATGACGGAAAGAACGACACAAAGACACAGCGACGAATAACAACTTTGTCCACATACGGACGTAAAATCACAAGCCGCATGAAACTCGAACGAAACTAATCAAATGTGTTTCTAAGCGATTGTAGGTACGCTAGGAAAAATGAAAGTAAAGTGAGATTAAAAGTTAGTCCCCTCTCTAGTCTCCTCCTATACAAGGAGATACTGGGAACACGATGCCCTCATGACGCGAATTACGTATCGATTGGCTAAAAGTGCAATTAAAGTTTACATAATGGGTAAAAAATCGCCGTACAGAATGACACAACCCCTGGTGGGGAGGGTAGCACGTGCATATATTAATATTTGCGTATTACGTAACTTCAACGAAAAATTGATTATAGGTTCCACATTGTCATTGCGCAATATCATTCAAACTTGCTCGACCAATCGCAGTTGATCTAGAACTTACTCCGGGGCCCGTGTGTCCGCTTTTCCGACAGTACCTCGCGAGTCGTGAACGGAAATAAACGCTGCGCCTGACAATGCAGGTGAGAGCATATTTACATATTATTATTCGCTTTGCATATACCTATTAGTACTATTATTTTATCATCGTATGATGTGTCATTTAACTCTTTTCTGAATAATTGAACAATTGTATCTTAACATAGGAGCATGACTAACTAGAAATTTAATAGTTGTGGAACGACGATGATAAACACCACTCGATTATCGATATACTACGATACGCTGTTCGAGAACGGCGTGTTAATCAACCATTATCAAAGGATAAGAAAACGAACTCTTTACATATTTTAGACTTGAACACGTTCTCTTTAATTAAGTGAGGGGGGGGGGGGCAGACCTAGAGAGCCGGAGAAATTATAGTTAGTAGAGAAAGTCGTCGGTTTTGATACGCTTAAGAAAAGACAGATAAAAATAAAGATCTGGCCCGTAGATCATTTCGATTATTCGTATAAAATAACTATACAACATTTGAACGAGATCGAACAACTGGTTCCCAAGAAATCGAGTCAACTTGCTTTGAAAACATATACTGAATATCTCACGGTAAGCCGAACGGATTTATTCTATTTTTTCCCTAAATTTGATTCCCGTGGTGTTAGTTTTAATTGTTTTTAACAGAAAGCGTTGCGAAGGACTCTCTTCTCTATGTGCTAACTATCACTATTAAACAGATTAAAGACCTCAACCTCACCACAAAAGAGTGGCCAGCTCTTCATTTTAAAAGTGAAATGTGCTTACGAGTGTTTAACCCTCCATTAGGCGGGTGGATTACCATTGTAATCCACGCCCCTTTTAGTAGCTGCCAATCAAATAATTGCATATAGGCGGCGTCTATCTCTTGAGAAGCTGTTCAGAAGAGATCTAGTTTTCATTTTAGTGACAAATAATCTTTCGTGGAGTGAATTGCTCTGAGTAGAGGCTGCTGTCAAAGACGACTAGATGACATTTGTAATCCACCCGCCTGTGTCCTATCCCCCCCCCCCCCCTCCCCCCATTCAAACCCAACACCGTCTATTGCGAGACAGAACAAACTTTGCTGTCCACTTTTCTTTACAAGTGTCCGAGTTTTTGTTTCTGATGATTGCAATATTTCATTACCTTTAAAAAAAAAACAAAAATCATCGAAAAATATCAATTTTTAGTGAAGTTAGAGGCATTTGATTACAAGAGCGCACGGGCTCTACGGCGCGTATTTATGTACAAAATGCGATATCTCGAGAATTATTCGTCGTAACAAAATGAGATAAAAACCCATCGTTTCGTCTTGAAATTCTCTAAATTTTTTCCGCAATATGTCTCGATAACTTCTCAATAGTTTTCGAGATATTTAACCCTAGATAGCTAATCTTCCTATAATATAAAGAAGGTTAGCTATCTAGGGTTAAATATCTCGCTCTTGTAATCAAATGCCTCTAACTTCACAAAAAATTGATATTTCTCGATGATTTTTGTTTTGTTTTTAAGGTAATGAAATATTGTAATCATCAGAAACAAAAACTCGGACACTTGTAGAGAAAAGTGGACAACAAAGTTGATTTTCTCGGCCCGTCTACTGTACTAGACGGCCATGCTACTTTAGTAATGTTTTTCGAGTAGAAGTTTTTTTTATCAAGTTTTTACTATTGGGTACTGTGTTTTGAATAACTTTAACTATTATGTCTGCTGTGTTTCATGCATAATAAAATTTTATGCAAATTCCCTATTACGGAGAATTTTCTACACTTGTAGAGCGGTTCTGTAACTCAACGTTAACACTTGTAAGTTTGTGTTACCGATTTTACTACAATTGTAAGGAAATTTTCACCTAACTAAAACCATGGGTAGAATCTCCTACAAGTGTCAGTATTAACGTTTTAGGAAGCGTTTTAGTCGAAATGCTAGGAGTGGGAGAAAAAAGCAGAAATGTTGTACACGCGTTCGCAGTGCAAAGAGACAACGCAATTAAGGACCGAGCCCTCTACTGCACGTGGGGCTCGGGAAGGAAACTCGAAATTGCGGACATACAAAACGGCCCGATAACAGCTCCGTTCCTAATAAAAGTTAAAGGAGAAAGGGGAAAAAAGGACACATATCCTTGAATACCTATTTTGAAAGTCGGACCGAGAAACCCCGTCCTTTCTTGCCTAGGTGCTTGACCGGCCCATACACGGTCCTGTATAACTGTCACATTTGCACGAAGAACCAGTGCGTGCGTGCATAGCGAATGTTTATGTCACAAAACTGATAGCTCTGTCATTCATTTGTTTTCGAAGTACGTACCGTCAAAGTCCCAGTTTGTGTACGACTAATTGCAAGACCTCTGTGCCCCTATATTGTATGTTATATATAACAATTCATTAATTAAATTTTTTTTTTTTTCGATCCAGCCGGTACTTTATAGTTTTCTCAGATACTGAAACCCTTCATTTCAATAAATAATATTCCAATAATGACTCCAATAATTAATATTAATTAGTAAAGGGAAAGGATTATACGGCCGGGTTTGTAGACCCACAAAACTGATTATGTCCCCATTTGTAGACTCCCAGTTTGTAGACAGGCGATTTTAACGAACTAAAATGTTTCTTTATTTATCTTAGATACATCTTTTATTAGAATATTAAAACAACATAAAATATTTATTTAAAAAACTGTTTCACAACATATATATATACGAATTTATATGTATTATATATACAGGGAAAACCAACAAGATTACTCTTGCTTGGGTCCCCGGACACACAGGAGTCCATGGTAACGAGATAGCGGACGTACTGGCGAAAGAGGGCACCAGAAAGGAGAACCTCATGCCAGTGGGAGTCCCCTTTGCCATGGGCAGGTTAGAGATTAAGAGGAAATTCCACAGGGAGCATTTTCACCGGTGGACTAATCTAGGAACTGGCAGACAGGCGAGGAATCTAATGCCTCGCCTAGCACAAAAGAGAGCCAGGTTACTAGTGAACATGAACAGGATAAGCCTGAGCATTACAATCAGACTATTAACTGGTCACGGAAAATTCAACTCACACTGCAGGAGACTAGGTCTATCGGAAACGGATAGATGTCGATACTGCAAAGTGGAGAGGGAAGATGCCCAGCACCTGCTGCTGGAATGTCCAGCACTAGGGGCTTATAGACACCGTCTGATAGGCGAGGCTTTTCCTAGCCTGGAAAGGGCTAGAGAGCTAGGGGTGGAATGGATATGTGGACTGGCCAAAAAGGCCAAGATGCAAATCTAAGGTACACCCCTAATCACAGCGGGGCTACAATAAAACTATTAAGTTTTCGGTGGCGTTCAGGGATGATTAGCGTCCTAACCGCTTTTATTATTACTATTATTATTATTATTATATATACAGGGTGTCCGAAAAGTATGGAAACGGTTGAATATCTCGAAAAGTACGCTTCAGATCGGGAAACGAAAAAATACGTATCCGATATTTTTTTAAAAACTATCAAATGATACCAAGATTGATCCCACACCCCAACCCGTGTAGGTGGGGCAGGGGGAAGCTTCAAAATCTTAAATAGGAACCCCCACTTTTGATTGCATATTCGCATTCTATTTTAAAAACTACATAACTTTTATTTAAAACATTTTTTTCGATTCGTGGCAGATGGCGCTATAATCGACGAAATTCAATTTTTTCGGTTTTTGCAATTGAGAGTCGATTTATTCGATTCTGCAATACAATTGCGATAGAAATCTAAGTTTTTTATTCTCATACTTGATATTTTTGTTAAAAATTTAATTTAGTTTTGCAAATTTGAATTTACAGTAAAACTTTCATCGTTAGACGTTTAGAAATCTGGCAAATATACTACTTTTAGCGTAACCCAGAAGTAACGACGTGGACGTAATAGTTTTCTGTTCCCTTCCGGGTGCTTGATTCAGGTATGGATATCAGTTCCTAGCAATCAGTATTAGCGCGATGAAGGGTTAATTACGATAATAAGGCGGAGGGTATATTCCGGGAATCGTAGCTATTCTTTCACTAGTAGTCCGTTTTAATGATATCCGTTAACCTGAGTACACGTAACCAGGTACCGCTAATTGTCGGGCCTTTCCGGACTCTCGAACCTCGATGTATTCCGAAAGGGATTATCCTTGAGTAATTAGCTTATTTCTTCTAACGGAACTTAGTGCGTCACGGGGAATTCCAGGTACAGAACGCATCTGCACTTCTTCGCCACTTCCTCGCCCCTTTCGGAACGCTTTAAAATAAAATTTAAATTAAATTTTTAACAAAAATATCAAGTATCAGAATAAAAAATGTAAATTTCTATCGCAATTGTATTGCAGAATCGAATAAATCGACTCTCAATTGCAAAAACCGAAAAAATTGAATTTCGTCGATTATAGCGCCATCTGCCACGAATCGAAAAAAATGTTTCAAATAAAAGTTATGTAGTTTTTAATGTAGAATGCGAATATGCAATCAAATGTGGGGATTCCTATTTAAGATTTTGAAGCTTCCCCCTGCCCCACCCACAGGGGTTGGAGTGTGGGATCAATCTTGGTATCGTTTGATAGTTTTTAAAAAAATATCGGATACGTATTTTTTCGTTTCCCGATCTGAAGCGTACTTTTCGAGATATTCAACCGTTTCCATACTTTTCGGACACCCTGTATATTTATATTTATTTATTCCTCGAGTTTTCAATCTTTGGTATCAGTTTTACATTATTCTGACGTTTCTCTACATTGTTGTTGTGCTTCCTTAGGATTCTACATCAGTCTCATCATTTGTACTCATAAACAATTCTCTCTTAATCTTTTTGTCTGTACTTGGTGACGTCTTTGGTTCCTTAACAGCCGCTGAATCTGTTTCGTACTCATTATTTGTTAACAATTCCTTTTTTATGGTCTTTCCAATCATCGGTGACTTTCTTTGCAAATTTTTCAAACGTTTTTCTTCTTTTCGTATTTGCAGTGCCAGTGCTTTCTGCTCTCTCTCAGCCTTTTTTTTGTTCCTGTTTAATCTTTTTTTCATGCAAGTCTCGTTCTCGTTGCTCTTTCTTTATTTTTCGTTCTTCTGCTAACTTTGCCTGTGCTTGTTTCTTTAATTCTTGTTTTTGCAGACGTTCCATTTTCTTTCGTGTCTGCTCTGCCTCTTTTTGTTTCTGCTCTTCTACTTTCTTACGTTTTATCTCATTGAATTCATTGCTACTTATTACTGATGGCATTTTTACCTTCGCTTTGGGCTTCCCCTTCGAGGAATGACCTTTTTACCGGGCCAATAACGTGTTCCTTTAAATGGTGATGGTATATTTTGAAAGTTCTCATCGTCTTCAGAAGCTTTAGGGGAATTATTACTTGGCTGATCTGGAGAAATAAAAAATGGTGTCTCTGGAAAATTAAGATTTTGGTCGTCTTTGACAGCTTGATTTTGCAAAAAAATTTTGGGAGTCCTACAAGCATTGGTTAATTCAGTCTTAAGTTCTATCGTCGTCTTCTCATCCAATAAAGCTGGCTTACTCTCGAGCTTTTCAACATCATCAAGCCTGAATACAGAAGGTTTTCCTGCTACTGCATGACTAATACCACTGTCTGAATCATTCGTTTGAATATGAGGCAATTTACTTGGCTGAATGCTCTCCTGTGACTCTTTCAATTTTTTCACCAGCGTGACTCATTTTCATACAACACATCTTCCGTCAAAACTAAATCTCCAGTTTCGGTGACATCAAAGACAAGCATTCCACTATTTCTAACTACATCAAGATCTGAACTGAATGATTCGCTTTGTGGTATGTCACTTTCGTTGAATGAATTAGTAGCTGGTGCAGTCATTGTGTCAGCTGGATCAGAAAATGTGAGATTTTTTCTTCGATTGTTGTCTGAAATGAGAAATATAAAACTGCCAAAAAGCAAAAACAAACCGATAAATGAATATAAAATTTGATTAACCCCTCAAAGCCAGTTTTTTAACGCGTTGACGTCCCATGAGTCACATGTGATTCATACAGAAACGTCGCTGTACGTCCATGAGACATATGTGATTCATGTGCCATTGCCGTATGCATGGTGGTTTCATTTTTGGACGTCGTGGGATGGAAAAAATTCCTTACTGGAACGTATGGAGTGTTGAGAATGCTATTGCCATATGGTAACGCCAGCTCTTGATGGGTTAGTATATATTTTTGTTAAAAAATTGATACAAAGTACAATGATTGAAAAAATCGTACAAACACTATTATAATGATGAAATGCACAATTCAATTAATCTATCAAAATGCACGCAAATAAAAAACATTGTTGAATTTTCGAATTAAACAAATACCCCAATTTTCTCAGCGTTGTTGTTCAAATTTTCCTCCATGTCGCTCTGTTCGCCAGTAGACCCAATTGACTCGTTTTTCTGTTGATCTGTTACAACACTTTCACCACCTGCACGTTTCCAGACGCAAAACAGCTCTTTTACACGCTCAGGTAAAAGACCTTCGTTTACTCAAACTTCTTTAAAATTCTTCAAAACATCAGGATTGATATGAGCCTCCAAATATTGTAATTGTTCTGCAGAGGTACTTGACTTTTGGGAACGTTCTGAAAGTGATCCACTGACCTCAGACGTTTTTACCTTCTTAAAATGTTTTGTATAATTAACTGATACTTCATTAAGCTCATCAAGGGCTTGTTTCAGTATTCTTGCAAAATTCTCTCTTCTTATTCGAGCCCCATCATTCTCAAATCTCCAGTTGCGAACTGCCTTTTTCCAAATAGTCTTGAGTGGATGAAAAACAGCGACATCCATAGGCTGAAGAATATGAGTGGCATTGGGATAAAGTGCAATCAATACAATACCCTTTCGCATGCAAAAATCGCTCAATTCTAATGTCATGTGTGAGGAGTGTCCATCCACATACATAATGATTGGAAACGTTAGCTGATTTTTTACGGCCCAATCGTAAAAATGATTGGCTAGCCACTCGAAAAAAGTTTCAGCTGTTTCCCAACCACTCTCAGAGCGACCAATAATCCAATCCTTAGGCATTGTCGATGAAACACTCGCAGGAATGCGAACGTAATTGTACATAATCATTGGAGGAAGCATTTGTCCAGCTGCATTACCGCAGAATAAAGTTGTTATGCATTCTTTCTTGTCATTATTAACCCACAAAAACAGATTCTCTGTAAAAAAAAAGGCGGCATGTTCATTCAGTGCCAACAAAAATTGATACGTAAAATACTCTCCAAAAAAGATTTGAAATCAATTAAGATCGCCATGTTCAAGATTTATATATAAAAAGTAAAAGGCATCATTTGAAAGGAAAATTATTGTAAATCAGGTTACTAAAAAATTCGACTAAAAAATTTATAAAAAAATTTTAATAAAAAAGAACTTGCCGCGTTTAAGTTTCATCTTTTGTCCACTATACCGAATATTGGCAGTGCTTGGACTGTGCTAGAGTGATTCATAAATTGCACTGTCGAAGTCAAATTCAGAGAAATCCAGAAGGCTCCCGCCTGATCGGTTTCCCGTGCGACGTTCGGTATACTGGTGGTATCATATAAGAGCGTATGAATTTATTTAAAATCATAAGTGCATAAACATCAAATATAATTCTCTGTCTGAATTTTTTATTTTGAAGGAAAAAACGCGGCAAGTTCTTTTTTATTAAATTTTTTTTATAAATTTTTTAGTCGAATTTTTTAGTAACCTGATTTACAATAATTTTCCTTTCAAATGATGCCTTTTACTTTTTATATATAAATCTTGAACATGGCGATCTTAATTGATTTCAAATCTTTTTTGGAGAGTATTTTACGTATCAATTTTTGTTGGCACTGAATGAACATGCCGCCTTTTTTTTTTACAGAGAATCTGTTTTTGTGGGGGGATTTCACTACTTTTTGGAATTTATTCATGAGGAGAATACGTACATGTAGGAGAATAGCTTTTTATTACCACAAACCTAAAGCCTCACATTTTATACCCATACGAGCTAATTAATTATAACCACGTTACTTTTGATTTATTCTCGTGATATTTTGAAAGGGATTTATAAACTAGATTGTGCCCTTATATTTTTCACTTTGCCTTAGTATTTTGGAGAAATAAAACATACCGCTTTCGAATTTACAGGCCATCGGATTTTTCTTATATTTTGATCGTCTACAGAAATCCATGTAGACATTTTACCTTTAACTTTAAGTATACTCTTCCAATAACCGTGACGAATTGTTTAATCATATGTAAAGGTACCACTTATGACAGTACATATGTTGTTACATATTAACTCGAGACGTTAGAATAGTTTCAAGAAATCCTTTTGCATGCACAGCTGATATTAAGGTGAACGCTAGTTCGCCTGGTCGAGAGAGAAAGAGCGATAGCCATGGCGAACAGCAGAGCCTGAAGCGTCGTTCTCAGAGCTTCAACGTATTGCCAGCGACACTTGGGTAACCAATAAGAATAAAGCCGCTTCTCCCCACTCTTCTGTCGCTGGCGACACGTCCCAAGTTGAATTTTATTTAACTTTTCTCTCCTGTCGCTGCGACAGTCGTCGATATTTAATATGGCGACTGTCGCAGCGACAGGAGAGAAAAGTTAAATAAAATTCAACTTGGGACGTGTCGCCAGCGACAGAAGAGTGGGGAGAAGCGGCTTTATTCTTATTGGTTACCCAAGTGTCGCTGGCGACACGATGAAGCTCTGAGAACGACGCTTTATTTACAGTAAAGAACGGAAATTTAACCTATACGCGATATTTCACTACCGTTTTTCCAGCTGACAATGGTTATAGACAACAGCGGGCGCTATAAAAAATGCTCTTTTTATGTCATATGTATATAAATATTGCCAAGACACGCGTTAAAGATGCTTGTTAATGTTTATTATCGTACTTGAAAACACTCTCCGTATTTAACAATTATAAAACCCGTTCCGAATCCCGTGTTTTTTAGTGTCATGAGTTTCACACAGATGGCGTTTTCTCCGATAGCTTGATGCGAGATCGCTATTTCGTCTGCTCTATGCTGGTAAAACAGTACCTCTCGAAGCATTGATTATTATCTATCATCTGTCAACCGTAACGATCCGACAAAATAATGGCATATGTATTTGAATAATAAACGATAATCTGGAAACGAAAGGAGAAATTTGCAACCGCAAATTCCGTTTGACAGATACGATTCATTCTAATTCAAAACAGAGCTGGAAAGACTCGACTGGCTAAATGGTTAAATGGTACATGAACTTTGACGATGATGAAAAACAGAAGCTGATAGAAGAAGTACACACGGTATATATAATTATTGTAAGGGATGCGAAACATACTCGTACTAATTTTGTGGAGGTAAGTCCTGGAACTCGATGGAATATCAAGACCAAGACGCTCGACAATGCTACACATATCGTTGCTGTTCATAATGATTCTTTCAGTTTCGTAACTTCAAAATAATCTATAGATGTTACGCTGGCTTAGATTTTTGTATCTGTGTCGATGTCAATGATAAGTCTAAAAATAAAGGGAGCTATTGATTGGTACGATGGACGTTGATCATTCTTCTTTTTATCGCATACACCTCAGCGATCCCGTAGAAACCGGTGAAGAGCAACAATCAATACCAAATTCTCAGAATTATATTTTATCTGAACATTCGTATGCTTCGCAACAAGTGGTGATAAGGGTCACTAAAAGAGTAGTAACGTGGCAAAAATTACCACAATTCATTGGATCTTCTACTTCTTCAACGAGAAGAAATACAGAAAATTGAGAACGGTGAATGTCTTAATGACAAACGCATGAGTGTCTTTACTTCTATTGTCCAGAATAGTACTCAATACATGCCTTACGACACCATTTACATCCAAAAACCTGCTAAAATTTTTCCGGTGCCTTCGCAAACTGATCATATACAAATTTTGCCTTCACTAAATCACTGGGTATGCAGTTACTACGATTGCCACCAAGATCAATTATTAATTTATGATTCATTGAATAATAGCAACATCGATGAACATCAGAAATGTCATCAATCTTGATAACATACGATTTCCGAAGGTTCAAAGACAAGAAAATAATACTGACTGTGGTTTATTTGCTATTGCGTTCGCTGTGTAATTAATTTTAGGCAAGAAACCTGAAACATTATTCTACTGTATAGAAAGTATGCGCTGTCACTTACTGAAAATTTGGACCGATCGCACAATCACGCATTTTCCTTTATATTCTGACAAAGAAAGTGCATCAGGTAATTTGTCGAATATGGTTTCGGCCGCGACACCAAAGTACAAAATCACACATTAAGGGCCGGTTTTACCAACAGGTATAAACGCGGTATAGCGCTATACTGAGAATAACCATAAGGCTTATTGCTGGTTATTCTCAGTATAGCGCTATACCGCGTTTATACCGTGTTGGTAAAACCGGCCCTAAGTAAAAGAAAACCCCCCAAAAAAAACATTTTCCAAATGTAAAATGGTGGGTCGAGAGAGAAAGGCGATCCTTACCTGCCTAAAAAATGAGATTTCAACAAACAAACGAAAATGATATCAACAAGCTGCAGCTTTTAGTCGCGAAAGATATGATCACATTAAACAATTTCTGAAGAAAAAAAAATGTATACCACCCTCACACCACCCCCTTAAACTCACTCGACAGCCCGCTTTTGCGATTAGCGATAAGAAGAAGAATGCTCAACGTCCATCGCACCAATCAATAGCTCCGTTTGCTGTTACAGAAGCGGGCTGTCGAGTGAGTTTAAGGGGGTGGTGAGGGTGGTATACATTTTTTTTCTTCAGAAATTGTTTAATGTGATCATATCTTTCGCGACTAAAAGCTGCAGCTTGTTGATATCATTTTTGTTTATTTGTTGAAATCTCATTTTTTAGGCAAGTTTCGCCCCCTTACTCGTAAATAAATTTCCAGCACAGCATCGATATTTTGCTGCACCTATATTCTTCTGGGATATAAAAACCCTATATAATTCAGCCCTAACAAGTACAATCTTATCGAGCTGTACCTTATCGAGGAGATCTTTCAACGTAATGATTCCGAAATGCTTCTATGCTGTTCTGCAACATTCGCGAATTTATCGAAAAATATATATTATGAGTAAAGAGGAATGTTTCTAACATACGGTAATGTTCACGAATATTGTAAAATATCGCAGGAATGTTACAGAAAAGTTGCTTGCAAAATCGTGCTTTGCGGGGTGTAAATGATGATATTTTGTAATTTCCATCGTTACACCAAAGGTAAAGAAGAGATGAAATACCGTATGTCCCACTCTGTACGGGCCAGTTTGAAGTTACCTTCGGGGAGGCTTGGTCGGTACTTGAGTCATTTAATACCGGTAGAAGTCGAGTCGGTAGTTAGAGTTGGTGTCAATTCGGGTGATCGAAGCGTCTAACTTCGAAATTATGAATTTGTGAATAATGGAAATGACTCACCATTATTCACAAATTCATAATTTCGAGGATAGACGCTTCGATCTCCCGAATTGACACCAACTCTAACTACCGACTCGACTTCTACCGGTATTAAATGTTTTGATTACCGACCAAGCCTCCCTGAAGGTAACTTTCAAACTGGCCCGTACAGAGTGGGACATACGGTAGAAGTGAGGTACATACATGCACACTTCACGTTTGACAGGTCGGTATATAAATTGAAACTTGTGATAGTATAATATGAAAGAGGAAAAACTTATATCGACAAAGAAAAAATAATAATAAAGTAGTTACTCCATTATTGTAATCCAATAACATTGTATCACTTATTTTTCTGCCACGACTTTATTTGCTGATAGCGAAGAAAAATCAAATTTATTGGTTGATCCATCCACTATCAACAATCAAAGTCGTGGCAGAAAAATAAGAGATATAATGGAATTGGATTACAATAATAGAGTAACTACTTTATTTTTTTTTTCTTTATCGATATAAGTTTTTCGTCTTTCGTATTATACAATCACAAATTTAAATATATATACCGACTTGTCAAACGTGAAGTGTACATGTACCTCACTTCTCTTTCATCTCTTCTTCGCCTCTGGTGTAACGATGGATTACAAAAATATCACCATTTGCACCCCACAAAGCACATTCTTGCAAGTAACTTTTCTGTAACATTCCTGCGATATTTTACAATATTCGTGAACACTACCGTATGTTAGAAATATATACTTCTCGATAAAAACGTTTCGGAATCATTATGTCGAAAAATCTCCCCGATAAGGTATAGTCCGATAAGATTGTACTTGTTCGGGCTGAATTATATAGGGTTTTTATAATTATTTTAGGAAGTTCCAGAAGAATATAGATGCAGCAAAATATCGATGCTCTGCTAGAAAGAGTAAGGAATAACCCTTGAAAGAATATTCAGGCTATGGCAAGAAAGGTTAGAATCAGAGGTTAGCAAGTCTACGGTTAGAAGGATGAAACATGCCCAAGTCGTATTCAGCCTTGAGAAGATTTATTTTCAATATTGGACCAAAGGTACGGCAATCCAGCAGTCTCATAACCGACAGAAATTACGAAAGAGATTTATGTTAAATTATCTTAACAAATATTTATTTAAGAAATTACATCCCATAAAACACGTCTTTACAAGTAATTTTTCTGATATTCTTGCGATATTTTGCAATATTTTTGAACACTACCCTATGTTAGAAATATATCTTTCTCGATAAATTCACAAAGTTGCAAAACGTTATAGAAACATTTTGGAATCATTACATTGCAAGAAACAGCTCAATAAGACAGCTCGATAAAATTGTACTTGTCAGAGCTGAATTATATATGTGATTTCTATAATTATTTTAGAAAGACCTGAAAGAATACGAGAGCAGTGGAACATCGATGCTCTCCTAGAGAGAATAAGACTATAGGAAATAGAAAAGAATGTTCATCCTTTTAAAATGAAGTACATACATGCACCGGAGAAAGCAAATCCAGCTCGACGAATGAACTATTCCGACTGGTTTTTGGAACGGCAAGTGGACGATCCCTCGTTCGTCAGAAGATTTTGTTCACAGATGAATCGAAATTCTACAACGAAGGATTAGTGAATAATCACAACGCCCACTATTGGTCCGTGAGAAATCCTCACTGGGTAGAAGAAGTCGAAGGCTATGGAGTGGAGGCGATGAACTAAAAATAAAATAAAATTTAGTATATATAAATCGAAACTTGTAGTAGGAAGGCAGAGGGCAAGCACCGATGAGAAAAAAAATAGAAATATAGTTATTTTCGTTATTAGGGCGTGAAGCGCTGTTTCTAACGAGTGTGAAGTTTGCCGCACGAGCGAAGCGAGTACGGCAATCACACTCGTTAGAACGGCGCGAAACAACCGAATAACGAATTCTATTTTTTGTCACTAAGTGTCAAATACGAGGTTGACGATTTCACGCACTGCGCAGCTTATTTCACGCACTGCGAAACTTTTCACGAATTGGTGTGTGAAAGATGATTTCACATGCGTCGAGGACGTCCATGAAACCGAGTATTTGACACTGAGTGACAAAAAAGTATTATAGTTACCCCGATATTGTAGTTACTCCGATGTTTTTGTTCTTCTCCCACGACTTAGATTCTCCAATATGTAGAAATATACCGTCCTCCCGTACTGACAGTATACATGCATTTTTTACCTCTAATATGCCGGAATTAAAAACCTCTAGAACTCTGCGGTACAATGCCACGGTAGGAATATCAAATTCTACCGACATGACATGCTTCGACAAGGTCTGTATCAACTTTAGCATTATATTGGGGGCACTGCACTAATCCTGTGGCACATTTTTCTATCTGGGAAAGCCGTGGTAGAAAAGTAGGAGATACGATAGAATTTGATTACAATAATGAAGTAATTATTTTATTATCTTTTCTTTATCGATATAATCCCCCTTTCGTATTATCAAAAGTTCCAATTATACATTATCGGAACGCTGTACAGCTGTACTACCATAATAATATGCTTTCCCAGATAGAAAAATGTGCCACAGGATTAGTGCAGTGCCCTTAATGTACCGCTAAAGTTGATACAGACCTTGTCGAAGCATGTCATGTCGGTAGAACCTGATATTCCTACCGTGGCATTGTACCGCAGAGTTCTAGAGATTTTTAATTCCGGCATATTGGAGGTAAAAAATGCATGTATACTGTCAGTACGGGAAGACGGTATATTATCGGAACGCTGTACAGCTGTACTACCATAATAATATGCTTTCCCAGATAGAAAAATGTGCCACAGGATTAGTGCAGTGCCCCCAATATACCGCTAAAGTTGATACAGACCTTGTCGAAGCATGTCATGTCGGTAGAACCTGATATTCATACCGTGGCATTGTACCTCAATTCTAGAGAATTCTTTTCTACCTAGGTTGATTTTTGACTGCGAAGAAAAATCAAATTTCCGTCAATCCGTCCCGTTCTCGTATGGCGCTGAAAACAAAAAATAGAATAACCACAAAGATATTTGTTCTGTATAAGGAATGAAAATGAGGTTAAGACAGTCAGTTAGGAAGTTACTTATATGATGCCACTTCTTCCGAGATACAGATGTCTCCTTTCCTGCTCTTCATGCACCAGCAACCAGAGAAAAATGACACTGCTTCCGTGCACTGTCTTGATTATTAAAAAAAAATCTAAACTATTTGATAATAGCTAGCTGAGCGTCTGTCACATTCACCACTATTGAGATTCACTACTCCGATTACACTGAATTTGTACTTTTTATTAACAAGCGCGTCCGAGGATCGAAAAAATGCGAGGGAAATCGTTTCGCGAATGGAAATATTTTTAAATTTTCAAAAACAACTAAACATTCAAGGAATATATTCTCTCACACACTCTCACATACATTTTTGATGGCGTATGCGTGTGGCCGCATCTGTGTACACATTTCCGACCATGGCCGAATACCGCCGAAGACAGGCGGAATTTTTGTGACACTTTTACATATATATATCGCCCGAGAAATCGGATTCTCGACTTTAATGGGGCGAGGGGCGTGGCTTCGCGTTGCTAAGGAAAAATCTCGGTTAATCAAGAGACACGGTAGTGTCTCGCGGCATGTTCATTCAAGTCGTCAGTACGACGCCGCCAGCGCTGTCGCCGCGAGCACCCGTGTATCTTTACAGGAAAAATGTCTGCCCGCTTCGACCCTCAATTTTAACATCGAATTTTCTCAATAAATATACGGTTATAACCAAAACTATGCTTAGTTACGCCATATAAATCGACTATTCTCTATCGATAGGGACCAGAGTAAATGTTGTAAGTTACATATTAACAGAGATTTTTCCTTAGCAACGCGAAGCCACGCCCCTCGCCCCATTAAAGTCGAGAATCCGATTTCTCGGGCGATATATATATGTAAAAATGTCACAAAAATTCCGCCTGTGATTTAGTGAAGGCAAAATTTGTATATGATCAGTTTGCGAAGGCACCGGAAAAATTTTAGCAGGTTTTTGGATGTAAATGGTGTCGTAAGGCATGTATTGAGTACTATTCTGGACAATAGAAGTAAAGACACTCATGCGTTTGTCATTAAGACATTCACCGTTCTCAATTTTCTGTATTTCTTCTCGTTGAAGAAGTAGAAGATCCAATGAATTGTGGTAATTTTTGCCACGTTACTACTCTTTTAGTGACCCTTATCACCACTTGTTGCGAAGCATACGAATGTTCAGATAAAATATAATTCTGAGAATTTGGTATTGATTGTTGCTCTTCACCGGTTTCTACGGGATCGCTGAGGTGTATGCGATAAAAAGAAGAATGATCAACGTCCATCGTACCAATCAATAGCTCCCTTTATTTTTAGACTTATCATTGACATCGACACAGATACAAAAATCTAAGCCAGCGTAACATCTATAGATTATTTTGAAGTTACGAAACTGAAAGAATCATTATGAACAGCAACGATATGTATAGCATTGTCGAGCGTCTTGGTCTTGATATTCCATCGAGTTCCAGGACTTACCTCCACAAAATTAGTACGAGTATGTTTCGCATCCCTTACAATAATTATATATACCGTGTGTACTTCTTCTATCAGCTTCTGTTTTTCATCATCGTCAAAGTTCATGTACCATTTAACCATTTAGCCAGTCGAGTCTTTCCAGCTCTGTTTTGAATTAGAATGAATCGTATCTGTCAAACGGAATTTGCGGTTGCAAATTTCTCCTTTCGTTTCCAGATTATCGTTTATTATTCAAATACACATGCCATTATTTTGTCGGATCGTTACGGTTGACAGATGATAGATAATAATCAATGCTTCGAGAGGTACTGTTTTACCAGCATAGAGCAGACGGAATAGCGATCTCGCATCAAGCTATCGGAGAAAACGCCATCTGTGTGAAACTCATGACACTAAAAAACACGGGATTCGGAACGGGTTTTATAATTGTTAAATACCGTATGTCCCACTCTGTACGGGCCAGTTTAAAGTTACCTTCGGGGAGGCTTGGTCGGTACTTGAGTCATTTAATACCGGTAGAAGTCGAGTCGGTAGTTAGAGTTGGTGTCAATTCGGGAGATCGAAGCGTCTAACCTCGAAATTATGAATTTGTGAATAATGGTGAGTAATTTCCATTATTCACAAATTCATAATTTCGAAGTTAAACGCTTCGATCACCCGAATTGACACCAACTCTAACTACCGACTCGACTTCTACCGGTATTAAATGACTCAAGTACCGACCAAGCCTCCCCGAAGGTAACTTCAAACTGGCCCGTACAGAGTGGGACATACGGTACGGAGAGTGTTTTCAAGTACGATAATAAACATTAACAAGCATCTTTAACGCGTGTTTTGGCAATATTTATATACATATGACATAAGAAGAGCATTTTTTATAGCGCCCGCTGTTGTCTATAACCATTGTCAGCTGGAAAAACGGTAGTGAAATATCGCGTATAGGTTAATATGTAACTTACAACATTTACTCTGGTCTCTATCGATAGAGAATAGTCGATTTATATGGCGTAACTAAGCATAGTTTTGGTTATAACCGTATATTTATTGAGAAAATTCGATGTTAAAATTGAGGGGTGAAGGGAGCAGACATTTTTCCTGTAAAGATACACGGGTGCTCGCGGCGACAGCGCTGGCGGCGTCGTACTGACGACTTGAATGAACATGCCGCGAGACACTACCGTGTCTCTTGATGAAGTTGTAAGCAGCTTTGTCTCCTCTTCTTACGAGTACCTACTTTGTCTCCATCAGGGGTGAGTCGAAAAGCAGATTCATCGCAATTAAAAACCCTTGAAGGGTCTACGCCTATTAGATTTTTTTCTGTCAAATAGTTTCTCACTTCTTGGAACCAATTGCGAATACCGCCTTCTGTCACTAATGTTCGTACATAATTTAAATTTTGAGACATCCTCTGGCAGTTCTGGATGGCGAGAACAAAAAGCTTCGAACCAGTGTCTCCCAGGTCGATCATTGACAAATGGATTTTCTATTCTTTTTTTTTAAGCAATAATTGTACACTATTTAACAACTGATCTCTGGTTATGAGAAATCCGTTTTTACCCATAACAAAAATCCAATTAACTAGTCGTTCCTCTTCTTTTTTACCAAGTACACACTCTGGCCCTCTTCTGCAAATTGAAAGCTTTCTTGTTCCATTTCTTTTGGCCGCTAATGTTGATTTAGGAATACTAAATTTAGCGCTGGCAGCACTCAGAGATTGTCCTTCACTCACTTCCTTTAATGCTTTTTGTAAGTCTGCTTCTGTATATTTTGTTCTTTGGTGATTTACTTCTTTAAAAAATTAGTAAAAATTAAAAAAGGTCAACATTTTCAAGTGATTAATAATTTTTTTAGTAATAAAAACAATAATTATGAGTAAAAAATGATTTAATTCAAAATATTTTTAGGTTATAAAGTCTGGCCAGAAATGTTAAGTACAAACTGGGCCGACACCAATGTTGCAGTCCCCATATGTATATCCCACATTTTTTTATACTATTCATTTTATTTTGTTAAAATCAATTATTTCAGTAAAACATATGATTGTTTATGGACACATAGGTACGTGTACTTTTTAATAGATTTTGTACTTACTTTTTGCAACTTAGAGACTTTTGCGACATGGTGTCTCCCTAACCTCAACACTAAAACGTGACCACGCGAGACCGCCAAATTGTTGATGGTCGGATCTTTGGATTTTCACGGATTTATTAAATATACTTAACCCCTTGCTGCAGGGCGACAACTTTTTGCACCTACAATCCGCAGATACTATAGATCGCGACATTTTATACGGTCGGTAATTTGCAAAAAAAATTAAATTACTACATTTAAAATAATAGTAAAAGGTATACAAACTGGGAGGCGTACACAAACTGGGCCGTTGACGGTATACCGCTCAGGTGCCGCTAGAGTCATTTATAATTAAATTTGGCTTCAGAGCGAAAGTGTCGAACGTCTGCTTTCCCGGTACCTGTCAGTTCGGGAGATCAAAGTGTAGACTAGAATCTCGAAATCGTCAATTTGTGAATAATGGTAAGTAATTTGTAGAAGTGATAAGAAATAATCATTCGGGTTTTTAAACACTGGGGGAATTTCATTGAAGAAACCCGTATGATTATTTCTTATCACTTAAAAATTACTCACCATTATTCAAAAATTCAAGATTTTGAAATTAAACGCTTCGATCTCCCGAATTGACAGCTATCGGGACACGCTAACTGTAGAAACTGAAAGGTTAATTGCAATTTTGCATCACCGTGTGTAGGCTGGTTTATAGCGGACTTCTACATATTCTACAAGTCTTGTAAATTATTAGCTATACACTTGTAGGACTTTTCCCTATTTCCTATAAGTGTCGCGGTGAAGTTTGTGTTATTTAAGGACTTGTAAGTACAAGTGAATTTCTTACAAGTAATATACTTGTTACACTTGTATGGCTTGTGTTATAGGCCCCTGATGACACATTTTGTTGAGTGCACGATTTCGAATTTTGACTGTTAGGGAGTTTAGGTAACTTTCTTTTCATATTAAATAAGGTTTATAAGGTCTACTTTTTTATAATATATAAAATAGTGAACTTAAATTAATTTAGCGAAATATTAATTTTACTTTACGCTAATCAGTTACAACTCAGTTTTAACGTGATTGCGCCTTTCCACTTTTGTTTTTATTTTCTTGTATTCAGATGGAGGACAGGAAAACTAATATTAGTAGTATTTATTAGTGTTAACAAAATTGGCAATTATATGAAAATTATATAAAATAAAGACTGCTGCAATGTGCTTCTTTGGTTTCAGAGATTAAAATGTCTGAACCGAAAAAGCGACGTTTGGAAATTAGTAAAGATCCTGCGACTTGACTAAAATAGAATGACGAGCCTTCAAGTAAAGAAGAAAATCTATCAGGTAAAGAAGACGAAGAGGAAATGGAAGAAGCCATTACCGAAAACAGCAGTCATCAATATGAATCAGAGCAGGATATCTCTTTAGATGAGGGCGAAACTATATCACACACGTACACAAAGAACCTGGCGGCAAACATATTTACCTTGGCAAAGATAAAATAACTAAGTGGAAGAAAAATCGGGGTAACACATTCACGTTAGTGTTCGGTCCCACAATATCATAAAGCTTTTTCCCGGACCAAAACGGAGTGTTCGAGATGCAGTGACAGAGACTGATTACATAAAATTATTTGTAACCGACAGCAATATTCAAATAATAACTACTTCAACAAACAAATATATGGAAAAAATTAGAAATAATTTTGAAAGAGCTAATCCTTCGCAAGATAGCGAAAAAAAAGTAATTGTGCATAATAGAAAACCATTTTAAAAAAGGAGAGGGGGGTGGAACTCCGATTGGCTTACTGGTCTCGACTGAGACTCCGCCGAATCTAACCTAACCTAACCTAACACATTGAAATATAAATAAATAAGATTTGGTAAGGTTAGGTTAGGTTAGGTTAGGCTAGAACCGGCGGAGCGAGCGAAGCCACAAAAGCTATTTGCCTAAAAAGTTACTATTTGCATGCGACATATGTCGCGAGAAACGAAAGGAAGGAAATTGATAAATTCGCTCCCATAAGAGAAGTTTTTGAGATATTTCTGGCTAACTTTCAAAACAATTTCATTTCAAGTGAGTTCTTGATAATTGAGGAGTAGTTACTGGCTTTTAGGGGTCGCTGTGCCTTTAAGCAATACATACCTAGCAAACCATATAGGTATGGAATCAAGATGTTTGCATTAGCGGATGTAAAAACTGCACACACCTTTAATTTCGAGCCTTACGTAGAAACCATATAAATTAAGTAACTGAAGAAGATGTGGTTCTTCGATTGGTTCATCCTGTAGAAGGAATAAACCGCAATATATAACCGGAGACAATTTAGCAATCTATCACTGACGAAAAAATTATTGGAGGAAGAGAAATTGACTTACGTTTATATGTAATGTATACATTGGTCTCATATTGTCCAAAGAAAAATAAGACTGTCATATTGATTTCTTCAATGCATTGTGACAGTTTCATTGACGCGAAGAGTGGTGACAAGAAATTACCGGAAGTAATAACCTGTTACAATAAGGCTGGCCGTCCACTGGAGCCGTATTCGTCCGAATAATCAGTCGGCCGACCTATGGCAGACTACGGCCGACTAATCCCAAGACAAACGAAGGTGTTCACGCGCGTCTACTGCACACAGCCTGGTCGGCCGAATGCGACCGAACTCGGCCGGCTCACGGTTGGATCCCACTGAAATGGGATTAGTCGGACGTTAAAAAAGCAAATACGTGAAGGTTCACTAGGTTATTGCAGTTATTTGTGTACTTTTCATTAATAAATAACTATTTTTGGCGAGATCATGGATAGTGAGAAACTAATAAGCATAGTAAATGCAAAAACTCCACTGTGGGATATGCATGATAAAAGATATCATCAATTCAACCATTTTGTAATTGATGGGTGAATTGCCTCTAAGATATACTGAAATGTCCCCATATCCATTCTATAATAGTTAAAAAATGTTTCACTGTTCCTCTTTAATTTCTCGTGTAAATGATGAAATTCTCCTAGATTTTTCCTTTTGCTTAATATGGAGTTGATCCAGCACTTTCTTTTTAAACCACTAGTATCCTTATTAACTTTTAACCGTCGCCTCGCGAGGTATGTATTTTCTAGGAAATATAAATCACTATTCATTTTGTATGACTAAAATCAAATTACAACTTCGCCACACGATCATAAAATAGTAGACAGGTTGCCCTGTTTCTCTCGGATGTCTCGGACGGAATCCGGCTGCAATAAACGAACAGAGCTCGGACGTCCAAGTCGTCCGTTAAGTCGGCCGACTGATTATTCGGACGAATACGGCTCCAGTGGACGGCCAGCCTAAGACGAAAGTAGGCGTTGACTTAGTAGATCAGATGTGTGGAATATACAATGCAGCGAGAACAACAAAGCGATGGCCAATGGTTATATTCTGTAACTTACTAAACATATCCAAAATAAATGCTTGCTGCGTGTATAAAGCTAACGAGAAAGTCTACCACCCTAATGAGAAAGTCTTTAGATCTAACTTTATTGAAAAGTTTGTATGGGAGCTTATAAAACGCCAAATTGAGCACCGATCAACTATTTCTTTCCCACCAAGAGAACTAAGGCGACGAGCGCGACACCTACTTGGACTTGAAGAAATTCCTTCTCTTCCCCCTGCATCAGATATACCAAATACAATTCGTCGTTGCTACATCTGTTCCCAGGAGAAGTCGCAATAAATCCATAAGAAAAAGGATATAGCCGGATAAGCATGTAAAAACTGCCCCGCTTGAATTTTTTTCCCATTCAGGTATATTGTGTGTTTGTGTATAAGTAAGCTCTCCCTAAATTTTTAGATCAAAATATTCATTTAATCAAAAGTTATCGTCAAAAAACCGAAAAACGAAAATATTTTTTATCTCGAAAATTACTCGACCAAATTTCGCACAGCAAAATATATGTTATGCACCATCAGGTAGCTAAATTATAAAAAAAGTTTTGAATTGTTTTGTCCATGAATAAAGAAAAACAACAAGTTTGAATTTTTCAATAATTTTTATTTTGCATATAAAAAATAACACCAACGCCGTTTTTTAAAAATATAGATTCTAGCACAATTAAACTATGATATATAATTTTTACAAGATGATTGGTGTAGGACAACAAGTCGAAATAAATTAATGAAAATTATACATCTTCTCTTCCGCCGTTTTCCTAACGTAATAGATAGCGGGAAACGGCGGAAGCATAGTTGTACACCTATTAATTCGAAATTTTACTGTACAAAAATAATAGTATTTACTTACAATTAATTATTACTAACGAGAATACAATTTACCACATGTGTGTAATATATGTACATATAAATCGAAATTAAATGAAATTAAATGAAACTGACATAGAGAAGCTTCGTTTTAATCTTCATCGCTTTCGTGATTTATTGTGGGTTCAATATTTTCTTTTTGAAATAGTTTGCTTAGTGTTTCTGCAGGTTTAATAACCTTTGTTTGATATCGCGCAAATGACAAATAATAAATAATTGAAGGGCTTCTTTCAAAAATAACATTTGTCAAAAACGCCAATCCATGTAGTATTGGTAATAATGCCTACTCTTTCGTTTTATCTAGCCGTGTAGTGGTGCCTACTCTTTCATTATATTATAAAAAGCAAGCCGTCTTACAAATTAAACTGGTTTTTGGAAGTATTTTATTGTCTAGTTTTTTATCTAAAAGGTTGAACTTTTGTTTGATAATCCCATGTATAGCTTCTACTGCCCACCGAATTTTAGTGACATATCGAGAGTGATTTGATTCTTCACACGACAATAGGGAGGTTCGGACCAAAAAAATTTTATGTTTTTTCTCTATGGAAACTATTATGCATGTGTAAGTAACCATGTACGTGAAAGAATTTAAAAAAAATAAATAAAATTTACTACTTCAAATTGCACATTGTAACTCTGGCGATAACGTTAGGGACGAGAACGTTTTCTTATTGGTTTGACGTCACTTGCCAGACACAAGCTCCGCCTTCTCCCGAGGAGCAGTGCAGGCATACAGCACGAACCTCCCTATTGAGCACTAGACTAAGAGCTAGTGACATTTTTCAGTGATTATTTAGTTAAGGCCTATTTTTTGAGAGAATGTTGTGGGGGGCATGTCTAAGTGCCATCCGTGAGGATTAGCCTTGATAGCGGTATGGAAGGCTGGCGGAACGCCCCCAACTTGTAAAAAATAGTGCACAAAATTATTATTTAGTTAAGGCTGAAATTTTGTTTACTATTCATCTGGTAGTCCACAATTATGAATATAAATTGGCGGATCGATTGGCCGGCATTAAAAGGGTGGCGGATCATCCTAAATACGTCGTGTGAACAATAAAATTGTTATTATTTAGTTAAGCCTCAATTTTTAATATGTTATTGAGACAACTGTTTCAAGTGGAAATTTAAATTGGCGGAACGAAATATTGGCATTAACTACCTGGCGGAACGGTTTAAACATCCATTGTGCGCGCCTCGATTTCGTGTTGTTTGCCGCAGAATTTTTTATATTAGGAATGCTTCTAATATAGATAATGATTTTGTTTATTTTCTGGAATCTTTTTAGTAATAATAGTAATTTAGTTTCCCTGGAGTTAAAATTTTAGCGCTCATTCAATATTGATGAGCTTCAATATATCAATCAAACATCAGTCTTATGTTAGGACACTCAACATTTTATTTGTGATGTCAGATGTTTTAACAATTTTTAAAACGGATGAATGGTATAATTTTTTTTAAAATACCCTTTTGGCATTTGACCGACGATATAGTGCTTTATACAAATATAACGAGGTGCGTGAAGTGAAAGAATATTTTTAACAGAAATTTTTTTAAAGCGAACTAATTTCTTAGAGTATTTATCGACTTACAAATATATGGTATGTACTTCATATAAAGACAATTTTAATACCGTCAGTTGTTCGATCATCTAATCATCTTCTGTGTCCGGCCAGTCAGAATCGTCACCTTCGTCAACTGAATTCAGATCACTAGATGCTCGGGAGCCTACGTCTATAAATTTAAACAAATTGATTAGAAAAATGTAATATTTTTTGTTTATATTTACTGTTAAATCTGCATACCTGATTCAATGTCACTGTTGCAATCATTGTCGCTTTTATTGGAATCTTCAACAAGTACATCTCCAAGAAATTCAGGCAATTGATCTCCTTGAAACCAGACGAATTCATACTTGCCGTCGTTGATGCACCAGCCATGGTTTTCTGGAGATTTGTCCGTTGATTGTTGCAAATTTGCATTTAGCCAGATACTGGCAATTTACGAGCTCCGCAGTAGTTGCTGTTGCACTTCAGTTGAGCATGGTGGCAAGTTTGATGCGTCGCAATTGCGGATGTTTTTTGCAAATGAGTACGTAGAGTGTCTGCAACTTTATAAGCTTCGTTAAAGAGTACCAAATGAGCTTCATTAACGGTGTTTGCGTTTTTGACACCATACATCCGGCAGATAAATTCTTGCAAAACAGGAAACACTGCTGAAGTGTCAACATCATCTTTGCCTAGGTCTTCAAATGCCTTTTGATAATTATAGAACGCCTTCAATAACTGATATGATTTATTTTTTCCTTTACGGGAAGGGTTGTAATCACACCCTGTAAGGGCGTGGAAGCCAGGCAGAGCTCTTGAGAATGTTGAGAAGGTTGAGCTCTTGAGAATGTGAACAGTGACATTGAATCAGGTATGCAGATTTAACAGTAAATATAGACAAAAAATATTAAATTTTTCTAATCAATTTGTTTAAATTTATAGACGTAGGTTCCCGAGCATCTAGTGATCTGGATTCTGTTGACGAAGGTGACGATTCTGACTGGCCGGACACAGAAGATGATTAGATGATCGAACAACTGACGGTATTAAAATTGTCTTTATACGAAGTACCTACCATATATTTGTAAGTCGATAACTACTCTAAGAAATTAGTTCGCTTTAAAAAAATTTCTGTTAAAAATATTCTTCCACTTCACGCACCTCGTTATATTTGTATAAAGCACTATATCGTCGGTCAAATGCCAAAAGGGTATTCTAAAAAAAAATTATATCATTCATCCGTTTTAAAAATTGTTAAAACTTCCGACATCACAAATAAAATGTTGAGTGTCCTAACATAAGACTGATGTTTGATTGATATATTGAAGCTCATCAATATTGAATGAGCGCTAAAATATTAACTCCAGGGAAAAACTAAATTACTATTATTACTAAAAAGATTCCAGAAAATAAACAAAATCATTATCTATATTAGAAGCATTCCTAATACAAAAAATTCTGCGGCAAACAACACGAAATCGAGGCGCGCACAATGGATGTTTAAACCGTTCCGCCAGGTAGTTAATGCCAATATTTTGTTCCGCCAATTTAAATTTCCACTTGAAACAGTTGCCTCAATAACATATTAAAAATTGAGCCTTAACTAAATAATAAAAATTTTATTGTTCACACGACATATTTAGGTTGATCCGCCACCTTTTTAATGCCGGCCAATCGATCCGCCAATTTATATTCATAATTGTGGACTACCAGATGAATAGTAAACAAAATTTCAGTCTTAACTAAATAATAATTTTGTGCACTATTTTTTACAAGTTGGGGGCGTTCCGCCAGCCTCCCATACCGCTATCAAGGTTAATCCTCACGGATGGCACTTAGACATGCCCCCCACAACATTCTCTCAAAAAATAGGCCTTAACTAAATAATCACTGAAAAGTGTCACTAGCTCTTAGTCTACACGTTTTCCTTTTAATGCAGGCATGTCTACTTCAAAAACACATTGCTCTTCTAAATATTCTATAATATACCGGAAGCCTCTATCAAAAGGACCAGTTTATTTCCTCTACGAAGCAAGTTTCTCAATTCTGGTGAAGAATTTAAAATATCACGTAGAATCTGTGCATCATTAACATTTGCCAAATAAGGACCGAATACATCGACAATATAACCGTTTGTCGTACAAATTGTAAATGGCTTGCATAAGGGTACTTTTTTTGGCCAGAGTATGATTTGCGTTGATACTCATTATTAGAGCTTTTTTGATGTCTAATGTACGTACCATCACATATAAGAATTAATTCACTATCTGCATTCAAGAGTTCTTTAGCAATTGTAGAAGTCTCATTTTCAATGAGATTGTCTCTCTTAACACTATTCAAACCAAAATAAAAAGGGAGATCATCTTTTTCAAAAGATTTCAAAAGTTCGTCAAAATAATCGGAGACAAGTTGTTCACGTTGTAACTGTAAAAATGAATAAATCATACTATTTGAATTTACACTTCTTAATTTCGAAGAAAGCATATTTCGTATTTCATTTAGGTATATTTTCATATGAGAAACCAGTCAGTAACTTCACTTGATCTTCAAGGTAAGAAAAATTACCTATTTTTTCTAGAAGTGTAGAATTGCTGTCTACAGAAGAATTGTCCAACAATTTTTGTAGATCAGAGGCTTCTACAAAACTTGAATTAAACATCACTTTTAAATATCGCTGTTTTAATGAATATAAACCTAACCCCTTCAGACCTGATTTTTGTTTGTTTGTTGAAAACATTTTTTTGCGTTTGATTCTTGTTCCTAGTGGTCAATAAAATACATTTATGAAAAAATGTTGGAAATTATGCTACTACATAATATATTTATTTCAGAATGTACATATATATGTGTATATCTAATTTTACACCGATTTGATAAAAGCATTGTATTTAGATGATAAACATTCTAGCACATTTATAAAGGTGTAAGTAGTAACAAATACTCGCTCGATTGCCGATTAACTGTTTTTTTTTCTAGAGAAATAGACCACGACTTATAAGAGTGTTACATCTAACCTACACGATCTGCGTCTGATGAAACTTAAGAGGGGCTAGTTCAACCGTTTGCCACCAGATTGTACAAAAAATGCTTTAGTGGGTAGAGAACATGTGCACTAACATGTACATAAGGTCTATGTAGATTATTTTAATAAAACAAATAAATTTATGTGTAACTAAAACTACGTACATACAGATGTACGCCAGGTCTGAAGGGGCTAATTCTATCGGCCATTCCGGGATCTTACGATACACATGCGAGTGTGCAAACGGCAAAAGAACGGTCGGTTGTTGTTCCCATAGGTATAGCTTCAATTATTTATTATTTGTCATTTGCGCGATATCAAACGAAGGTTATTAAACCTGCAGAAACACTAAGCAAACTATTTCAAAGAAAATATTGAACCGACAATAAATCACGAAAGCGATGAAGATTAAAACGAAGCTTCTCTATGTCAGTTTCATTTAATTTCATTTAATTTCGATTTATATGTACATATATTACACACATGTGGTAAATTGTATTCTCGTTAGTAATAATTAATTGTAAGTAAATACTATTATTTTTGTACAGTAAAATTTCGAATTAATAGGTGTACAACTATGCTTCCGCCGTTTTCCGCTATCTATTACATTAGGAAAACGGCGGAAGAGAAGATGTATAATTTTCATTAATTTATTTCGACTTGTTGTCCCACACCAATCATCTTGTAAAAGTTATATATCATAGTTTAATCGTGCTAGAATTTATATAAAAAAACGGCGGGGGTGTTATTTTTTATATACAAAATAAAAATTGTTGAAACATTCAAACTTGTTTTTCTTTATTTATGGACAAAACAATCCAAAACTTATTTTATAATTTAGCTACCTGATGATGCGTAACATATATTTCGCTGTGCGAAATTTGGTCGAGTAGTTTTCGAGATAAAAAATATTTTCATTTTTCGGTTTTTTGATGATAACATTTGATTAAATGAATATTTTGATCTAAAAATTTTGGAAGAGCTTACTTATACACAAACACATAATATACCTGAATGGGAAAAAAATTCAAGCGGGGACAATTTTTACGTGCTTATGCTATACTCTTTGTCAAAAATGTAGCAAACACGCATGCAAAGAGCAAATGAGGGATGTTTGTACTACTTGTTTTTCAGAATAAAAAAAGCTTATATTTAGCTACTGTTTTTTTCGTTTATATATTATATCAGCTGACCTAGCGAACTTCGTACCGCCTCAGAATCAATAAATGTTTTGTTAACTTAAAAACGAAATGTATTTTAGTTACACTTAAATTAATTTAATTCACTTTCCAGCAAGGCATTTGCTTTATTGTAACGAATCGAAATGATTCGCGTAGCATTATTGCACTACTTTCTGTTAAATTATTTGCTGGATAGGTTGCACTCGGGTCGATTCCCTTCATTGAAGCACTTTGTGATATACGATACTGATACAAATTTTTTAATTTTCTTACTTTCCAATACGCGAGGAAACTTCTCTAGAAACATTAATTTCTTAATAAATTTTTTTTTCGTAAATTTTTCAGATGTTTTAATACTTATTCTGCTATTCGTGGCGGAAACAAATCCAAGAATCAAAGGTCATAAAAATGTGTCCAGACGTTCTTTAGTTATAAATAGTGTAACTAAAATAAACAAAGGTTTTATATATAGAGATAAATGAAAAAAAACGGTAGCTTAATATAAGCTTTTTTTAGTAGTAGTGTAAACATTAAAAGTAGTACAAACATCCTTCATGTGCTCTTTGCAAGCGTGTTTGCTACATTTTTGATTAATTTTTCTTATTGATTTATTACTTCTCTTATATATATATTATATATATATGTATTTTAATTTTTCTCTTTTGTTGTTCATTTAAGTATTACTATATTTGTTAACTGAAATACAGTTCAATTTGTCTCTTAAAATAGTGTTTTTTCTGCTGCTCTTTATTGTTGGCGTGCAAATAAATGTACATCAAAAACACAGGTGTACGCGTTTTATAATATCATAACATCTGGGTAAAATGTGCATGTTTTATATATATTAAATGCCAAAATATATACATCAATTAACATAAAATAATAAGTAATAATAATTTAATAAGCTAATCTTATTATAAACAATATAAAATGGATTACCATCGTAATCCACGCGACCATCCACGTTAGTATAATCCACCCGCCACTAGAGGGTTAAGAGCAATGATTGAATTTTAAAAATAGATATTTTTAAATTTCTAGCGAGTCTAGTAAATGAATGACAATCATAAAACTTAAATACTTGTAAGCAAATTTCACTATTAATGAAGAATTGGCCCTGTTTCGCGGTGAGGTCGACGTTTTTGATCTTTTTAACAACAGCTATTTAACAGTTATCAAATAGAAAAGGGAGTTCTTCGCAACACCTTCTCTTGTAGAGTCAATTGAAACTAATACCGCCGGAATCAAATTCAGGGAAAAAATCTAGTATAAACCCATCCGATTTACCATACGATATTCGGTAGTTTCGAGATAATCACCTTTAAGGGGTTACACCACTTTGAAATTTTCAAGAAATCAAAACATTTTTGTTTGGCTGAAAATACTCTTATACAAAATGATATGCCGTTAGTTACAAATTGATACCTATCTAAAGTGAAAGAGCAATTTTTGAAGTGTAGAAACAGAGACGTGCATAAGTGCGCTAATGTTCTCGCGAAACTTTAAACGCGTTTTTTTCAAAACTACATTTTAAAAACCGGTGGGCACTCTAGCTCCGCCAATTTTCAATCAATCGTCTTGATTCTTTTTTTATTTTATTCGTTATATATTTATCTAGCGAAATACGTACGGTTTTTTGAAAGTATTAATATTTGCGTTTTTTATGCCACATTAATTAACGAAATTAGGGCAAAATATGTATCTTTCCTTTCAAATCGATGCCATTTTGTGAAAAATGCATATATCGCTAGCTTTTGAGCTACAGAAATTAATTCTTTTTCGTTTATTGTTCTAACTTCAACCTGGACTGAGTTTTGTCCACCGCACGATTATCGATTTTCGCAGCGCTTCAGTAAATCGCATTTAAAGCCGCCATTTTTATAAATAAAAAAAATACAAACAACATTTTTTGTAGTTTAATAGTAGTATAATACCTTACTGTACTTTAATTTGGGTAAAAACGTTTCAATTCTTCAGAAAAAATTCTTGAGAAACCGTAATTTTTGGGTGGATCAAGGTGGTATAACCCCTTAAAGTATTCACCGAGATTCGCGTGAACCTGACGTGCTATTACCACATTAAATTATTCCAAGTGTCATTGATGCAAGGCCCGTATGTCTTCCCCAGTTTCTGCAACTTCAACACCTTACACTCCCGACGGCTCAAGTGTTAGGTAGATATTATCCACCCCACTTTGTTTATACCTTACACACACGACATTCAGGCTTATCAAAACTCTTATTATTATTTTGGGAAAATCATACACACAACATTCCAGTAATATATCCTTGCTCGAAGCAGGTGTGAGTAGGTACAAGCGAAAACTCTATCTGGCCCGTAGGCCAGAGCGGATCGAGAATTACTTTACAAAACTTACTCTCTACATTTCCTTCACATTTAAAAATATTTACATACAAATTTAATGACAAATTTGTATGTAATGAAACTGTTATAATAAAAATTGTCGTAAAATAATGTCTCCCGCAAGGAACAGAAAAGTTTCGACCAAGCGGCACAATTGATAATCTGGAACAAGCGGCTCCTCTCCACGTTAGGTCTCTGGCCGGAAGAGCGCAGCGATCTACTCTTCGCCATTAATATTATCTACTTCGCCTTTCACATGATACTGGAATACGCGGATCTCGTCCTCTTCGTGTCCGATCTCGAGCACGTAGTGATGAACCTGACGGAGAACCTTGCCTTCACGCAGATATTCTTCCGAATTATCATGATACGTTATCATAATCACCGATTAGGCGTACTACTGAAGGAAGTTATAGAGGATATCGATATCAAGAAGTATAAGACGCGAGATGGGAGAAGAGCCTTCGTAGCGTATTATGCTAAATCCAAGGTATTTGCCTCGCTGTCGGTGCTATTCATCTCTCTGACCGCTTCATCGTACTACATGAAACCATTGATGAGCAACCGAAACCCCGAGGCTAGTGAGTAATCGAAAAACGAACGCGTAGCCGTTTCGACCGTTAAGAATATAGCAAAACGACACCGAAAGATTACTTTTGATGTCTTCGTGTTCCAAGATACCTTGCCGACCGTGGCGGAAAGTTCGCCACCGAATTTCGAGCTGCCCTATCATTTTTACCTGCTGTATAAGGTGAACGATTCGCAAACTTACATCCTCACGTATGCCTCTCAGCTTTACTTCGCCGTTGTTACTGGTTTTGGGCAAGCTGCTACTGAGTGCCTCATGATAACTCTGGTATTTCATATCTGCGGTCAATTGTCTATACTGGCGCTTCAAATCCGTAACCTCTGCAACGACTCAACCAAATGCAGCGAGGAAATACACGACGTAATTGAAGCTCACAATCGGCTGTTACGGTAAAATCGGTGATTGATAAGTTTCTACGAATTAACTTCCAACTCGACGTTCCAAGTCCTTCATACATTGTAGCATGGGGAAATCGATCCAAGAGATCTTCAGTGCGATACTTTTGGAACATATAGTGGGGGCAACTTCCATCATCTGCATCCTTGGTTACCAAGTTTTAACGGTAAGTCCCCGACGTTCCTTGAGCGGTAGCGAGAATTTGGGCACGCGCCACTATTCGACTCTCGCCGTGCTGAAGAACGTATTTGGTTACAGAATCTCAACAACGGATGGAGTGCTGACCTTCTTATATTCATGGTATTCGGATTTCTGATGATTCTTTTGCTTTATACCCATTGCTCCATCGGCGAGAGTCTCATTCGAGAGGTATTTAATTTACGAAGACGAATCTCGCACTCGATTGAAAACTCATTTAATAGTTTTTCTTTTACGCCTCTTTATTTCTCGCACATATCAGAGTACGAAAGTTTACCAGGCGTTCTACGATTGCAAGTGGTACGACATGCCCAAGGAAAGCGCTAGATCCATCGTAATTTGTATGGTCCGATCGCAAAAGCCTCTACATTTATCTGCGGGAAAGTTTAGCATCTTTTGTCTCGGCAGCATGACCAACGTAGGTAATAAAAAGAAGGAAAGTAATATATTTGCGCTTGACCTTCTGATTCGAAACATAAGGCCGGCCGCACTTTGGACACGAATTTGTATCGTACGTAAACGTACGATTACTGATCGTACGAAAGGAGTGCGTACACCGAATACGTTTTTCTCCGTCAAACAGGCAGTATTCCGGTGATGTCGCATTCGTAAAGTCCTCTTTGGAGCGCAATGAATCTACACCCGGGGACACGGAATCTGTCGCTGGTGACTTTTTTAAATGTTATTTTTAAACGTCCTAACCAATGAACAATTAATTCTCATGCCCTCATTAGCTATGGTGGCATCCCGAGTCGAAAAATAAAGCCTATTAGAAGCCTCAAAGTCCTATGACTTTATAGGAGTTGGAGGTTTAAAGTAGGCGAAAATAGCATTGCATTTCACGTCCTACAATAAGCCTAAAGATGGCAGTTACTTCCATTTGTGCCACTTTTAGGCTTTATGTAGGAGGTGCCAGTAACCTCCGATAGGCCTCCACATCCTATCCCGAGTCGAAATTGGTTGCGTTGTCGGTAATGAAGAACATTTGAGGTTAGAATTAAATTTGTATATTTTATTATTAATTGAAACTGAGTTACAATATATAGCGATAGCATTACAAATATAGAAAAATAACGTATAATACTAAGACAAGTAACATTTTTAGTAGAATACTTTCCATTACATTGTGCATTGTGGTTTTTAATTACTTAGTTTTTTGCCGTTTGTCCTGTCGATTTTTTTTATAATTCCGCGCTTTACGTTTATTATACGCGGTCTTATTAATGTGCATGATGAAGTTTTTTCTATTCACTGTCGGACTGACCCGCTTTGCCCATTCTGAAATTAATTTGAAAGTAAACCAGACTGTAAATTGCAACGAAAAATTTGAGCACATTTGCCATGCTGAAAATTGTACAATTCTCACCATATAATCCTTTAAATAAGCGAGTGTCAATTGAGGGGCGTTCGCCCCGTAAACCTTTCGCCGAATAATTACTCAGTGATGAGCCATAAACTTCGACCAATACTTCACGGACTAATATTTTCACTCGATCGTCTTCTGTTTCAGCTTGATTTACCGCCAGGCTGATGATGGTGATTTGTGCCTTCGATAAATAAAACTTGCATCCTGGAGATATCTCCTCCTGTAATATTTCAGTTATTAAGACGTTGTCAGTTAGATTACTACGATGATCAATTGTGTGAATATCGTATATATCAAGGCTATAAGTCGAAATGAGTATACGCACCATGTGTTCTGCTGGCTGCGAATGGACCGGATCGATCTGAAAATTTCAGATGAACATATTAATTAAATTATGATTATTTACGTGGTATCATCAAGATATCATAAACAAAGATATTCTTCTATATTTTCCATCAAACGTAATAGCAGTTATTCCAGTAAACAACTGAAGTACCGAAGATAAGTGGATTGAATATTCCAGTTATTTACAACAGTTTAGCGATCACAATGAACAGTGAACCTTGGAGAACGAAGTAAAAAGTCGAAAGACAACTCTTGTAATAGAGTGAGAATGATTTTTCATACCTGAAAAGTTTCCATTGAGTTCAAATCATTCTTTTGATTCGATTCGAACGAATACTTCATGGCTTTCAACAATAACTCCTGATGAAGTATATCCTGTTTGGTAACTGTGGAATGAGAAAAACTAGCATCTCTATCTGTATTACAATGACTCAACTAAAAAGTGCTGAAAAGAAACGTACCTTTCCAAGATATCATACCAGCCAGCGATCGGACTGCTCCATCTTCATTTTCCTTATCGCTTTCCTCATCGCAGTTAGAATCCTCGCTGTCATTGATATCGCTGGATGTGCGATCATCAACCCGAACATTTGTCAATGAAGTTTGCATTGTCTCGGGAGGACTTGCATTTGCATTTGAGACGTCAAGAAGTACTCTCGTGGATGAACCAACATTTTGTGAGCATTCGCTGACGATGTTAGTTGGTGTGACAGACTGATAAGTATGTCCTGTTAACGTTTGAGCTGAATTTGATACGGGTATCATACCATCAAACAAACAATACTCTGCTCTAACATCCTGATGATTTTCCAATGCGTCTGACATTCCCTTAAACTGTCTTGTAGGAGGTGATGGAAGATCGGATGTTACACAAGTATGATCCAGCTGTTTCGAACCAGTTACTTGTGTATTCCTTGATGGTCCATATCTTGTCAAGTCAAGAATGTTGGCAGAATCCGAAGCAGAATAAGCACCACTAGTAACTGTAGCGCTTGGTAAACGTGGTCGAGTATTACCGATAAAGATTGGTTTGTCTTGTAGTATTTGTCTCGACATGTCGTCTTTATGTAGTTTCTTAATATTTTTCTGCACTTTTATTTCCTCTGCTTTATTTTTGCGTTCTTGCAAAATACTGGCTGTGAATATTTTCTTCATTGGATCGTGAATCTCTCCATTAGAATCGACCACAGTATTTTCCAGCTCGTTCTTATCAGCTAGAACGTATAAATAGTAGTTAAGGTAGTTGGACTTTTCTATTGCTAAAATAATATGCAACAACGTAATACAAAATAGTACTTACTGCTTATGGCGAGTATTTTTGCAGGCAATCGCATCGCCTTTTGGTTTTCGCTTTTCCACAGAAGATTAACCGTGCTACCCAGCTCACGCTTTCCAGGAATTGCCGACCAATCAATTACATCTTTCGAGCCACAATTCTTCCACCACATCAGTGCATACTTTTTCTTCCGTCCTCTCACCATTTTTCTCGTTTTTCAACTACTTCTCAACGAAAAATATAAAACAGCTAGGGGCCCCTTTCTCTAACTCACTCGGTGATTGAAGGAAAGGAAATGAAACGAAACGAAGCGCATGCTTAGTCACGCTTCTCCGGTGATTCATGTAGGGAAGCCGCATGACCCAGCGAACAGTGCCCCTAGTGATCGCTGCTGGAAAATAGTTGGTTTAAAGAAAGCGTGTCAGTAAGATTTTACTGTTTTCGCAAGATCTTTCAATATCTTTGCAATTAGTAACACAACAGTTTCGCTCCGATTTAGGCATGATTCACTTTAAAATCATTATTAAACTCTGGTATAACCGATATAACCTAATGAAATTGGCCGGGTAAAGCTCGGAGTAGAGGGCAGCACTGCTCTAGGTTACCCAAATGGCCAATGAAATAACGACTAGTACAAAACGCATACTGTCACGAATTGTTTATACCAATAAATGCAAAGCTCGGAGCAGACGACGGCATTGCTCTAGGTTACCTAACCTAAATCAACAGTGTTTTTTTTCAATCGTGAGACTCGCCATTTATTAAATATCATCATTAATATGTCGAGAAAGTCATTAAATGAACTCGGAAAGAAACAATTTAAAGTTCGACTCCATAGAATTCGAAGACAATTTGAGGATGAGCAGCGAAACCGAAATGTGGCGAACATACCAATTGAGGACATAGTGGATCAAAGGTATTTATTTCTCTCATCGAGTAAATACTTAAATGTTTAAATTACGGTGTCACGATATTGACAAAGGAAAGAATTGACTGAATTTCTATGATATAGGAACATGATTCAAGCAAGAATGGACTTGATAGAGGCAGAGGAACCTAGACAAGAAGTTCAAGAACTTAGACAAGAGATTCAAGAGCAGAGAAGAGAACAGGCCGAACCGAGAAGAGACGAAAGATTTTTAGACGTTAACAGAGAAATCGAACAAAACAATAACGAGTAAATATTTAATTCTCAGCTATTACATTCTATACTCGTTGCACACTGATATATAATTGTTTATTTAGAATATCAAATTCTGTCATATTGTCCAATAACAACAACGTTATATTTTGTAGGAACTTTGAAATATTCAACAATAGACTTTTGAATCATGACGACAATTTAAATGGAGGTGAAAGCAGCGATGGTGAAGCCAATGTTGGGCATTCTGACTTCGATGAGAATGGAAGCGATGATGAGCTTGATGCTGAACCTAGAGTTGCCGATGTTAATCGTGCAGTCCAAAATGTTGGACAAGAGCGAAATGATGATGAAGACAATGAACCGTTATATGAAGGAGCGGAAATAACACTTCGGCAAAGCATGTTATTGATTTTGACTATTTTACTGAAACATAATGTCACACAGTCATGCATTGCAGATATTATAACAGTAATAAACTTCCATTGCCCAAGGCAGAATCTGAAAAGAAATAGCCTCTACAAATTTAATAACTATTTTGCTTTTGGTGACACTACAGTTACTAAACACTTTTATTGTTCAACTTGCACAAGAGCATTGGCGACCGTTGATGATATCTGTCCAGTATGTCCACAAAAAAAATTCCTACTTCATTCAGTTGCCATTTCTATCTCAATTGAGTGAAATGTTTCGACGAAATGAATTTTACGAAAGTCTGCAGAGGCGTTTCCGCAGACCGGTCGGTGTCATGACTGATATCTACGATGGAGCATTGTATCAGGAATGGATGAATAATGGCTTTCTTTCGAATCCGCAGAACATTTCCTTCAGTTGGTATACTGACGGTGTTCCTGTATTCAAATCTAGTCGTATCAGCGTTTGGCCTCTGTACTTTACAATTAATGAATTACCGTTTCAAGAGAGAAAAAAAAGAGAAAATACACTTTTGGCGGGACTTTGGTTCGGAAATAAAAAGCCTGAAATGAACAGATTTTTCTACAGCCTTCGCGAAGATCTGGAATCAATTTGGATGGGTTTGAATATGCACCTTCCGTTAAATCAAGTAATCTTCGTAAGAGGAATCCTACTAACGGGAACTTGTGACCTTCCTGCCAAATGCGAATGCTTCAATTTTGTACAGTATAATGGAAATTACGGGTGTCCATTTTGTCTATCACCGGGTGAACGAGTGCTCATCAATCCTGAAGATCCGGCTGGAGGTTTTGTCCATGTTTATCTGTACAATAATGAACTACAAACACGAACATTGGAAAACTGCAATGAATATGCCAACAGGGCAAGAATCGACACACCATGTATGGGTGTAAAAGGCGGTACGGCTCTCGCAAATCTCATGCCTGATTATATCCGAGGTACGGCTATTGATAGAATGCATGGCGTAGATAGCGGAGTTGTCAAAAAAATTCTTATTCTTCTGTTCGACGTAAAATATCAAAGATTCCCTTTCTCACTGTATACCATCATTGACGTTATCGACGCTAGACTCGAAGCCATCAAACCACCAAAATCTGTACACCGTATGCCTCGCTCAATAACCGAATTAGTTCATTGGAAAGCATCTGAGATGAAATCATGGTTCTTTTGTTACTCGCTTCCAATTCTAAAAGACGTCATGCGACCAGATTTTTATGAACATTATTTGATTTTAGTAATAGCAGTGACAATATTGAGTGCTGATCAAATTACAAATTATATGATTGATGTAGCTCGTGATCTGTTAAACCGCTACGTTCGCGAGTTTGAGATTCTCTACGGGCCTCAATTTTGTTCCATTAATCTGCATCAATTAGTACATTTACCTGATGTTGTAAAGACTCTTGGACCTCTATTTGTCCATACGTGTTATGAGTATGAAAATCTGAATGGACAGATATTAAAACTAGTTCATGGCACGACTAATCTCGACACGCAGATCGCAAAGTCTCATCAGCAATTAATATGGATGATGAAATTATTAGAGCCATTAGAAGAGGGTGAGATTCTCGATTTCTGCACACACAAAAAAAAACAAGTTAAAATTATTGAACGCGTTTCTGCGAATTCACACAGTGTCGGCACGTATATCAATTTATTGGAAATACCAGAAGTGATAAATAATGTAATAGATGTAGAAATAGAATATTCAGTTTGGCGATATCTAAGGCTTTTGAAGAATGGAAAGTTGTACGTATCTCAGATGTACACAAGAGCGTCACAAACGAAATCTTCAATAGTACTTTATTCTGAAGATGAGCGATTGAAATTTGGCAATGTTCAATACTTTTTGAAGGTTTCGAATTGCGATTGTAACAATAATAGACATTACGCGATTGTTGAAGAAATCGTCAGTGACAGTGTTTTAAACGGTCATGGAGATCGATATATATATAATACTGCAGCCTTTTTACATAAAGTGGAGTCGACAAACACGGTGAAAGCCATTTCGATTGATAATCTTATTACAGTCTGTGTTTATATGAAAATTGCAAATGAGGAGTATATTGCTATTCCTATCAATCAAGCTGAACTTGAATGAATAATTTCATTCTATTGCTCTTTGTACAAATTACTAGCTCGTCCTATAATATTAAATAAACTGTTTTGATTGTAATGTTATGCCGAATTTACACTACGCAATGTAACTACCCAATCCTACGTAACTAATCCCAATCAACATATGTATACCTGCATTCAATCTATTTAAAAATATCCTTTTAAAATCCAGGATCTTCATTTCGTCTTTAAGGATCCTACAGGTTTCTCTCTCAATAGAATAGTTCTCAGAATAGCTCAGTTACTGCCATGTTTAGCATCGCATGACACTGTAGATGATATTTTTCAGTTATATTAAATTCATTACAGAAAAGTAGATATTTAAGTATATATCCTTACCACCTTATATCCCAATAAATATCAGGGATCTCCAAAAAGTACAAAACTGTTTATAACATGGTAAAAATCATTAAAATTAAGTTATTATCATGCTTAGTTAATCAAGCATTTGATTAACTAAGCATCATGATTATATTTAATCGGCGTTCTAATCATGATTAACTGCAGCAGTGAAACTTCGACTTTGAGGTTATGTTGATCTGGTTAACCCGGCATTGATCGCTAGAAATACTTTCATACGGCGATCGCGTATAAACGTGAGCAATGAATATATGGGGACCTCTTGTGGTCCAATTTCTGATTTTTCGAGCACTTTGCTACTATTAAATTACCCTCGGAAGAGGTCTTTAACCCTCTGAAGGTGCCGGTAAACACGCGGGGTTCGGCGAGTCCCGAGCAATGCTCGCCGATGTCAACGAGGCTTTAAGCGAAAGCTCGGTGAATGCCGCGTGTGTACACGGGTTGCTCGCTGTTTGCCGATGGCCAAATGTATTGTTCGCTTGGTTCCCGTTATCAAACAGGGTGGGTAGACACTCGGTACTCGGCGAACACCGAGCGACTGCTCGGCGAATCCCGAGTGTGTACACGGGTTGCTCGCTACTCGCCGATGGCCGAATGTCGTGCTCGTCCAAGTATTCGCCGTTCCCGTAGTTTGTCAGTCTTTCGTGGCACATCAAAGGAGACGAGCAGTCGTAAACACACCCCACTTCATTATAATCGCCAATCTAGAGTTAATCCCAACGTCGGTCACAATAACAAGGCAGGCGGTCTGTATCCGCGAATCTAGACTACTAATGAGTTCGCAGTCCCCCACCTTTCCCGAGTCGGACGAATGGTAATGAACCGTTTCTCGCAATACCCAATTCAAATAGATACTGCTATTGATGATACAGCATTGATTTTTTAAAAAGTTGGAGCATACGTGCAGAGAAATTGAACAGGTTGCAGTTTGTTTTGAGAAGAAAAAAAATCTTTGCAGTCGGTCGGGATTTTGGTTGAAGGACTTGATATAACAATTTTCTTCAGTTTCGTTCCTTTCGATCATATGCAGTGCGGGTCATTCCATACCAAATCGGACACTTTTTGGAGTAACATTTCGGATTTTGCTCAAATTTGGATATATTGTAGTCTTTGTCGATGTTTAACCGTATCTCGAAGAATTTTTCAAAATTTTGAAAATTGTTGGTTTTACAGCCACTTGAAAAATAACGCTGCTTTTTTTCATTAAATTATAATTATCAAACCGGTTGTCGGCTGAGAATAATCTTTTGGGTACTAAAAGTGAAAGAGTTGAAAAACCAGAGAAAAATTGCATCGATCAAAAAAAAAAATTTTTTAATAATTTTATTTGCACTTGATTTAAACAAATGACGTATTTTCATAGCTGGCCACTTTTTAAAAATCTGAAAAAAGCAAGCATATACTTTGATATCCTCTCCTTAACGACAAACAAACAAAAATAACGACACTTTAAAATTGACGACACAAAAATTAATTGAAGTTGACGCCGCGTCGGAATTGGCACGTCGGCCCCGCCACCAGCCAACGGTCGGTGGGTTCGACTGGCTTGGCGACACGCTAGCGGTGGGGCCGACGCGGCGAGGCCGACGCGGCGTCAACTTCAATTAATTTTTGTGTCGTCAATTTTAAAGTGTCGTTATTTTTGTTTATTTGTCGTTAAAGAGAGGATATCAAAGTATATGCTTGCTTTTTTTCAGATTTTTAAAAAGTGGCCAGCTATGAAAATACGTCATTTGTTTAAATCAATTGCAAATAAAATTATTTAAAAAAGTTTTTTTTTGATCGATGCAATTTTTCTCTGATTTTTCAACTCTTTCACTTTTAGTACCCAGAAGATTATTCTCAGCCGACAACCGGTTTGATAATTATAATCCTCTTCAAGGAAAGATTGACGGGGCTGCAAGCTCAATAACAGCCTAGATTCATCGAAACATACCACTCGTCTCGCCATTGCGACGGATGGCGGGATTAACTCTAAATTTAATTATCGCGATAATAATGAACGGTAAGAACCGATATAGACATCCGCTTAAGGTGCGATGGAACACTGCTATTATAAAAGTTGAAAAAATGTACTTGTAATATTACATCGATGCGTATGGGAATAACGTTCAGTTATAACTAAAGAAGCACTGTGTAAACGCTGCATCCGAAGTATTCGTTCAGGATGCTCTCTCGACTTTTGCAAATAACTCCCAAACTCACATGCATTTTAAGAACATTGAAGAAGTTTGCATTTATTTATAAGCCTCAGGTAAGAACCGACCTTCCGAGTTCAGACTACTCGGTCTTCGCCGGGTAGAGCTGTCCCGCGGTGGTCACCGAGCGGTCGCTCGGTATTCGCCAAAATCCGAATGTTCGGGCTCGACCTTAAAGCCTCGTTGACATCGGCGAGCATTGCTCGGGACTCGCCGAACCCCGCGTGTTTATCGGCACCTTGACGCTAAACTCTTAGCAATCCCTGTCGCGTGAGCTGGAGAAAGGGAACAGCCAATCGCGCGCGGTCGCTTTATGTGTTAGTGACTGACGTCACGGAAATGGCCCCCCACTCTCATTCAGCCAGGCTCGTAGTTAGGGGCCTGCTCACTCATATAGCGTGCTCACTCGCACTCACGGGATTTCGCGCGACGGCACGGCAATGAAATAGGGGCCCCATACACGGTACGATTCGTTGCCTCGATCCGTCGTTTCAAACTGATTGAAACGACGAATCGATAGTGTATGTCAACATAGTTAATGATTTACTTAGTCGAAGACTACTTCATTGTCACTATTAAAAAAAATGGCTTATTAAAATCACACCGCAGGTAACTTTTAACGTTTCGTCGGTGCCCAGCGACCATACGGGTTGTGACGGCCCTGTCACTCTCTTCCCACTACACTAACGTCTCACGCTTGACTCTGACCCGCGCAGTGGTGGGGAATCGAGCTTTGCCGTCAGAGGGTTAAATACTATTCATGAGAATCGTAATAGTTTTTCTCAATTTTTCAAAAAATGTATCGAAATAATATAATAATAAAAAGGAAAACGAATACAGAACTGACATAAACTGAGAATTTTGCGAGATGTAAATTTATTTGGATTTATTTCCAACTTAGGATCTGAAGGTTTTATATTGGTTTAAAATTTAGTAAAATCTGTAGGACATTGAGGCGATAAGTAGGCTTTGACTCGGTAATACGTTAGCTTGGAGGACCTCGAGGCTTAAATACGGATTTAGTTAGGTTATTTAGCTTCAGTAGAGGACTTCAGTCTTAGTATAGGCTCAAAGAGGCGCAAAACAGGTTTTGTTTAGGACATCGTAGGCTTTGAATAGGCTTTATTTTTCGACTCGGGATCTATTCTCGTTAATGAAAGCATGAGGATTGATTAATCATTGGTTAGTACGTTTAAAAATAACATTTAAAAAAGTCACCAGTGATAAAAAAAGAGAAATCGGTGGAGGCATTCGGGGTGCGCACCGAATGGCACGGGTTCATACAGTCTTCTACATCCATTTCAACGCACGAAAGTGTTTTAAAATCCCAACAAGAGTTCGAATTGTATTCGGGCGACGGAACTACACGTACGTATACGTACGACTAATCCACACCCAGTCTGCGCGCGCTCCCATAGTACACGGAAGATCGGGATCATATTCGTGCGTATCCATACGTGCTCGCACGAGTAAAATTCGTACGAAAACGCGTCCAGTGTGCAGCCGGCCTAACGCTCCGGGACGTAGTTCACGAAAAGACCAGTAAATTTTACTGAATTAGGTTGGCTGGTGGTCGAGGAAGTAAACTTAGGCGCCACCGAGCCAAACACCCTTATATACCGCCTGATTTGAAATATATCAATATGGCAGGAGTTAATGCTTACTTTATAAGCTTTTGTATAATAGGCATTGCAGGAGTCAAACACGAAAATATAACCTTAATTTATGAATCTGTATGTGGTGAAGTGAATTGAAATAAAAAATTTAATATAAAACGGTGGCTGTAAAGCCTCCGCAGCCGCTTCCCACCAGCGATAGCGGCCGACCCACGACAACAGATATATTATAACCGTTTTAAGGTAGTTCCCCCGCGACAACCTCAACTAAAAGTAACATACCATGTTCGTGTTTAAAATATTGATATTTGGTTTAATTAGTAGTAAATAAAATTAAAAACTACGCAATATTGACTCGATACTAATAGATAATACGATGGATATCATTTATTGCCGTAAAATATATTCTATATTATGTTTTTGATCTACCATAGCCAGTAAACTTTTTGCCGAGGCTGTTCGGGCTTTGCCCCAATACACGAAATAGCTTTTATATACAGACGACGCACTCTTCTGTGTGCGTGTGAGGACGACGATCGTGGCAACGTTGCGCATCAGCTGTGGCCTATGTCTAGCGAAATCAACCGATATTATTTGTGAGCTACGAGAAAATCAATTATCAAGAAAATGTCAACTCGAACCCGACACAATGGAAAATTCATTAAAAAAAAAGTGCTCGCGAAGAAAATAAAATCCGTAGCGGCTTCCCTAAAAGCACGAACACGACACGAACACGATGAAGAAATGGACAAGGAAAATTTAGAGGTTATCCAGTGCGATGGGAGACGTATCGTAGAGCTGGCAGAGCTTGGCAAAAATCTTCGATGTTGTATGTGTCGAAAAGTTCTTTCATTGGAAAGAATTGTGAAAGAAACACGTCTTGGACTCAATTCGTGTTTAACAGTTTCTTGTGACTCTTGTGGCGTAAATACACGTGTTCTGACAGGAAAAATGTACACTTCAAAAGACTGTGCAAAATTGTCAGGTGTGAACACGAAAGCTGTCCTTGGTAAGTCAATTAATTTAATTATTGAATCCCATATATATATTTTTTATTCTCAATATGCAGTGAAAATTTCTTTGTTATGTTCAATAGGGGCTGTTCACTCAGGTATCGGACCCACCGCTTTGAACAAGCTTCTAGCTTGTTTAAATATACCTCCAATAACGGAGAATTTGTACAAGCGGTACGAACGAGAACTTGGCCCAGTAATTGAGGAATGTGCCAAGGAGAGCTGCAAAAGAGCTGCAGAGGAAGAGCGTAGATTAGTTATTGAAAATGTCGAAAGGTTGTGTCAGGAAATGTGAGTATTCAACGTAATTAGGGGGGTCAGGATCTAATTTGATGATCGAGTATATCTTTTTTATAGCTTTCATTTTGCATTATTGAAGTAAATTAACTGATTTGATTGTTTTACTTTTTTGCTGTTAGGCAAAACTAACTTTATTTTTATATGGCTTATGTCGTTTATTTGCAAATTTGTCTGCAATTGTATATAGAAATATATTTCTGGACATAGTTATTCTATGTCCTCATCATTTGTACATAATGAATCGTATGTTTATAACTATAAATTAATATATCAATAGAAACTATTTACACTAAAACCTAAGAGCTGATAAAAAGTAATGGAATATTTTTAAATTTATTGTAACTATTTTGTTAAATATTATATCATCGAATTGTAAGAAAAAATCAGTTTTTTTGTTAGTAAAGTATTAATAAAAACGTCAATTTTTCCTCAAATATTCTATGAGTTAGGTTATTTTACGTTCTACGACTGTTTCTCTGTATCAGGCCGACTGAAATAGTTAAAGAAATTTATCCTCATCTGCATGACCTTGGACCTCCAACGAAACCCAATATTCCTCAAATCCTGAATGGCGATCTTACGGTGGCGACTGCGTCGTCGGATAAATTCGACAAGGCATTGGGCAACATCGTCAACATCATCGTTTCTTACGATATGGGATGGAGTAAACGCGGCAATGGAAGGAGTTATGACAGCCTTAATGGTTATGGTGCAATAATAGGATTTTTCAGTGGCAAAGTCCTCGATTTTGCGACTAGGAATAGAAAATGTAAATTCTGTGATGCGGGTCGAGCGAAAGAAGATCATGATTGTCGAAAGAACTTCCGAGGAAGCGCGAAAGCGATGGAGCCTGATGTTGGAGCTGAAATAGTAAATCGGAGCACTATTCTGAAAGAGGCAGGGCTTAATGTTCGTGTTGTAATTGGCGACGAAGATAGTTCTACTATCGCAGCGATACGTCGAGAAACTTCAGAACAAGTTTTTAAGTTAGCTGATACAAATCATCTTCGAAAACACTTCGTTAGTGAATTGTATGAGCTACAAAAAACTTATAAAGAGATGAAAAAAAAAGAGGCAATCCCCCATCTCAAGAAATGTTTTGGATATGCAGTAGCTCAAAATAAAGGCAACCCTGTGGAGCTAGCAAACTGTCTTCGCAATATACCGGACCATTTTTTCAATCGACACGAAAACTGTGGAAGTTGGTGTCTCCGTCGCAATAATACTTCAAGCATTCAAAAAGTGACATTCAAAGATCCAGAACTGTACAAAAAATTGCACGAAATATTCACCAAATACGCCAGTAATACCTCCAAATTTTCGGTAGCAGTTTCGAGTCAAGCCAACGAAAGCCTGAACAATATCATGGCTCACAAGGCTCCGAAAAATCGATGCTACAGCCAAAGCGAATCCGCCGATTTTCGTTTCTCAAGTGCTGTGTGCAGTAAGAATGACCGTGACAATTACTTACTTACCGTTTCAGAAAAAATCAGCATTTCACCCGGGAAAAATACTGCATCATTTGTTGCAAAAAAACAATTTAAACATTTGCAAAGAGCGTCAAAAGCTAAGTTACCTAGCACAAAGACTCGCAGAAATATACTGGCTGATCAAAGGCAGGCTTTGAGAAAAAAATCGGAACAGAGAGAAGGAATTCAATATCAACCTAATTGTGGCTTTGAAGTTGATATCGATGATTTAGAAAGTCATAACGGCATTCTCAATAACAATGTACCCGATACTTCTTCGTTATTAGACTCGTCAAATTTCGTTTTCTTCGACTTGGAAACTTCGGGCCTTCAAAAATCTGCAGACATTCTGCAGATTGCAGCCAAGTGCGGTGAGTACACTTTCTGCGAATATGCGAATCCTTCTCAGCCTATTACATCTAGCGCAACGGCTATCACGGGCATGAGAAATGTGGCTGGAGAATTGTTTTTATATGATAAGAAAGTTCAGTCGATTCCTATTCAAGAAGTGCTTTATAAATTCAAAGAATGGCTAACTGTGCTGAAACCGTGCATTCTTATTGCACACAATGCAAGATTTGATACTCCACGCTTACTCCAAGCTTTCAAAAATAATTCGATGATAGAGGACGCCAAAAATCTTATCGCCGGATTCGCAGACACTCTCGTCACTCTAAGGAAGCTTCATCCTCAAAGAAAAGGTCCCGGAATGTTTAAGCTATCTACTCTCGCTGCAGATCTACTGCACATTGAACCCACTACAAATTTTCACGAGGCATCATACGATGTCGAGATCCTTGAAAAACTCGCTTCTACTATTCCAAAAGAGAATTTAATTGCAAATAGCAAATCTTTCAAAGAATGCTATATTCACGAAGCTCGACTACAAATGGCAGCAGTACACGAACGAGCCTTGAGTGATCTCAAAGATGTTATCTCTGCGGGAATGATAAAAAAAATAGCAAGTGCGGGAATCGATCTTGTAAAATTACAAGCAATATATACAAAAAGTGGAAGAGAGGGTATTATAGAGTTGTTGTCGACTAACCAAATGAATAAAAAACCTCGTGTCACCAAAGACAAAAAAATCTTAGAAAAGATTATTCTATTTTTAGAAACGAACCAAAGCTCCGACGTTTAGATAAAAAGCGAAAAAAACGACAATGTTATTTAAAAACCTTTGTTCTATTATTATATGTTCAATTACGTTGTATTATATGAAAGCGAAAAAGATTATTTAAAACATAAAATTTATTTGTTACACATTCAAGCTAAAACAAAAATAATCTGTTCAAATAAAAAACTTTGTTAATATTGAAAGATATATTTAAACAATATATTTGCAATAAAAAGTATGCTTTAATATTTTTTCTACCAATTTCTTCAAATGCCATTTCTTTTTATCCGAAATCATATGTTCAAACTAAGCGTCTGGCCGTGCACACTGTTGCCAGATCGCTGTCCCGTTCCCCCTCTACGCACTCGTTCGCTTGCAGGCCTTGCAGGATATATGCTATACGACCAAAATTGTGAGGGTTATATCTTGTAAACTAGATGGTAAATCATTCTCATTTTTTTTCACATTATTCGTGATATCCTACTCTACCTTATCCTCGTTTTTGGTCAACTTCTTAGTTTTAGTTTTGACGCTAGATTTAATAACGTACTGTTTTCCCCATCATAACGTATCTGTTACATGTAAATCAAGCCAACTTCAAGTGTCAATATCTCAGGTTTGGGATGGTAAAACTTATTTCAATTGCACAGATGTTTGGATAATGTATTAAATAACGTATATGTCAAATTTCAACCATTTCTTAGTTCAACGATCTTGTGGGGGTACTACCTTAAGAGGCCGACATACCAGGCCCACTAGTTTCTCCTGCGGGGCAGCGGTGAGACGAGGTAATGTCAAAACGCTAGAAGAGGGTGGAGCTACGCGAGGTTAGCGATGTTGCCGAATGCATGCAGTGTGGACACGGTCCGGTTAGGTTAGGTCTTACGCCGGCCTCAGTGGCGAGAGCATGGCTCGCTCCCGTTTAGACCGGGATACCGCGTCGCGCGCGCGTTCCAAGTGTCTCCGGGATTGGCGTACGTCATGTCACCAATGCTTCGATAGCGCAACGGTTAAGTTGCCGGGCTGGGGGTCTCGATGTCGCGGGTTCAATTCTTGTTGGGACTTTTTTTTTATTAACTTTTTTCATTCGATTACAACCTTTTCTTGTTATAGAAAGTGGTTTACATTATCGAATAAAATAAGAGTTTCAATTTTTTTCATAGTTTTACGTTATTTTCTTCCTCGTTGAGGTGAACCAATATTATTAGAAAGAACAGTTGGAAGCATCGTTGCATTTTTTATTCTTACATTTCGTCATGGGAATTTTTGGCTGCCGAAGATTTTATATACGATTTTTTGGATAATAATTGTCGAAAAAACATTTGAAGCACACCGTATTTTGACACCATGAACATTTGACGAATGGAACTTTGCCACACGCACATTTACACTTTAAAAGCGTTATGGGAAAGCAAATTTCATTGACATTTTCGAAAAACGGCCTGGTTGGCAATAATAATGGTTCACCTCAACGAGGAAGAAAAAATAACGTAAAACTATAAAAACAATTGAAACTTTTATTTTATTCGATAATGTAAACCACTTTCTATAACAAGAAGGGATTGTATAATCGAATGAAAAAAGTTAATAAAAAAAAAAAACCCGACAAGACTTGAACCCGCGACATCGAGACTCCCAGCCCGGCAACTTAACCGTTGCGCTATCGAAGCATTGGTAACATTATGCACGCCAATCCCGAAGACACTTGGAACACGCGCGCGACGCTATTCCAAGAAGTTTTCAAGACAAAATCGATTTGACATCTGCCGGGGTCCCCTTGTGAGATACGCCCTTACGTGATAAGACCGACGATATTCTGCTATTCGTGGCGGAGACAAATCTGACAACCCCGCAGTCCGTACGTAGTGAAGACGCTAGATGGAAGCATTACTCGGCTGATAAAAGTAGACGAGTAATAGGTTTGAAATAAAGGTTTCCTGCAATGGGCTTTCAGAAATCTTTCGTGCAAAAGGTGGTAGTACCTTGTACAAGGTTTATTTTAGGGTCCCATAGAAGAATTCATTTCAATACTTTGATTGTTTCCGCGTTTACAACTTGCAAAATATAGGTATATTTGTGAGGTCGCCGATGGATTACAACAAAGAAATTTATTAATTTTTTTCTATAGGGCCCTAGATTTATGTTTTTTAAGTGTGGTGGCGAAAAGTACAAAAGGTTCTTATGCACCATGTTGGAATTATCGCTTTACAGCCGCGACAACTTTTCGGGCGTTTCCAGACGGGGTGTGTCGGCCTCTTAATTTGCCCGCGGGTGTTTGGCTTGGTGACGTCATCTGCTTCAGTTTTGCCCAGCCAACCTAATTTACAATAAAAGAGGTAGCAGAGTAAACCACCCAGTTATTGGACATTTAAGCATTTTACAACATTTGAGACCGTGTTAAAAAGATATTTTTCTACCTAGAGAGATATGAGTAATGGCTTGTTTTAATTGAAAATATGAAGAGTGGAAATTCCAAATGTTCTAAATGCCTTTTGCTATTTTTTTCAGGAGAACGATAAAACTGTGTAACCCAAATGTTAACTTAAAAACTTTATTAAAATTTATTTCATGGGCAATATAGGGGTATATTTGTCCTTAACTAATGCAGTTAAAAACTAAAAACAAACTCCTTATATGCAAAAAAATGAGTATTGAAGAAACGTTCTATATACCGTGGTACTTAGAACTCTTTGAATATAAAAACTATATTAACACATCCCAATAAACATGGTTACGTATAATAAACGTATAAAATGGTTGAAACGAGTGGTTTAAAAAATGTTAATAACTGGTATAGGATTAACGTATATTCAAACTTGGGGGGGCTACCCCTAAGGGGGTTGGAGTGGGTGTGTCTCCGATTATGTCATTTTGGTTCCCCCTCTCCACTGCCGAAACCGTATTTTTGTTTTTCAGAAAATCTCTGTAACTTTCTGAGATATTTGGTGGCAAGTTTTCAAAATGTCACCCTGTATAATAGATGTATAGTTTACATTAGTTACATTAAGCTATACGTCTATTATACGTAACTGTTAGAAGTTTCTATTAGGAAATCACAATAAATGTAAAGGAAGAATTTTTACAAACACGAGTGTACATTGAAACTAAAGCGTAATGGTGTTAGGAATTCCAAAATCGTTGTATTTTAAAATCACATTACTTTGTGTGGAAAAGTAGAAGCGCTTCGGTACTGTGAAATTCAAAAGATAAGGCGTTGTGAAATCACAATACACTACTAACTCAGCCTAAAAATGGAATGCACGCAGTGACTTTACACTGCTACCTGCCGACCCGCCTAGTAGTGTCGGTTTTTTTTTCATACCCTACCGGGACTCGAACCGGCGATCTTTAGGACGAGCTGCATCGCATTCTACCAATTGAGCCACCGACTCTTCAATATTGGTGTCGGTCGACTCCAGTCAAATATAAAAACCGAACATAACAGTGACTGCTCTCGAAGGTTCTTCTCATTACATTTTATAAAATAATTTGATATTTTCTTCTTCAAAACAGTAGCGATTATGATGATATTAATCATTCATTATTTATGGAATAATTCGGTAGAGTAAAGTGCCCTAATATGAGGATAGTTCCTAATATGGGGTAATTAACTTTTGAGCGAGTATTAGTTCCGACATCTATTTTGGAGATTGCGTACTAATCACCAACTTGCCAGAAAAAGCGCCCATTTTCTTTTCGGAGCAAATATGTGTCCTGTTTTGACGTTTGAGGTTATAATAATTTTGCGTTGTAAGGAAAGTTTTCTAGTCGTATTGCATTTTGGATGTTTAGGGAGACTTAAAGGTGAGTTTTTAAAGTTTTAATAATATTATTCTATATAAAATGTTGCGTAGTTTATGAAAATGATTTTGTTTTTTAAAAGAACACAAAATTTTTTTCAAAGAGTCGCCCCTCCTAAAAATCTAATTTGCTCCTAATATGGGGTACCTATCAATTCCTAATTTGGGGTACCCCAAAGGTGAAGAATGGGTGATATGTCAAGGCTGCTTCATATGGAATCATGTTGAATGTGCTGGTTGTGAAAAAAGCCGGTATATTTGTGATTTTTGCGCTAGTATTTACTAATAGATTTGTTTTGTGTTCTTCTTATAGATAAGTACATTTTTTGGTTCATAAGAAAAAAATCTGTTGTTAGATGTAGTTTTTATATTTCATATTTCCATAAATAAATAGTTCTTATACAAAGAACCCAAAATAATTTTAGTTATTTTCAAATTTTACATGTTAACATAGTGTACCCCATATTAAGATAACGTATGCTCCTAATATGGGGTAGTGAAACTTTTTTTCAATGCTGCATATTTTCTTCTGCATTTTTTTAAAAACCTGTTTCTTCTTATTAAATGCTTAAAAAGTGTTCAAGGAAACGCAAAATTTAGAAATAGTGTCTAAAAGTCACTACATTTTTTTATTATAGTGTTTTTAAAAAAAGTACCCCATATTTGGACACTTTCCTCTACAATTTGCACTGTTTGAAACATCATTATTATATCACACGTAGACGCGAACTGAACCGACGACGCTATTGGAACATCACAATGTATTGTGAATTCAAAAGAGATGTTTAAGGTTTTTCTCATACATGTTTTAAAACCAAATATGGGTATTGTTTTTTTCAAACGCTGTTGTGAAATACAAACACGATGTTAGGAATTCAGAGTGAACGTTGCCTATTTAAAGAGACAGTGATTAAATAAAAGTATGAGTTTTTTATTTCCTAATATGTGTGTTTGGAAATCAAAACGAAATTTGTGATTTTAAAAGTTTTGTAGTGAATTCAAAGTTTTACTTATTAAAATTAAGAATGTTTTTTTGAATTCTCTACACATTCGTATGGCGTCATATTGTGAAACCAAAATACCTCTAACAGTGTATTTTATACGTTTCTAAATCGTTTTATAAACGTGTACAAATATGTATAATAGATGTACAGTTTCATCGACTGGTATAAAATACGTCAATAAGCGGTATAGGATTAACGTATATTCTACAGGCAAATGTCCGTCCCAACAACTAATTTATTAACGTCTAAATTATACGTATATAAAACGGTTTAAAATTGGTATGACATACATTTGTTTTACTTAACGTATTTTATTCGTATTCTGTATACGTTTTTAAATGGTATAATTTAAATGTTGAAAAATTAGTTGATGGGGCAGACTTTTGCCCAAAGAATATGCATTAATCCTATACCAGTTATCAACGTTTTTTAAACCACCTGTTTTAACCATTTTTATACGTTCATTATACGTAATCATGTGTCTATTGGGATAGAATATGCATCAATCCTACACACCGTTTATTGACGTTTTTATATCTATGGGTTAAGCTACTTTTATGCATCTACCATACATACTTATGTACATACGTATATAAAACTGATTAAAATTGTTGTTTAATATACGTTTGTTTTAATTGGTGTAGTTTAGCCATATTCTATATTCATTTGTGATTAAATAATATTTGTTTACGTATTAATTTAGACGTGAATAAATTGGTTGATCAGTAGAGAGGGGAATAATATATATTCTTTAAATAGCTGTTAGCTTCGTATCCTATTTATTCACATTTAAATGATATACATGTAAATTAACGCTTTTCTTATATCACTTTAAGATATATAAAGAATACTGATAAAATACGTTATCTAAAATAAGAATATCTCACACCAATTTTAAATAGTTTTATATACGTATGAAAATATGTTCAATGATGGACCTGATGGAATGTGTGTTAGTACATGTTCTGTAGCACTGTTAATAATCTAGCGTGGAAAATTAGAAAGTCTTTAAAATATGTCAAGAATATATTGTTTATTTGACATTCGCGTAACAAAAGGCTATTATTTGAGTTTATATAAAATGTTTAAAAACTTACATTGCAAAATACTTTAATGTTGAAAACTTTAATTGTTTGACATGCTGTCTATATGTAGTCGAGAAATAGACACGCTTATTCATCTAGAAACTATCAAAAATCGTATTAGTTTCATAAAATTTAATAATTTCAAATATAAGTATGTATTTTATACCTTCTCACTTTTCATTGATTCCTTGTTCTGTAGTATATTCTAGTCTATGTTTGGCGAGTTTCAGCCAGTCTTGAATGGCATTTTTTATAGTTTTATCAGATGAATTTTTCCCTTTATAATGAATTTTCGCAGCATCTGTTGAATTAGAATAACATAAACTAAGTATTTAAATAATTCAATATTTAAATTAATGATATATTGTTTTCTTTCCAAGTTATCAAATAATCGTTCAAGCACTGGTTTAGGGGGCCTTTCAAGTATTATGTTGTGGCGACCCATCGCGCTACGGCGCCCCGCCGCCAGGTGGCGCCACCCTTCGACTCCACGGCTTTCGGTTTCTCGTTAGTGGTCCAACAACGGGCAAGTTTCTATATAAGACCGCAACTGCCCGTCTCTCACCGAGGACCACAGAGCGTCTAAGGCAGGAGTCGGCCTAGCCTTACTGACGAGTCCACAGGCCGACTCCGGGACGAAACGCTCCGCCGATAAGATGGCGACCACATCCTTTTCGCCACAATGTCAACAAAATCCGAGAAAGACGCCGCATTCGAGTTGGCCCCCGGCTCTCACTGATATCCACGCCTGTAACCAAGGAAAACTAAAGTATGGTATCTCTCCCGGAATTTGCTGACATAACACTTAAATGGCCCCTATACCTACACAATTGAAATGATTTTACGGTCATCGGTGCTAACTTCAGGAAAGTATAATAACTTTATTAGCCAACGATAAAAAGAACTTGTACGTATTGCGAAGTTTCAACACATAAGCTTGTGGTTCCTTTCAAGTATAATCTATACTTGTTCAGTAATATTAGTTACATATACGGAGACAGTATGATTACATATAGGGTGGATCATTTGATTCTGCGACATCGGAGACGTTTGACAGGTCGGTGTATAAATTAAAACTTGTGATAGTACGAAAGAGGAAATATATCGATAGAGAAAAAATAATGATAAAGTAATTACTTGATTATTGTGATCCAATTCCACTGCGTCTCTTATTTTTCTGCCACGGCTTTGATTGTTGACAGAGAGGAAAAGTCATATTTATTAGTTAATCCATCGATTCGTCCCGTGCTCGCATGACGCTGAAAACAAAGAATAGAATGACCACAAAGATAATTGTTCTTCATACGCAATCAAAGTTAGGTTTCAATAATCCATCTAATACATATACTTTGTCAGTAGCATTACTTTCAAATGGGCGTACAATTCTTCTGCAATAGTTAGTAGATGATTTTTGATAGTTCTCGGACTAAAATGAGTCGCAAGGTCAGCATCGAAGCTGTGAATGATGTGGTAATAATGAAATTAAATTTATTTGCGTGTAAGGGGGCAAAATTTCAGCGGTGCATGCAAATGAATTTCTTAAAACTATTCCAACGTCTCGAGTTAATATATGTAACAACTGTCATAAGTGGTATCTTTACATGTGATGAAACAATTCGTCGCGGTCATTGGAAGAGTATACTTAGAGTTGAAGGTAAAACGTCTACATGGATTTCTGTAGACGACCAAAATATAAGAAAAATCCGATGGCCTGTAAATTCGAAAGCGGTATATATTTTATTTCTCCAAAATACTAAGGCAAAGTGAAAAATATAAGGGCTCTCTAGTCTACAAATCCCTTCCAAAATATCACGACAATAAATCAAGAGTAACGTGGTTATAATTAATTAGCTCGTATTGGTATAAAATGTGAGACTTTAATTTTGTGGTAATAAAAAGCTATTCTCCTACACGTATATATTCTCCTCATGAATAAATTCCAAAAAGTAGTGAAATCTTGCCACAAAAACAGATTCTCTGTAAACAAAGGCGGCATGTTCATTCAGTACCAAAAAAATTGATACGTTAAATAGTCTCCAAAAAAGATTTGAAATCAATTAAGATCACCATGTTCAAGATTTATGTATAAAAAATAAAAGGCATCATTTGAAAGGAAAATTATTGTAAATCAAGTTACTAAAAAATTCGACCAGACCAGAATAAATGTTATAAGTTACATATTAACAGAGATTCTTCCTTAGCAACGCGAAGCCACGCCCCTTGCGCCTTAAAGTCGAAAATAGGGAACTTGCACATATTTTTTTAACATCATAAATGGATTGAGCACGTAACAAAATTTGGGACGTTTTTTTATTTTTTTTTTCTGACGCGAAATTAAGGAGGATCGTCAGTGCTCTTCGGGGTGAGGTAGAAGGGGAAAAAGAACAAAGAAATCGACGTGTGTTGTCAATTTCAAATAGTAAAATTTCAAGTTTTATAAAAACTGCAATAATAAGTATAGGTGCTGAATTCTTTTTTCTTTTTGTTACTTTCAACCTAAAAAAATAAGATAAATATTCGAAAACAATTTTATAACTTCAAACTTAATTTACTTTAAATATGTAAAATGTGTGCAAAACGTGGCAACATAGCATTTCAACATTCAGAAGTTGGTAGCAAATCGGTAGGTTAAACAGAATTTTTATCGACGAACAACGCGTTGAAGCGGTTCATGACGTCTGTTTATAACCTCAATCCTCCTGTTTATAACTTGAGAGTTGGAGAACTGGTTAGTGAGAAAGAGCACGCTTCGTGCCAATAGCTTGTGACGTCACGTAGTGAGATGTTGCCACGTTTTTGCATATGGCGGACGAGTACATGAAAACTTTTGAATTTTTCGACAGTTTCTCCTTTATATTAAAAAAACTGTAGAGTGAAAATTTTTTATAATTTAGTAAAAAAAAGTTCGTGTGGCATTGAAACTTATTTCAGAATTTTCAGAATTTTTTTCGGTAGAAAATCGCAAGTTCTGTGCATCTGGAATATGCTCCCCATAAGACTCAATGCTAATCTCGTAAGATTTAAAAATGAATTACGAGAAAACTGTAGAGTGAAATTGTTTGTTTTTTTTCTCATATTAAAATGAGTTCACAAGTATTTTACAAAATTTTCAACTACGGTTTCTGAGAAGTCATTTCTCTGACGATCCTCCTTAAGCCGTAAAAGATTAATAAATTTTGCGATAAACTCCACCCACTTGAAACAGCCGGTCGAGCGGAACATCGCGCCGTGACGTCACTAGCCGCAAACGGTTTGCCTGCGCTAGATATCTAGGGTTAAATATCTCGAAAACTATTGAGAGGTTATCGAGATATACTGCGGAAAAAATGTAGAAAATTTCAAGACGAAACGATTGGTTTGTACATAAAATTTATGTACAAAATGCGATATCTCGAGAACTATTCATCGTAACAAAATGAGATAAAAACCAATCGTTTCGCCTTGAAATTCTCTAAATTTTTACCGCAGTATGTCTCGATAACCTCTCAATAGTTTTCGAGATATTTAACCCTAGATATAGATATCGCTAGAGCGCAGGCAAATCGTTAGCGGCTAGTGACGTCACGATAGCGCCGCCCATAACGCGGAGTTTCACTGGGGAGGCGTGGCCATGCTACTATTAAAGTAATGTTTTTGGGGTAGAAGTTTTTTTATCAAGTTTTTACTATTGGTACTGTGTTTTGAATAACTTTAACTATTATGTTTGCTGTGTTTCATACAAAATAAAATTTTATGCAAGTTCCCCATTCGATTTTTCAGCCAATATATACCGTATGTCCGCGATCAACTGAACCATAGGAAAATTGCGAGTTTTGCATGAAAACCCCTTTGGGTATCCTCGTCCAATAGAATCACCGGAGAAGCGTGAATGCGCATGCGTAGTCACCCGCGAGTGTTGGCGTGTCAGCAAGTTCAGATCTATGGTTCAAATGATCGCGGATATACGGTATATGTCAAAATATCACTCTAATTCCGCCTATTTTCGGCGATAGTCGGCCATGATCGGAAATGTGTACGCAGATGCGACAATACGCATGCGCCATCAAATGTATGTGAGAGTGTGTGAGAGAATACATTCCTTGAATATTTGGTTATGGTTTTCAAAGTTAATAAAATATTAACACATTCGCGAAACGATTTCCCTTGCGTTTGTGTAATGATTCCAAAATGATTCTATGATATTTTGCAACATTCGCGAATTTATCGAGAAATATATATTTCTAACATATAGGGTAGTATTCACGAATATTGTAAAATATCGCAGGAATGTTACAGAAAAGTTACTTGCAAAAACGTGCTTTGTGGGGTGTAAATGATTATACCAGAGGCGAAGAAGAGATTAAATAAAAGTGAGGTACATGTACACTTCACGTTTGACAGGTCGTTATATAAATTGGAACTTGTGATAGTATAATAGGGTAAAGCGAGGAGAGATGGCACAGTAGGAGAGACGGACCACCAGCGATATCTTTTGCATCGTGGCAACAAGGCCCGATCCAATCACGTTGACATAGCCGCAGTTAACAGTCGTGCTTTTAAATCCGTTTCTGCTGTTGTTTGTCATTATTTTTGTTAGTTACAAGCGATCATTGTTTTTGACTACGCTAAAAATTTTTCTGATGTTATTTTGTTCGTCAATTAAATCACTTTAAGGTAAATTTTAGCCTAATGTAGTGCAAAGTACTGGTAAGACGGATTTTCTGGTGGACACCTAACCTTAAAACAGGCGTGTATATAGTTTCGTTTAGTAAATATTGTCCGGTCCATCTCTCCTAAGCTTTTAGGAGAGATGGACCAGCATTTGCGAGGAGAGATGGACTAAGGCTTTAGGTATGATTTCAGAAAAATGCCCAACAAGTGCAAGCAAAAACTGAACACACCTCCAAGGACTACATGGTCTGCGGATTATTTATACCTGGCAATAACATTTTAATATTTTAGCGATATGGAAAATGAATGCGTCGGGTGCAACGAAGATTATCGGCAAACCAAGAAAAAGGATGACTGGCTTAAGTGCGATTTGTGTTTGAAATGGCTGCACGACGACTGCACATCTTATGAAAACATTTGTCAAACGTACGGCATTAAAGCAATCAAGAAAAAGCGTTAAAAGTTAATAGTCCATCTATCCTACCCCTAATGGTCCAACTCTCCTACACTAAGTAGGACAGATGGACCAATTTAGTATTTTACTTTTTTCTTTTTGGTGTCATTATGATAAGTGTTTTGTGTTTTTCAACTATACCAAAAGTACGCTAAAGTTATTGTTAGTTTTCTGTATTACTTGGTATTTTTTAATTTTTCGTTAATAAGAAAATATTTTAAATTTTGTAAAACGTGTGCCATCTCTCCTCGCTTTACCCTACGAACGAGGAAATATATAGATAAAGAAACAATAATAAAGTAGTTACTCCATTATTGTAATCCAATTCTATTGTATCCCTTATTTTTCTGCCATGACTTTGATTGTTGATAGTGGATGGATCAACCAATAAATTTGATTTTTCTTCACATCAACAATCAAAGTCGTGGCAGAAAAATAAGGGATACAGTGGAATTGGATTACAGTAAAGTAGTAACTACTTTATTATTATTTTTTCTTTATCGATATATTTCCTCTTTCGTATTATACTATCACAAGTTCCAATTTATATACCGACCTGTCAAACGTGAAGTGTACATGTACCTCACTTCTATTTTATCTCTTCTTCGCCTCTGGTGTAACGATGGAAATTACAAAATATCATCATCATTTACACCCCACAAAGTACGTTTTTGCAAGTAACTTTTCTGTAACATTTCTGCGATATTTTACAATATTCGTGAACAGTAGTGTATGTTAGAAATATATATTTCTCGATAAATTCGCGAATCTTGCGAAACATCATAGAAACGTTTCGGAATCATTACGTCGAAAGATCTCCTCGATAAGGTACAGCTCGATAGATTGTACTTGTCAGGGCTGAATTATATGGGGTTTTTATAATTATATCCCTGGGGTTAAAATAATTATTTTAGGAAGTCCCAGAAGAATACAGGTGCAGCAAAATATCGATGCTACGCTAGAAAGAATAAGGAATAACCCTCGAACCCCTTAATTGGTATCAGTGATTCCCATTGACCGTCGTTACACCAGAGGCGAAGAAAAGATGAAATAGAAGTTTAGAGAGTCCAGGGAAATAAGGTATATAAAAACCCCATCTGTGCGGAATGAGAGAAAGCAAGCTAGATTTTTGCAGAGATCTTCGTTTTGATGTTCTAATGAAGCATCAAAAAGTCTCATATGCTCACCCTTGTGCGTCTCGAGATATCGAAGGTCAAAGGTCATGAAAATCAGTTTTTTGCGAAAATCTCGCTTCCGGCTAGTCTGATATCTTAAGAAGTTTTAACAAAATTTACGTAGAACAGTATTCTCTACAAGTTTGATTATATACATTTTTTTGTACGATCAACCGTTTTCGAGATATACCGTGAAGAAGCGGGAGCGCGCATTTTTGAATAGGTAATACTGTATATACTGCTTAGCTATAACTATAAATGCACTTTTCTTAGTAGTTACTAAAAAATTGAATTCCTATTATTGTTTCAATTAAAAGTTTGTTCATTTATAAAAAAAATATAATAAATAATTCATAACAAATGATGCATCCTTTTCCGCACTACTTTTGAAGTAGAATGGAAGGCGCGTTTTTTAAGATGTTACTACAACCAACACATGTACCTACTACCCTAATCCATGTTTACCTTACTGGCCTAATCCATGTTTTCGATATTAACCAAAGTTTCTGAACAGTAACCGATTCACGTCTTTCGCAGTTGCCGGCGTGCTTTATATTTCCACTTCTTCGTCCTCGTCTTCTTCAGGTTCCTCAAGTAGTTTTGTCTTCATTATCATACGCTTCCGCTGTATCTAATTGCAAAATCTCTTCAGGCTCATGGCCACTGAAGTTTTCAATGTCTTGCAATTCTGAGGAAGGATTCAGGCATGTCTGTCCGTGGCACTAACCACAAACTGTAGAGCATGGTAGTCCTACTTTTCTACATCCACACTGCGCACCACATCCTTTTTTACAATTGCAGAAGATTGTGTTTAATAGTTCGTCTGGAGCAGGTGACAATAGTGTTGTTTTCGGCTCTACCATCTCGTTTTTTAAAGATCTTTGACTGAGAGTTTTGCTCCGATTGACTTGAAATTTGGAAGCAACATTCTTTAAATGTTTTACTATAAGAAAAGGCAATTTAAAAAGTTGATTTTTAGACCCCCCCCCCCCCCCCCAAAGAACAAGCAAATCAATGTCTTCTCTAATGATGACGGCGGTTCTTTCTCTTTCCGATACTTCGATGGCTGTTTCGATGATTAGGACATCCGCATCATCCTTGGCTTATATTGTAGCGATGTTAGCAGCTTATAGTTGTTCAATAAGCATTTCAATAAAAATGTTTTTGTTGCATCGGTTTGATAAGAACTTTTCTTGGCTGATTGGCACATTCATTGTTGCATCAAAGCGAACTTCATAAGATGTAGACAGTGCAGTAGTTCGTCTTAATTGCTCTATTTATTGTATTCTTTTTTATAAATGAACAAACTTTTAACTGAAATAATAATAGGAATTCAATTTTGTAGTATAACTACTAAGAAAAGTGCATTTATAGTTATAGCTAAGCAGTATACTGTCCAACTATGGAGAAAGGCAGTAATTGCTAACCGACAAATTTGTGGAAAATCAACTTTAACTTCGATGCCTTTTGCCGAAGGGTTTCCAAGACAGATTACTAATAAAACCTACCTTTAACACTACGAAAGGGTACAAAATTTGGGTACAAAATAATTCAAGATATTCAATGGTACCAAGAAACGCATTTCGATTCGTTTTGCTAGTTACTGCCTTTCTCCATAGTTGGGCAGTATATACAATATTACCTATTCAAAAATGCGCGCTCCCGCTTCTTCACGCTATTCTCGAAAACGGTTGATCGTACAAAAAAATGTATAGAATCAAACTTGTAGATAATGCTGTTTTACGTACATTTTGTTAAAACTTCTTAGGACATCAGATGAACCGGAAGCGAGATTTTCGCAAAAAACTGATTTTCATGACCTTTGACCTTTGATATCTCGAGACGCACAAGGGTGAGCATATGAGACTTTTTGGTGCTTCATTAGAACATGAAAACGAAGATCTCTGCAAAAATCCAGCTTGCTTTCTCTCATTCCGCAGAGGAAGTCTTATTTCCCTGGACTAGTGAGGTACATGTATACTTCACGTTTGACAGGTCGGTATATAAATTGAAATATGCGATAGTAGTATACTATGGTGTCCGATTTTTGCCAATAACTGTTGCTTCAACTTCCAGTGATATTAAGTATTACTGCAGAACGAGTAGGTTAGAAGATTTTCATGAAGAATCATGATTTTCTGACATGTCATCTCGTACAGGTGCAACCGAAGAGGATCTAGCTCGTATCCTGTCCGTAAAAAGATGACTCGATGGACATTGGAGAATGTCAGACTTGTCACCGAGCGCCTATTACCCACGGTACATTAATTGCAGTACGCGTTTCTCGTTTCAACTATTCCAGCGTTAAATAGATTTTACTTTTTCAAGCTAATAACCTTTTATGAACTGTTCGTGGTACGAGGCAGCGATCGATAATAGCGACTCGTCGTAGAGAAGTTCGTCTATTAAAACTAAAAGGCAATTCGGTGTACCAAACTACTACTGCGATAATGTGCCCGAACTCACGGTCTATTCTGCGATTAACGTTAACGTAATCGTGATTATGCTCGGGTGATGGATGTTCCAAAAGAGGTAAAGTTGATACTAAACATTGGACACTCTGTAAGCTGACTTGCTAGTGTATGCTTTGCAACTGGAACATCATCGCAGGAATAATTTGTCTACGATTAGTCACAATCATTGATCGCTGCTCCCTACGATGAACAATTTGTACAAGGTAAATACTTTGTGAAAGAAGTGAAAGTTATTTAAAGCAGGAATGTTGGACATGTCAGAAAATCATGAGTTTTCATGAAAATCTTCTAACCTACTCGTTCTGCAGTAATACTAATATCACTGGAAGTTGAAGCAACAGTTATTGGAAAAAATCGGACACCGATTTTTAGAACTTGGGGAATCTCAAATTGACAGCTACCGGGAGATCAGGGGCCCCTTTCTCGAACTCGCTCGTATCTTTGCGTGCACGCATCTTAGCGAATATATCAATCAGGATCAAGTATTCCGTATCAGGAAACGTATTCGCATCTTAGCGAGTTGTCCAATCAGGACCCCCACCACAACGGAATACTTGATCCTGATTGGTCTATTCGCTAAGATGCGTATACGTAACTTTGCTAATTTACACTTTAAGCAAACCCTAAAATTTTTTCCGTATCCATATCCGTATCCGTAAACTTATCGACTTACGTTGGCCGCAAAATAACCGTTTAAGCAAGCATCGATTGACCCATACGTATACGAAACCGAAAGCGATGAAACGTTACTTTCTAATCATACGCGACAGGATACGTGTTCGGATAGGGCTACGACGGTAGGCCCATAACGATACGGGCAACATAACGCATCGGGACCACCGTGTCTATTCTGCGCGTGCGCACTGATGCATATACGGATACGTTTAAAATTTAGGACATGCTTAAAGTGTCTAATGACTCGAGAAAGGCCCCCCAGACGTTTGACACTTTTCCCTTGGCTCGTAAGACCGCAGTGCACTCTCCCGAAGCCAACTCTAACTATAATTGACTAGAGCACTGACCCAACCACTTCCGGCCAAGTGTCATGGAAATTCAAAATCCGGGGTTTACCAAGGGACATACGGTATACCGAACTTACTCTACGTAGAAATTAAGAAACTATCTTAATCTGAGTTAACCGACTCTATAGATAATAAAATGTCAGAATTATTAAAAATTATATATTTCCTCTTTCGTATTATACTATCCAAAAATTAATGAAATCTTGCCACAAAAACAGATTCTCTGTAAAAAAAAGGCGGCATGTTCATTCAATGCCAGAAAATTGATGCGTAAAATACTCCAAAAAAGATTTGAAATCAATTAAGATCGCCATGTTCAAGATTTATATATAAAAAATAAAAGGCATCATTTGAAAGGAAAATTATTGTAAATCAAGTTACTAAAAAATTCAACTAAAAAATGTATTAAAAAATTTTCATAAAAAAGAATTTGCCGCGTCTTTTTCCTTCAAAATAAAAAATTCAGACATAAAATTATATTCGATTTTTATGCACTTATGATTTTAAATAAATTCATACACTTATATGGTACCACCAGTATATAGTGGAAAAATATGAACTCTCTCTCTCTCTCTCTCTCTCTCTCTCTCTCTCTCTCTCTCTCTCTCTCTCTCTCTCTTCTCTCTCT
>OY783198.1:14348310-14750810 GCA_963678675.1 Xiphydria camelus
AAAATTTATTTACCGTATTTTTCAACTCGTTCGAGATGACTATCGCAGTTTCTTCTGCAGTCTCAAAAAGTTCATCCACCTTGTCAACTGGAGGGGGGTTCTGTGTAAATAACCTTCCCACCTGTGATGTCTTTTAGGTTAGTTGTTGGCAATATCACTTGTATTGGAGACTGCACCAGCACAATATTCAATTCACTATGGTCATCAATTATGCTGTCATCCGCATCGTACCACATGTCCGATGCTTGATGTTTTTTTTGAATGATAATGTCTGTGTTTGCTATCATCAAACAATGCTGAATCGCGAGCACATAATTTCTTAAACTCTTCCAACACAACTTCAGCGTCAAGCTGATTATCTCGTGAGAGAAATCTAACACACTTGCGTCGTTGACCTAATGCACAAAACACTGTTTTTTCTTTTTTTTTTCGACATTTTTGCACAGCAAACAACCTCCGGAAAATGACGTGCTTGTTGGCCGCGTTGAATTTTACAGAAAGTGAGTTGAGGTGAGGTCGAAAAAGGAGGGGAAGGTCCCGTTACCTAACAGTACAGGGGCCCTTTTCTCGAACTCGCTCGTATCTGCGTGCACGCATCTTAGCGAATAGACCAATCAGGATCAAGTATTCCGTTATGGTGGGGTTACGGACAACGGAATACTTGATCCTGATTGGTCTATTCGCTAAGATGCGTGCACGCAAAGATACGAGAGAGTTCGAGAAAGGGGCCCCAATAAAGTACGCTAAACCCTGTTCCCACCGAGCCGAAAACCGTATACCGAACGGTACACGTCATGTGCAGTAGAGTGCGCTCGTCGGTTTTTTTCTCGGGACCGGCGTTACTTGAGTAAAGAGAGAGTGTACAAATTTTCTGTAAGCGGTACGCGACATATACGGCTGATGTAGACATTTTTTTATTAACAAATAATAAAAAGAAATAAAGGATACAAATTCGGCTGATGTGTTAACATTGACAATGAATAGAATTCAACGTGAAAATGAACTGTCATGCTCGATGTGTTTCTTTATTTGTCAGTCAAATGAAATTTTGTTTGAAGGTTTTTAATCTATCTTGCTTCGTTTCCAATATAATCAACCACTCAAATTTCATTCACTCAAAGCCCTTTTGAGGGTGACCGGAAACTTTTCGGAGGTAGTGTATATCTAAGGTTACATGTGAATAATGATGCTTGACGTCACAGGTAACAAGACGTTTGAAGTGTATTACTTGTGTAAGTGTCTTACTATTTTAAGCAACTTATTCATTTAAATGTCTTATACCTGAAGAAGTGTCTTACTTTAAGACGATTAAGCGTCTTTATCTTAAGACAGTACCATGTGTCTTATGATTTTAGACGGAAAATAAATGTCTTTTTGAGAAAAGACAGACAAACGTCTTGGAATAAGACGGTTAAGTGTCTTGAATTTCTGATCAATATACTTAACCGTCTTATTTTACGTCAATAAGACACTTTTCCGTATTATTTTAAGACGTTTCATCGAGAGGCCGGTTTGTAGTGTATAAGTACGTATTTTTATATTTTTATATTTCTCAACTTTTTTTCCATCAGCCACTTTTCTGAAGTGGACAATACTTTTAAGCGTTTTCGACCGCTCGACCGATTCTTGCATCGGGAGCCTCAATTGAACAAATTACAATTCTTGTGAATTTATTCACAAATAAATTTTCAAGTCTCTACCTATATGCAGGAGACCGAAATTTTTCTAATTGTAAGTAGGGACTTCCCTTCCCTTATTTAGGGAAATGTATTCCGTTGCTGCTTACAGAGCTCTTCCACAAGTACCGAAAAATGTTCAACAGGCATTACTAGATAATGGGCTAGATGTTTAACAATATACAATGTGGAAATATTTGAGATTGCTGAAAAAAAAATTGTATATGGCTGCACAGTATGGAAAAGTTTTACAGACATCTTCATCTACAATACAATACATTGACATGGCTGATAATCAGATGAAATATGGAATCGTAGAACATCATTTAAAACTAATCAGTAATCGGTGTAGGTAGACATAATAATTGCAATTGGGAGTTTTCACATTTGGTAATTATTCGAGAAATCATCTGCGATGGCATGTTTGAAGTTGACGGAAATCAGTATCGATTTATATCGACGGGATTTATGTACAAATGTCATACAATAAATAATATAAAAGTTATCCCGATAAATCTAATACAAGCTCCATGTCTTTATATTACGATCAGTGGCCAATCATATGTATCAATGCCAACTAATGATAAAGAATTAGAATAAATTGTAATTCATTGTAATTTTTTCATTAAGAATATAAAATTTTAGTTCATGTATATCTGTGGCTGTTTATTGTGTATACCGCAAACCAACTGTCTACCACAAATATTTCAGTAATTAATGTACCTATAGCTAATGAGCGTGCTAGTCGAAAATTTTCTAAGTCCTCTATAATACTCTAAGTGGAGGGGACAATTTTTCAGGACTTTAAGATCTTTTTCAATGCTAAGTCAGGCCTTTCAGTGCTATTTCAGCGCTACGTTTTGAGAGAGGTGGGGATATTTAGAGGTAGCAGGGCTATTTCAATGGTTTTTCACTTCTGTCAGTGGTCTTTCAGTGGTCTTTCAGTTCTATCAGGGCTTTTTCAGTTCTCGCATTTCGACTCGGGAGTATTTACCCTCATTAATGAAAGCATGAGGATTGATTAATCATTGGTTAGCACGTTTAAAAATAACATTTAAAAAATATATAGTCTCGCCGTCTGCTACTTCTTAGAATTAGATCGGTATGTACTTCTGCGATACGAATCGCAACTGCTGGCGATGCAGCGGTGAGAAGATATAAGCGGAAGCACGAAACGCCGATTCATCGAATCCCCCGATCATCCATTCGGTTAAAATTCGGTCGGAATCGCTTCCGCGTTTTCGTTCGGTCAGACTTCCTCACGCATGTGGCGTACATACGTGGGTACGCGTTGGTCGCCGTTGCGTCGTACATCATTCCCCGTCGCGAATAACAGAAGATACATATCAAATACACACGGGATACGACGCGATACGTCGATCGTTCGACGAACGGTGAGACAAGAAGCGCTACGAAATGATTCTCGGGGACGGAGTCGTTTCGACTCCGTCGAGTGTATTCGCGGGTGAAACGGTACGAACCGTTGTGTCTAATTCAAAAAGCGCCATTTAGTTTATTCTCTCTTAACTCTGCCATCAGTAAGTACTGTTTAATAGTATCACAGTCATAAATACAAATGCGCACTGGCGCACGTGTTCTTTCGACGGACGCGTGGTCCATCCTTCCTATCGCATACTTTCTACAAAGAAAAATGTCGATGCTTCACATCTAACAATTTTTCTATAAAAACTGTTTTATATTATATGTTATTATACACACACGTATTATTTATATATACTATTATTTATATCTCTATTTTTGGTTTTTCTATAAAATTTTTCAATTAAACATTTTAATAACCAATTTCATTAAATTCTACATTGAAAGCAGTCAAGAATTCGTTTAGAGATTAAAAAATGAACCGTTCGTTGGGGAGAAAATTGCTAAGAAAAATTAGCTCATTTTTTGGTGCTGCCATGTGGTGGCAAAATTTGTAACCAAAGACGGTACATTTAGCCTTAAAGAAAACGTTCATATATCTAAATAACAGACTATTTATTTTCAAATCATTATCTGATATATTATGTGCTTTACGCCTAAATATTCTATGACAAAAACAACAGAAAAAAATGAAAACTTGAAAATAATGAAGAAATTTTTTAAAAATTGGGAAACGGCCTAAGTGCCAGTATATTATTTGGTCAAATTAGCGTAGAATGCTTGTTGTTTATTGTCTTGTAGATAAGGAATCATCGATTTTCAGTGTTTTTTCTTGTTGTTACCAACCTTATTTATGTCTGGTAGCTGGTTAATTGAGATATTTTTTAGATCTTCCGTGGTTTTTCCTCTTTTAACCCCTCGACCACGGTGATGCATCACTTGCATCATTTAGCGCTCGCCGAATACGCGGCCCGGGGTCAAGGGGTTAAGTATCGGAGTTACTTCCCAAGGTGCTACATCAGAAAAAAATTCAGCAGTAAACAAAAAACCAGGTTGTTGGGAGTCAACTTTCAATCGTATAACTTTGCTAATATTCACTTATTTAAGATTAAAGATCTTGTCGGCTGCCGCTTGTACATAAAAAAAAAATTCTGTTGTTTTTTTTAGATAAACATATCTACTATTTCAAATCGGCCTGTGTGTGTACTTGACAGTATTACATCTTCCTAATTCTTGTTTGCGACGTCCTGAATTCATTTTGAAGTTTACAATATTCTACAGCCATGTGGCATGAAACGATATATTTCGGTAGGATGTAAACAAAATGAACGCGCCACACAAGAATGTATACTACGGCACTTGCCTCCTATTATGTGAAAATGACCAAGCACTTGCAGAAAGCGCCACCTCTCTGCCTCTTTTTTTTACGGAATTTGAAGTCCTGGCACTTCGGCCATTTGATAGAATATAGTCGACGGCACATAGAGAGAACCTATCTATATAAATATCTCATTTTTCGGCAAATTGGCACTTAGCCCCTTTGTTACTTCTGCTCCTCAATTATAAAAACCTATCTCAAACCAATATAGTCCGAGTTCCTTAACATACTCACTTAGCGGGGTATATTAGGCATCTTGGTGAGGCAAGAAGTGTGTAGGTATTTAGAGCAATCTAAATTTACGCTTTAAGCCTAAAAAATAGAAGAACAAAGTAAAATACAAATATTTAACTCAAGGTAGTATTGATTTTAATTTGACATTAGGACCAAAAAGTAAACGAAGCTTTATTTTTAACTTGACGTGGTCGAATTCACAAGTCATCATCTATCTGACTGGGGGGATGAACCGCAACTGAGGGGTTGGGAAGAGATGGATATCTCTTCGCATGGATATCTGTTTTAGTTACAAAGTAATAAACGTTGACCAACTTGTCCCTATGTCAAACTATCCCCACCTTATCCTAAACTTCTATCTCTCTCTGTGTAAAACAGGATAAAATACTTTGTTAAAGTTAAGAGCATTTTTTGACAAACAAACATGTTATACAAATTTACTCCTTCCCTTCCTTTCTTAAGGTGGGGGGGGGGGGGGGGGGGGGGGGGTCTAACGGGTGGAAAAACTCTATTTTTACGAATTTATTTTAGAGCTATTGTTGAAGTAGATATATTTTAATGTTTCGCATGTTATAAAGCATCATTCGAACATTTTCTAATTTTTTTGTAGAAAAATATGGAGAAATAAGCCGGTAACGAAGCATTTTCGAAGACGCCTTTTAGAAAAGATGATTTGCGGTGGACACTATATTTCAGCGTAGAATTATCTCACATCAAAAAATCAAAGCAATTTAGTTAAAACAGATGTTTTTTTCCATTTTTAAATTTTCGGTGGTTGTTTGAAGTAAAAATTGTGATTTTTCACGAAAAAATCCGTCATGTTGTTGCTGTAAAACCCCCTTAATGTAACAAAAAAAACGTAGGGGTCTAGTATTTTATATGTAGAAAGTGTGTACATAATTTGAAAAGAATCGGCGCAGTAGTTTTTAAATGACAATGTCCACGGACCTTTAAAACTTGGTTTCGAGAAACAAGCGTTTAAGGATTCTCGATAGGCCAGTCGCCAAGTCGTATAAAATAGCTGATAGCGGGTGCAATTCCGGACAAGCTGGATATAATTTTAATTTATTTGATTTGGTGTTAGAAAGCACATGTATTAAATTTGCACCCCCCAGAAAGCCCGGATTTGGCCGCCATCTTAGTAAAAGGGCTAAAAAATGTTTTTTTTTCTTTCTTATTTGTCAATAACTCGATTTCTATAAACTTTAGAGCAAAATATGTAGTTACAAAAGTTAAAGCTAATTGAATTATCTATAAAAAATGTTCTACATGTTTTTTCCATGCGACTACCTAGTTCGAAGTTATATGGGCATCAAAAGCTGGATATATTTTACAGGCATTTATTTTCTTTATTCTAGGCATATTTAAAAACAAGAAACTCTCTCTCTGCTATTATGCTTTCATGATTGCACTCATATTTGTTTTCTGTCGATCAACTCTACTCCTGTTGTATACGGAATGTTTAACCAAGGTCATTGACTCTGTAAGCATCTAGCCAAGGAAAGTCGGGTGTAAGCATCTGGACAGGGAAAGTCGGGCTTTTCCGATGGAGCCTCCCGTTGGGGTGTTACCAAGTACGGTCTACCGCTCTTTCTCGGGCGTTTTTTAATGCCCGAAATTTCGAATTTTCCCTCCTAGACCAGTTGACAAGTGCATTAATAGCGGGAGCAAATCCGGACAAGCTGGAATAAATTTTAATCTGTTTTTCTTTGACCAACAAGATAACTATTAATTGAGGGGTTCCATTCCAAAACTCGCCTTATCCAGTTTAAAAAAAAAATTAGATAGCGGCTTCTATGGCATCTGTTAATAGCCATCTATGCGATAAGCCACCTAAAACGTGTCAAAAAAAAAGTGGATAAGGCGAGTTTTGGAATGGAATCCCTCAATTGTGCACCCTCAAATAGGACCGGATTTAGCCGCAATGCTGAAAAAATGGCAAAAAAAAAGAATTGTTTCTTAATATTAGTAAATATCTCGAATAGTATTAATTTTATAGCAAAATATGTAGTTATCAAAATTAAAGAAGAGTGTAAGTTAAAAAAACGTGTACATTTTTTGTACAACTATCCATTTTGAAGTTATTGGCGTCGAACTCTAGAAACTTGGATAAGTCTATGAGCTCTTAATAATTTTCATATTGTAGGCACTCTTAAACACATTCAATTACTTTTTGGTGATATACTTTTTTATTTGGTAAAGGAATACATGTCATATACTTGCACTTGCTTCCGCATCACCTAGAGGTAAAGTACCCGCCGCGTTTTTTAAAAAGTGGTTTCCCCAATAGGCCTAATCCACTATGCTACCAACTTATTGTTAGATAACTTTACATGTCTTTTGAGGTTGTAGGCTTATCAGAGATTTTTCGCCTTTTTGATGTTACTGGTTGTTCAATTTAACCCTTAATATCATCCTGAATGTCTTCAACATCTGTCTCATATTCCGGATCTGGTTCATAATATGCAGAATATTCTATTGATTGGTTTATATCTCTGTCTATATGGATAAGGAAATTCTCCTCATAGTCTTCGACGTCTAATTCGACCACTTCTAAAGTATTCGAACAAGATTTGCCCTGGCAAAATGCACACAGTACTGAGCAATACAAACCTGCTTTACGGCAGCTACAAGCTGCATTACAATGTTTAGCGCATTTACAAGAAATAAGTTTCAGTAATTCTTGGGGAGCTGCGTCTTGTAAAGTAGCAATGGGCATTAACCCATTCTTTGAATTTTTCCAACCCAAATCTAAAGCTGATTTTTCATTTCCATACCATAGCTGTACCTGATGGTAAGTACAGAAGGAGTGCAAGCGAGCTGTATCTTTGGGTGGCGGTAACGATGCTAGGTTTGGTAAGCTTTTGGTAATAACTTGGTGTAGAAATAAAATGTTGCGGGCATTAAAAAACGCCAGAGAAAAAGCGGTAGACCGTCCTTGGTAACACCCCAACGGAAGGCTCGATCGGGAATGCCCGACTTTCCCTGTCCAGATGCTTACACCCGACATTCCTTGTCTATGTGCTTACAGAGTTAATGACCTTGAGTTCAACATTCCGTATACAACAGGAATAGGGTTGGCCGACAGAAAACAAACATAAATATAATCATGAAAGCATAATAGCAGTTGCTTTTTCTTAAATATGCCTAGAATAAAGAAAATAATAAATGCATATAATATATCCAGATTTGATGCCCATATAACTTCGAACCAGTTAGTCGCACGGAAAAAACACGTAGATCATTTTTTATAAATAATTCAATTAGCTTTAATTTTGGTAACTGCATATTTTGCTCTAAAGTTTATAGAAATCGAGTTATTGACAAATAAGAAAGAAAAAATATTTTTTTTAGCCCCTTTTCTTAAGATGGCGGCCAAATCCGGGCCATCTTTCTGGGGGGTACAAATTTAATACGTGCTTTCTAACACCAAATCAAATAAATTAAAATTATTTCCAGCTTATCCGGAATATTGCTCCCGCTATTAATGCACTTGTCAACTGGCCTATGAGCGTTAAACTAAAAATAGTGAAAAATGCTTGAAAATAATTGCATTCGATAGATTGAAGTAAAAAAAATTCAGTTAAATTTTCAAGTCTTTTAAGAAACTCGCTGCAAAGATTTTTGAATAACAAAATAACATATGTTCTTATGGGTTATAGCTAACAAACCGCGATATTTCTGAGAAAAATAGTGAAAAAATTCTGAAATGTTTTGAACAACAAGTTTACCATCAGCAGCCGCCACCAGCAGCAGCAGCAGCTGCCACCAGCAGTTTAAAATCATCTATACCAATTTTCACGTTCATTAACAAGCCTGTTATTTTTTTTATTAATTGTTCTTTATAAATTTAACCTTTGTTAATTCAATATGGCAACATTGCATGACGTTACAACGTACCAGATGTTTTGGGCTCCATTTTTGAACTCACAGATACACACAAATACTACTGTACGTCAAACGTTGTAGCCACATCGCACGAAGAACATACTTTAGAGTGTTACTGTACTTCAGTGGACTAACTTTTAGCAGGGAAAAAGCCTCTGTACCGTTCGAGAAACCTTAAAGCGCCGAGTTCTTGCCGCTTCGCAGTATTAAAGGAGCGGAGACTTAAAGGTCTATGACTGAGAGTTTTGCTCCGATTGACTTGAAATTTTGACACAACATTCTTTAAATGTTTTACTATAAGAAAAGGCAATAAAAAAATCGATTTTTAGACCCTAACCCCCCCCCCTTAAAGACACGTGGTAAATGGACTGCACAGATACTGCTTCGTATATTAAAGCTGGTTTTACAACATCAAACGACCAATTTTCTCCGTATATTAAGCGAGATCGTATCTTATCCGTACGTATCTTAAGCGGGTAATTTTACACGAATTTATTAGGACTTTTTTTAAGAGACCGAAAAAATTCGTATCTTTTAAGCGAGCGTATTTTAAACGTGTTTTACTGTAATTTAAATCGTGATTAATTTTATTACGTTTTAAAATTACTGGTTTCCTTTAACCCATTAATGCCCAATGTTGCGTTTTTCACTCACTACTGTTGCGAAAACGCAACATGGGCCATTAATGGGTTAATTTATAATCGATTTATAAAAGTGTCGGTATACGATCAAAATTGCACCCAAAAATGTAGGAAAAGCGGATTAACAACGTCGATATTATGTTTTGTAGGTGACAAGAGTTTGCGCTCTCCTGAAAGACTTCGAGCAGCTGCCGCAAAGAGATTTGACTATCGTCGGTGAAAGGGGAACCTCGTTATCTGGTGGTCAAAGAGCTCGCGTGAACTTGGCGAGGGCAGTCTACAGACAGGCGGACCTATACCTCCTCGACGACCCTCTCAGCGCCGTCGACACCCATGTGGGTCGTCAGTTATTCGAGGAATGCATCGAGGGCTATCTGCATGGAAAGACTAGAATCCTCGTGACCCATCAACTACAGTACCTCAAGCAAGCGGATACCATAGCCGTTCTCGATCACGTCAGTCTCATTACTCTTCTTTTTCCTACCGCTCGACTTTTATAATCCCCCAGAACGAGGAAGTTAAATAATCGGCCTTCGATTTTTAGGGTACCGTAAAGCTGCAGGGTTCCTTTGACGAGCTATCGAAGAAAGACACGAGTTTCACGACGATGCTCGAAAATATGCACATTGACGAGGAAGAAGAGCTTGATGAACGAAACCACGAGGATCAAATCGAAAGGAAATCGATGATCCGCACATTTTCGTCCAGGCGAACTTCCGTCAGATCCTCGAAGCGCTCTAGTTCGGTAAATATTGCCAAATAATTGCAATGATTTCTACGAGTCATTACTCGTGGTGGTGGTGCCTATGTTCGGTCGACTAAGAGAAAGATGAAAAGAAAATGGGTCTTTATACATATACTTTGGTAGATGTGATGTTATTGGCCTTAGAGAGTAAGAGTTGCAGTGCCCACGAAAATATATACCCGAGCAAAATTACTTTATATGACCACATATAAGATCATACACAGCAAACAAAACTTATAAACCTTATGTAAAAGTCAGATGACTAACTGAGCTACTAACTGCAGAAAATGTTGGTTTGTACGTTCTATAAGTTTAGTTTTTCCTGAAGAATAACGTGCGGATATACTTTATGCGCGGCTTTTACGATTCACTCTGTAATTTTTACAACTATTTTTCGGATGTTAATAGGGGAGAGTTGCCTATATTGAACCACTTTTGGAAAAAGTACTTTAACTTAGAAAAATGAGGAAATGTTATATATTGAAATTCTGATATAAACCCACTGCCACATTGAGATTATGTTACCAGTAAGGAAAATGTCAGACGGGAACGATTTCAATATAATTAAAAAATTTGAAAATATTTCGTTAAAAGTTCAATTTAGAAAACTAGTCTCTTTAATTCAACTGACTGTTTCGTGAAATGAAGTTACTGTTAAAGACACTTAGTTTGCAGAAATTATTTTAATATTGTCTTAATCCATATGGGTAATACAGAAACATGTTATTTAAAAAATAACGAAACTTATATACAACATTAATGAAACTAAATCACTGTACACAAGTTAAAAAGACTTGGAATACTGGCCTAGCTAAATGTGACAAACGAAACACTACTTTTGAGGTAGAAGTATGAATGCACAACTAAACATGCATTACAAAATCTGTAGACAAAAATCGCAAGTAAAGTCGTCGTCATCTTCAACACCCCCACACTACTCATGTGCCTATTTTAAACAACTTTGATATCTAGCCTAACCTTCATTTGGCTTGGAGTTTGAGTAAGTCACTACAGTACACACACTCTTCATTAATTTGATCATCATCTGAATCGATTGATTCAGGTGACTGATTTCTGACAAGAGAGCATTTATTTGCTTACTGTTCTCCTTATTTTTGGTTTCAAAACATAATTTGACACTGGCTTTCTCTATGGCTGATTCCTCTCATTTAAGAATTTTTGGCTTTCGTTTGCTTTCTTGCGGTATCTTTCTCTTTGTTTCTTGAAGATCCTCTTTGTATGGTGTACTTGTAAGCACCACTGCAGTAGCGGTTGTTCTTTTCTGCCGTTTTTGAACAACCTTGCTTGTTCCGGGGACAGGTGCTAGTTTATTCAGGCTTTGTTCCAATTTTTCTGGAGTAATTTCCCGCTTCATATTCTTAGAATGGTTAGCAACTCCTGGCAAACATTTAAGAGTAGTATCTGGTTGAGAGGTGCAGCTTGAACTGTTGCTTTTATGAGGAGGAGCAGCACATCCAAGCTTACTGGGTTTTGATAGGGGAACCCACCTTCTTGGCTCTCATCTATCACCAGCTTTATCGCAGTAGAAGGAGCAAATAGATGGTCACCGAATCTATTTCGATTCGGGGGCCATATTCCCGAACCCCTAAAAGCATGTTTGCTTATGCCTACAGTAGCGGACTTCCCGTAAGCCTTACCTAATAATTCAGCAACATTATAGACGGTTATCGGCTGTCCTACGAGGGTCACAGCCACGAATCTTGTTCCTGAACGCAGTAATTTTGCAGAGGTTTAAAGAAACCAACATCCTTTGGTTTAAAAAAAAACAAAATATACTTCTAGCATAGATAATAGACTTCATAAAATTTTTGCGACTGCCTAACTTCCTCACTGTGATAAGCATTATAATTTGTAGGTACTATTCACTTTCAAACTTTTTCTTGTGGATACAATAAAACCTGGATCAATTGGCCACCCTCTATTTTCTTACCCTTACTCCGATTTCTTGCAATAGGGGGGCCGAAGTTGGAATGATCCACCATACTTACTTTTTCGCTTGACTCTTTAGCCTCGTGTATTAACACTATCCAACGTGAAGTGTACATTTATCTCTACCATTTACTAGCTACATCTCTAGACAAACTAGCTATCACATTTAGCATCCTTCCGTAGGTGGCCAATACAGTATTTGACTAAAAAATTATTCATATATTTAAATTCAGTTTACAATCTGTATAGATTCAATATTGTACAAAAAGAAAATGTCCGAAAAAATAATTATTCGCAAAGTTATCAATCCGTTTCTCTCTACTGAGTTATGACGTCATCGAAGAACCATAAGAGACGCACTTATGCCAAGCAACGAGTGTGAGAGAGATTGACTTTCTGAGCGATGGCGTATACTGCGTTTCAAAATTCATGCGTTTTTCCGGCGTAAAAGAGGCCGAAAATGAAAAATGAAAAAATATGGAGTAAATAATTTTGTACAAATTTTTCGAATCATCAGTAATAAAAATCAGTCAACTACCCGATTGATCTAGGTTTTACTGTACTTAAGCAATGCAGGATCGCTGAGTCAGCACCTAAGTTTCACAAGGATATCAAATTTGGTTACTTTAGCTTTGCTATAAGAAATTAATGAAGAAAATATCCTTTCGCAGTACGCAGGTGGCGAGAACATTGATCACGAGCTCAGTCGAAACGGTATCAACGAAGAAGAAGTAGCAAAAGGACAAATGTCGAGCAAGATCTATTTGAGTTATTTCAAGGCGGGTGGATCGACATGCCTGCTCGTTATTCTATCAATTAATTTTATCATGGCTCAAGTAGCCACAAGTGGCGCCGATTATTGGGTAACCTACTGGACCAATATAGAGACTGTTAGATCGGAAAAGGATAATGGGAGCATCAGCGATTCCTCCGATTCCTTTTGGTTCGACGATAATGGAATTCTATGGACGAACATTTGCATATACATCTACACGATCTGTATAGTCAGCTGTATTCTGTTATCCCTTTCGCGCAGTTTTCTCTTTATGAGAGTCTGCATGTCTGCGAGTCGTAATCTGCACAACGCCATGTTTGCGAATATTCAGCAGGCCACGATGCAGTTCTTCAATAGCAATCCATCTGGTAAGAGAGTAAGAAATTTATTTTCAAACTGTTTTAAAAAACTTCTAGTGCGACTACTTCCACCTTATCAAAAGTATCCCATTTAGTCGTAAACAATGATTACTCCCTTCGATGTAAATAGGGGGTGCACGATTAAAAAAGCCACGCTTTAAAATTGCTTACATAAGACACTGAAATGAATACACATATATTGCGCGGGAATATATCCGCCCGTCAAGAAAACCCAGACAAAATTCATATAGGAATACGTGAGAGCCTATGTGGACTCATGTTAATGTGCGAACACCTAGGAATGAATGGCAGTACATCTAAGATTCGAGTGTTCATAGATTTGCTATAAAATGGGGAAGGGATTGCCGAAAGCATGCGAACCATTAGCGAGTCGCCGAATTTATATGCTTATCTCCCATCGTAGCAAATAATGAGCCATCAGGTATGGTGGGGTGCAAGTAAGGGAATTCATTAGTTTGTGCGCTTATTGTTAGTAGTTTATGCCCAGTTTCGAAGCAGATCGATGAACATTCGATATAAATGGGCGGAGGGGTAGTATATAAAATAACGTTTTTTGACTTTAAACTGAGCCGTTGAAAACCAGAATGGTGTAGTCACATTTCATATAAGCTGAGATTATTTGACTGCAAAGTTAAGGAGGAACATCAGTGAAATGAAAATGGACCAATTACTAAGATTTTTTTTTCTTATAATCTTCACTTCATCAGAACGCTACTGTAAACATTTGAAAGAAATTCACTTAATCGTTTTTTTTTATTCATGTTTGAAAAGTCATTGATTAACATGGAACCTTATGGGCCGATGATTTGATAGTAATAATATTGGCTCTTAAAATGGAAGAAATGGTAAAAAGAAAACGTTTTATTTTGCATGTAGTTATGAACTTCTATCCTGCACAATTTAAACCAATTTCACTTAATAGTTTTTGTGTAATTTAGTAAAAGGTTTCGAGAAAATGGAATTTTTGAACGAATAGGGGACGTGCGAATAGCGCGTGACGTTAAAGGAGAGGCCAGACGATGCGCTAGGATTCAATCTCGAGACTAAAGGCCATCACACGTGAAAAAACGTAAGCAGTAACAGTAAGGATTGACCAATCAGAAAGCCTGTTTAAGCATAATTCCGTAAGAATGATATTTCTAATCGGTCAATCCTTACTGTTACTGCTTACGTTTTTTCACGTGTGATGGCCTTAATACAGCATGACCCGCGCAGCACCGCACAATTGCACGGACCTTAAAATTTACCATCGGCCGGGCTTGGTCGGTACTATCATTTACCTTTATACCGGTAGAAGTCGAGTCGATAGTTAGAGTTGGTGTCAATTCGGGAGATCGAAGCGTCCAATCTCGAAATCGTGAATTTGTGAATTATGGTGAGTAATTTCCTTTCCAACGATAATATTGTGCCGTAATATTATACATTTTGAAAGCAATACTTGGCTACTGATAGAACCCACGTAAACATAATATAGCTTTGAGGTTATGAATATCAAAATATGTTCGCAGCTGTCACGCGTAGAATTATGTCGGTAAGTGACTGTTTTTACCGACAAATCTCATACCAACCTCGTGGTCAAAAACTGCGGTGTTGCCACGTTTTTCTCATTTTCGTACTCGAATAAATAATGTAAAATTTAACAGTAAAAAATTTATATAAATATTACATTGATTTTAAATCAATAATAGTTCAATGATAAGCCACATTTTGTGACATTAATAACGTATATATAATTTTTGAGTGAACTAAGATTTCATTATCTGACATTGGCAATACGCGTCGGAAGCTTTGTTTTTTCCCTCCTCTCGCCTCACCCCGTAGAGTACTGATGTTCCTCCTTAAATACAATTTGAAAAATCTATCTAGATGATACAAAACAGATATGTACAATTTAAAATATCTGTTTGTATCATCCAGACAGATTTTTCAAATTGTACTTAACTTTGCAGTCAAATAATCTCAGCTTACATGAAATGTGACTTACACCATTCTGGTTTTCAACAGCTCAACTACGAACGCTGAGAAAACGGTGCTAGGTGGTTCGAAATTTCGCATAAACAATATTGTAAAAAATAAAATTTCCTACAAAAAAATCCGGAAGTGCCTATAACTATAATAGTTTGGATGTAGCAAGCGTTAATATTTATCGCTCAGAAATTCAGTTTTTATACGTACCCGACGCGGCATATGTATAGTACACTCGAAGACAACGAATCTGTCCGACCCGCTTTCAATCTACAACTTTAGTGAGGTCTACTGTTCGCAGAACTACTAGTATTTCTCATATTACAGGGAGAATCTTGAATAGATTTTCAAAAGACGTCGGGTCGATGGACGAACTGCTGCCGAAAGCTATGTTAGAGGCTACTCAAATTTTCCTCGTCATGATAGGAATCCTTACTATGGTGGCTATAGTTAATTATTGGATGATTATCCCAATGATTATAATTGCTGTGATATTCTATTTTGTGAGAATATACTATTTGAAAACCGCGCAGAATGTAAAACGGTTGGAAGGAGTCAGTAAGTAAACCAATTGTTTCTATATTACAATCGACTTGATTCTGCACAAATATCGCAATAAAAAGTAACATCTTCCAATAGTAAAAAAAAATCCTTATTAATTCGTAAATTATTTGGGTTTTCGCAATGAATAGAATTAACGGCCATGCTATATTTATATAACTACCCAGATAGTCTTTTGCCAAAATTTTGCTTTTACATTGCTATCAAACTTAATCATACATTTATACAATATCATGTTTGCAATCAGGTGCACCTTTAATTTGCTGAATGGTTGCCATATTTTCTTGATCGCAACGGTAAATGTCAAAACGTATATTACTGCCAGCAACAGAGTCTAAAACAGTAAAAAAAGTACGGAAAGACAACGTTAACTTGATAGCAAAGTGAAAGCAACTGTTGCCATCCTCGCAGATTGTAATGTACGTTGATAGCAAAATGAAAGTAGCTGTTGCTGTACACAAGTTACTAATAAATATGCTACATTTTGGTAGCAACTTATTATTGTAAAGTGTTGCTTAGCATGGATGGCTATCTGCGTATACTAATTCAATCAAGCTACACCTAGTACACTAATAGAAATGTTACATTATTCATACAATTTTAGCAAAAAGCCCTGTATTCTCCCATGTGAGCGCCACATTGAACGGATTGACGACGATAAGGAGCAGGGGCAGGTACATCGAGAGCAAGTTAAGAAGAGAGTTCGATCAGTATCAAGATTGTCATTCAGGCGCTTGGTATCTCACACTTGCCACTGCTATATCATTTGGCTTCATCCTGGATATGATTTCCGCTTGTTTTCTGGCTTGCGTCATTTATTCCTTCATCTTAATGGACAACGGTACGTACGTTCGCGGAGAGTCTTTAAGTCGTGATTGAAATTTACCGACGCATCGACAATTTTTCAATATTCAAACTAGAAAATCTTCCTCGACATTATATATTACAACTAGAAAATTATTTGATGAGGAGAGAAAGATGACCAAAGATTTATTTAGAAGAGGAGGTTGGAGGAATCATAAATAGGAATCCATTGAAATGGGGAAAAATGCTCAGAAAAGGGCTAGATAAGGTAGAAGACGGGGAGATCTTGAGAATAATAAGGAATGAGGGGAAGGGTGGAAAAGAATTTGGAAGAAGGAGTAATTAAAAAGGTAGAGCAGCAGATACAAGAGGATTGGGGAAAAATAGCGATATGAAAATACTCTGAGTAGAGTGTAAAGATTAAAAGAAGGACCTATAGAAAGAGGGAGATATTGGGATAGAGGACAAATGAAGGTAAAAGATAAGGAGCAGTGGAGAAGGATGAGGTGTGGAAATGTGAGAAGGGCGGAGAGTAAAAGGTTCGCAGACATAAAGTGCAGGCTGTGTAGAGATGACGAGGAAAGCCTGGTCCGTATCCGGGAATGTCAAAGGTTTAGAGAATACCCTGGCAGAAAAAATTTCAACCACTATTTACATAAACTATTATTACTTTTAACTACACCAATCAATATTCAAAACATGCGTTATGGAACAAATACTAGTTATGCGTAGAAAGATGTAACTAACGACGCTCTGACTTGCATCAATTATAACACCACTCTCTAGAAGTGAATTTAATTATTTCTAATTGAGCATAAAACGTTATATAGTTTCTGTGGGCAACTACAACGTTTTACATCTAAAATGTAAAAAATTTGAAACTTTTAATCGTTTGTAGAAAATGTGTATTTCAAGAAACTACAACTTACTCAGAATTTAATTGCTTCTACGTGTAGTATCTCATATTTAGTGGTAAATATACGTTAACTTAAAGAGAGAGAGAGAGAGAGAGGGGGGGGGGGGTTCTCACTGGGTCGTGAACTGGGCGAGAGCACTACCTGTTTTTCGCATGTGTCACGTCAATGAGTCCGGGGGTGGTCGATAAATCGACCAGCAGTCAGGTCGGGTCCTCCAAATAGGAAATTTATTGATTTTATTTATAAATTTAACGTTTAAAAAAAAGTTGATTTTAACTGAAATTTTCCCGGACTCTAAAGGTAGTAGAAACGACTTAAATCCGCGTAGTTTTGAAGTGAAACTTCTTTGTGTGCTGAGGGTAGTGAAATCGCGCTCATCGAAACAAAATACCGCAACAAAATACACACTTCTCTCAGCACTTTCGACCATGCCTCACTCAGCGCTCTTGACCCTGCCCCATTCCACCGCTCTCGACCTTGCGTAGACTTAGGTTTGTGTTAATATGTGTTCCGTCGCAAGGGGACTTCTATGTCATTTTTTACGGCTCTCTATCATCGCAACCTAAGTAACGCGCTAATCTAGATCTAATCTGAACATCGGTCATAACGGCGAGGCGGGTGGTATGTTTTGGCGAACGTGGGTTGTGAATGCATTCGCAGTCCCGCACCTTTCCCTCAAAACAACCTCGCAGTATATCTAATTGTAAACAACGGTATTTATTTGAATCCAATATATCACCAGTAAAATATTGTAGTCCAAGGAATAGTGAGTTCTACCCTAAGAAAAATCAGGGAGTTTTGAAATTTGGTGGTTCAGCTCAGTTTCACATCCTGAACAATATACTAAATTTGCAAAAACGTAGTGATGACAACAGCGCCGCCATATTAACAAAATGGCGTCCGAATCCAGTTTTTTTGCATTATCTTCTTTCCAGCGCCTCCTAGGTAAAAGGTAGTTATTATGAAAATGGTAGATGATACAATTCTCTACAAGTTTTGTTTAAAACTTTTTTTTCTCAAATAAATAATATTAAATCAAACCCATGCGCCAGGTCATAGATACCATCATATTTCAACTGCCGAATCGGCACCACAGCGAGAAGTGACACTTTCACTTTTGATAGATGACCTTTCCGCTACCGGCCGAACAGAGAAGGTCCGCTTCGACCCAAGACCCTTAGGATCGGAGCGAGCATTGTTTAATGGTGAAACTTCAATTACGAGAACATAAGGCGGAACAAGAATATAACGCGGAACGCGAGGAAAACCAAAATGTGTGGCCAGCATGTGAGGAAGAAGTGAAACTTCGATACTGATGGGTAGAAAAGAAAATGAAACAAGTAATCAACAATAGTAATACCATGACATTTCAAGATAATGTAGTTCAAATATGGTTTTAAAAACAATAGTAATACCATGGAGTAATCAAAATTTCACGGTAGTACTATTCTTTTTAAACCCATATCTGAACTACATTATCTTTAAATGTCATGGTATTACTATTATTGATTACTTGTTAAGTTTTCTTTTCTACTCATCAGTATTGAAGTTTAACTTCTTCCGCGCGTGGCGACCACACGTTTTGGTTTTTTTTCCGCCAGGGTAAATAGATACAAGAGAAAGGGAGGGTATGAATAGCTGGAGGGAGGAATGGGGGGAATAAACTTGCAAAGGAAAGTAATAGAATGCTGAAACGGAAAAGTGAGCACGCTGTACTGTGAACATGCAAGGAAATTTCAGACAATAGTAAGGGCGTTTTTGTAAATAAGATTGTTCGGAAGTGAGGGAATGTTGATGTTATAGATATTATTATTATAGATAATTATTACTGCTGTGTTACTGATATAGTACATTGTTTTTTGCTTTTATATATGTAAGTGATTGCTCTTTTTTATTGCTCTGGATATGGCAGCATAATAAGTCGGATTTATCTATGAGAACGTGAAATGTAAAACTATTGTAAAAGGCCGAAAGGCTATATACAAGGAAACAAATAATATAACTACTAGAAGATTATTTGATTTAATTTGCAGGTAGTACGTTTGGCGGCAACGTGGGCCTGGCTATATCCCAGAGTTTGGTACTGACCGGAATGTTGCAATATGGGGTGAGGCAGAGCGCCGATGTTGTGTCTCAAATGACTTCTGTGGAGAGAGTACTTCAATACACGAATCTTCCAAAAGAAGGACCAATGACGACAAAAAATCCGCCACCGTCAACATGGCCGTCATGCGGTAATCTCACGATGAAAAACGTTTATATGAGGTACAATCAGGATGATCCACCCACCTTAAAGGTATATTTGTGAATGTAATATCTTCGGTTACACACGTATCAACTGACGTACAATCCTGCATCTCAATTTTTCATTATCCGTGATGCTATTTTTGAAGGCGATTTACATAAAAGTTGTCTTGCATTATTTTGTTTCATCGAGTAGACTTTACGTCCAAGTATACAGAATCTTTGTAAACACAGTTAATCTAAGAGAATATGCTCTAATATACTTTAGATTGGTTAATTTATAGTCAAAAAGCTATTACAGTATATTCTTATGTTAACTATTTTCACAAGCACTATACGACGTATTTGAGCACCGACTAGGGTAGGCGTACCAGTTATAGCCACTTCCCAGATTTTTGTCTTATAACTAAGATATGTGCTTTAAATTGCCTCCTTAAGGCTTAAAATCGCTGATCAAACAGTATAAGCTGACGTGACACAAATACATACACCTGGTTATTAATGCTGATGAGTGGCTATAATAGAGAAAATCGGCAGTTTTTCCTTTTTATGGTTTTTTTTTTCATTTTACGGAAAGATCGTTATATTTTTTTTCATGAATTGCTGCAAGAAAACTATACAATCTATCATTTAGCACCATAGAATGTGTAACGATATATTAATTCTTTACAAAATACAAGGCATGACATTTGAAAAATCCTTAAACATGGCTATAACTGGTACACCTACCCTACAGAAATAATAATAGTATCTACAAAATGAGCTGGTCAATAGCAAATCGACCTGAATAGGTTGAACTCCCTTCTCTTACTGCCAAAAGAAACGGCGTAACGTACCGGTAATAGTGGGTGAGAAACTCGGTCCCCTAAAGTCATTATTTTAGTTTATACATATCCGTTAATTTTGCAATCCTCACCCGGACACTGTATATCAAGGATCTTAGAATATACACAACACGATTTTAGACTGCCTGATTCTAGAGATGGCTATGCGGTAATCCCGGTATTTTCTAGTCTTATGCGTATAGACGTCCTTCATATTTCCCGCAGAATCTAAACGTGAATATAGAAGCTGGGTGGAAGGTCGGTATAATCGGTAGAACCGGCGCAGGAAAATCGTCTCTTATATCTGCGCTCTTCCGATTAACGGGTGACGGGTTAGAAGGAGAGATCAAAATCGATGATATAGATACGGCAACAATTGGATTGCACGAAATTCGTCCTTGCATCTCTATCATCCCACAAGAGCCTGTATTGTTTTCCGCGAGCCTACGCTACAACTTAGATCCCTTCGGACGCTATCCCGACTCGGCTCTCTGGGAGGCGCTCAAGGAAGTTGAGATGAATGACTTTATGCTGGATATGCAAGTGGCAGGCGGCGGTCAAAATTTCAGTGTGGGTCAACGACAATTGATCTGCCTTGCCCGGGCGATCCTACGAAACAATCGAATTCTTGTTCTCGACGAGGCGACGGCGAACATAGATCTTTAGTAAGTAGAATGGAAAATGATGGCAGTCTTTTTCCTTGCTAATCGTTTTAGTTGTAAGTAAAGTAGTTTGTACAACGAAACTAAAATGTTTAGCGGCGTTATTTTGCGATCCCGAAGCACTAAAGATCCACTTTTATTTGCAGTACCGACTCTTTGATTCAAAGAACGATAAGAACAAAATTCAAAAATTGTACTGTCTTAACGATAGCTCATCGTCTGAATACGATAATCGATAGCGATCGGGTTTTAGTGATGGATGCGGGTCGCATAGTGGTACGTATTCGTAGAAGTACAATATGCAGGATAAAAGGAAGGATGTAGTTCATTTAGAGTTACAAGTCATAGTAGGCTCCAGACTATGCTTCAATATCATTTAGCATAAGTTTAGAGTGAACACAATTTATTGAATCCATGACAGCATATTTCTGTGTATCACAATATAAGGTAGGTGCGGGTAATAAGGCCTGTCGGCTAATAAGGCCTGAGTAACGAAAACACAATTTAAAATGATAAATGTCGCTCAAGGTCATACTCGCAGATAGCTAACACTCATAGATGGCGTCTCAAGCTTGTCTCGACGCATTAAGGGGTTACGCCTAGTCAGAATTTTCGAAAAAATCAATTTTTCGTTTTCTACGGATTCTTAAAGTATAACCTTTCGAAAATATTCTCTGAAAATTTCAAGTCGATCCGTTCAAAATTGAGCGAGTTACGGCCGTTTTTATAGTTACGTTGTGCGAGCCGCGCGACGCAAGTATAACGGAGTTAAACGCGTTTTTCTCGAAACGGCTTTTTCAAATCAGTGACCACGATATCTCAAAAACGAGTGGACCGATTTACTTGAAATTTTGCATACTTTTTTTTTATATCAAAAGGCAGTCCTTAATCGAAGGATTTTTTTTTTCGATGCATATTTTTTTTATATCAAGGAAAATGAAATTATTTTTTCACCGAAATTTAGACTCACTTTCGATCGCCGACCATTTTTTCAAAAATTAATATTTTATCAAATCCTTCGATTAAGGACTAGATAATACGATACAAAAACGTAATTTATTTGGTTTTTTGATGTCAGATGATTGGTGTGGAAGTTACAGTGGTTACCACGGAAAGCCTTTTTTGAACAGTGGTCCGGGAAATTCATTATATTTGCCACATTTGTGAATTTTTTCCAATAAAACAATTATGAAACATAGTCAAAGATATACCCTTTACTATGAAAAAAAAAAACAGTTCGAAACCTGCAATCATTTTCCCAAAAAAAATTCACAAAATCACGCCTTTTTTCCGGCCACCAACTAGGCGTAACCCCTTAACTCGCTCGGCTGCCTACCAGTGTGGCGTCATTCATTCTGAGGGTTGGTTGTCGGCGGTTATTAAGGCCTACCAAATTTGACCGTAGGCCTTATTATCCTCCTTTTTTTTGTTATTTTCAGACTTTAGGCATGATTAGTGCATATTTATTATTATTGATCTCAATTGCAAAATTAAAGGTGCCTATTTTGATTATTTATGTATGTTAAGTCTTAGGCCTTATTATCCTACTATAGTATAATAATGCCTACTGACAAGGCTTTTTAAAATGGTTAGTTTTGTTTTTGTTTACGGTAGAAGTTGCCATTTTTTGTTTATATTTTATAGTAATTGATCTATAGGTTTAATTATCAGTAAAATTTGTTGACTCGGATACATAGTTTTTATTTTATTTCAAATCTCCCTTTGCTAGGCGTTATTACCCGTACCTACGTTAGCTTCTTTTCTGAAGAGAATAAGTAAGAAAATTGCATATTTTCCTCTTCGAAATAGGAATTTGGCTACCCATACGAATTACTGCGCAATCGACCGGACGGTCATTTTGCACAAATGGTGCAGCAGACTGGAGAGGCGATGGCTAATAATCTTAATAAACTCGCAGAAATTGCCTACAAGGATAATATGACGTACCAACAAAATTTTGAACCATCACATTCAGAGTCTTCTGATAGTGATAACGCAGCACTATCTAGCAGTAAAATGTAACAAAATAGGTGATTGAAAAAATGAAAGAACGAGTCCGAAAGTATATTTTGCTTAAAGTATTTTTTCTCTTACGAAAAAATATGTATTACTCATATAAGGTATGTTAACGCGTTTTTTTTCCATTGTAGAAAGTAAATCCATATTCGACATTTTTAGTTTCTCCAATAATATATGACAAATTATTACTCATTCTTCTTTAACTTTATCCAGGGTTTCATAAGAATCGACAATCAATACCAAGATTTGATGAAGATTTGTAGAGCAATGAAACGCTAAAAGTTTACATTCGGGTCCATTCTGTGTGTTTGAAAGAAAGAAAAGAATTGTAATATACGGATACCAATATAAATGTTCACTATTTTGTGATACTATAAACCGTTATAAAAAAAAACTTAGAATTAATGAGGTATTATCGATTCTTATAAACGCCTGTAGTAGTTCTAAAAGTTTTTCTTACAGTAATACTGGTTACCACGGCAGTAATACTTGGCCACATTATAGAATTGTAGTTGTGCTGAAATATCATACAAGATAATTGCAATTAACTCTGTTATAAAAGATTCTATCCGTAGTTAACTGTAAAATTTGTCTCTGTATTCGGCAATAATAATTTTTTGTGAGGGCTTCACAAATAAGGCTAGAACGTTGTCTTCAAATGTTTTAAAATTCAACGACGTAACGAATTGTAACGATATAGCCTTGTCTGTATAATGGGAAACATCGATCTAAATATCTTTTGTCACTCAGTGCCAAATACTCGGTTTCATGGGCGTCCTCAACGCATGTGAAATCACCTTTCAAACACCAATTCGTGAAAAGTTTCGCAGTGCGTGAAATAACCAGCGCAGTGCGTTAAATAACCTCACAGTGCGTGAAATTAAGAAGCACACTCGAGAAATCACTGCGATTATTACTTGAAGTTGGCACAGCCAGTGTGTTCAACGCTACGCATGCATATAATTCCTGAAACGCCAGAACAATCTTCAGACGACGATGACAATGGTGAGGTTACTTTAAATGTCCCTGCACAGTTTTTGATTGTTTGTTTATTTATTTCTTTTTACTTTCAAAAATACTTATGATATTTTTGTTTTTAATGTGGGGCTTCCCCCCCCCCCGCCAACACCCCGCCCCGAACCCCGTCAACCTCGTATTTGACACAGTGACAAAAAATAGAATTCGTCATTCGGGCATTTGTGAACCTCGTATTTGACACTAAGAGCCGGTTTTACGAACACGGTATAAACGCGGTATAGCGCTATACTGAGGACAACCAGTAATAAGCCTTATGGTTATTCTCAGTATAGCGCTATACCGCGTTTATACCGTGTTAATAAAACCGGCCCTTTTAGTGACAAGAAATAAAATTCGTCCTTCGGGCGTTTCGCGCCGTTATTGAGTATGTGCATGACCTTGAAGTAAGCTGAGATAGGAGATGGGATAGGGCTGGGATGGGAGCCCATGGCGGCAGAAGTGTATTCTACCGGTAAGTCTGCCGGGCTCACTAGCGCCTTACCTCCTCTATTTATCTATGCGCCTTGCGGCGTGAATGTAGTGTGTTTGTTTATGGATAACTTGTCAATCGAGAGGATGTACAAAAGAAAATGACACGTGAATTGTTGTGTTAAACAATGTAAAAATACAGTGCGTAATACATCTAGGGATATTAAATTCTACAATTTCCCCAAAGCAAGCTACAAAGCTGAACAACGGAGACTATGGGTGGCATGGGTGAACAAAGTAAGGTAAGTATGTTCTAAGCTCAATGAAATATTATAATTTATTTAGAAAAAGTACTTTTGGTAAGTCATTATTTTGTAATTAAAGCTCAAATAGCTGGGAAGAAACAAAGAACAGCAAATTATGCAGTGCTCATTTTATTGGGAGCAAATCATCGCCAACAAGAACGAGCCCTGCTTACGTGCCAACCATCATAAACAGGACAAATAACACCGTACTTCCAAAGGAGAAAGCAACCATTGACCGGTTTAAAAGACATATGAAAGGCGAATAGGAGCAAGTTTTGTAATATCACCAGCTAATCGAAATTAAATTGAACATAACGTTCACAATAACGTTGAAGAAAATGTACTGACTCAAGAAGTTCCTGTGCAAACTAAAACCGATGTTAGGGTACAGGTGTATTTTTTGGATGACTTTTATAACATCGATAGTTACATAGAGTTGTACCTGGCATTGTGTGTAATATGAATGACTAGTTTTTAATGCAATATGTGCATGCTCGTAATGTAGGTACTTCACATTAATATGTCCTGTTTCGTCCACCACCGGCACAGTTGCACACGATATGGGGCACTTGATCTCAAGCAGTTTGGTGATACATCCATCTTCGAACACAACACCATCAGGTGAAGCACATAGCCAGGGATGTTCCTTTGACACTATTACTCCGGTACCAACAAGTACTACATGATATCTTGCCTCGTATTCCAGTATGACATTCGCTGCATTTCGGAGTGCGCACAACATGTTTCTCTTTGCTGTCCCAGTAGGCTCTGAAGAATGTAGAAGCCCACGAACCAAAGACTCTATTGACTTTGTTTTCCTAGCATTGATACTATGCGCTTTCGAGCTGCCTGAAATGCGCAAATATCTTGCGCGAAACCACTCCGGCGATTTAGATTGCTGTCGCGTTTGTTTACCTAATTGCACAATTTTGTCGTCAGTTAATACAATATTGCCTTCATAAAATTCTTTCTCGTCGCCTTGCAAATTCGTTTCTGCTCTACATGAGTAAACTGGATGTTCGGCACTAAATAACCAAAAATTCACTATGCAGCATTCAATCTGTAAGCTCTCAGCCTCTTCCAGCTTGTTAATCTTCCGTTGTTTCTCTAATTCGTTGTTTTCTCGTTTAGCCCGACCCATATTATATGCGGCCAAAAGATTTCGCAGCGCACAAGGTTGTTGTATGTCTTCTAGTCTTACTGGATATGGAGACATCGCAAGGTTTCTTTGAACTTTAGGTAAACTTTTTTTAGGGAACATCTCGGCAATCATAATTCCTTTTGAATACATGTCTTTTCCCAGTTGTCGAGCAGAAGGTTTGCCCCATTGCTGTTCGAAACTTGTTTGTGTAAGGCCTCGATCATTATTTATGTAGTAAATCACAGCATATACGTGCTTGCATTTTTTCCATTCTTTTGCTACACACGTACAAGTTACATCCACCACTATCCTGTTATACGACAGATACAGCGTCACTTCATAAGGGGCTTATTGTTAGATGTGGCTGAGATTTGCGGGATAACACAGCCTTTGATTAAAATATCGTCAAAACGACGCAACTCTTCAATTCTCTTCACATGATTTTGCGTCAATTTTTTCCCATTTTCTTTTGTATTGGGATTAAAGCTCTCTTATTGTGTGTAATATTCTTTCAAATCCAGTCCTAATAACAAGGCTCATTTTGAATAATCCCAAAACATAACCTATAAAACACAAAAAAAGTAGTTTGTACTCGTATTTTGAATGGTATGTATCCCGAAAAGCTTCTCTTTAATTGCCAAATACGACAACTGACCAAACTAGTCGAAAAATGCAACGAAATCACGCTTACATTTAAATTCAGAAAAACAATTATTAGTAATTTCCGTAAATGGGCTTATAATATGGACCTATTTGCCATTTAAAAAACGCCATGAGATGGCGCCACTCTGTAGAGGCTTGAACCCAATAACGAAAATAACTATTGGAAAATATCCGAACAAGCCTTAAAGCCATTTTACAATTATAATGTAGATTTTCTTGTAATGACTCTAATGACTCACTCTGTATGTCCCCCTAGCATGACGATCCATGGGCTAACGTCAAAGTGGTACTCGAGTAAGCCGCTGTTAGCCAGCGCTGATCCCCGTCGATTTAAGTTACCTACGCCTTAGCGGCGCTTCAATTTATACACAATATATGTAATACTAAATGTTTAATGATACACTGTATTCCAAAGCACTAACAATTTTGTTGACAATAGCCTAACAAAAATTGCATGCCCTGTTCGGCCTTCCTTGCCCCCCAAAAATGTAGAGGAACGGGGGGCAGAACCGGGTAGCTAAGGTAAAATACATTTTAAACACTCAATAATTTAAATTTATAACCGGTATTTTGGCAACAAAATATTACAAACATTATCCACAGAATATACCGACCAAATTATGAAAAAAAAATCTGTATTGGCTAAAAAAGTGCATAATGAAAAGTAGTGCTAAATACGGTTGTGCCCCACCCCCGGGGCAGAACCGGATTGAGTTATACAAGTTTGATTAAAGTGCTTTAACGCAACTGTCGCATTGGAACTTATTCAAATCCTCATCCAGCCAACCAGTGCAACCTTCATGGGCCCAGTTCTCGCACGAAATACACTGAACCCATCCATCATTTCTCGCTGACATGGAGTAGTTTTCCTCACAATAAAAACATATAGTCCGGGATCCCTCATAAGAAAAAAAATTGATTACCACTCCTCTGAAACTTTGTGAGCATCTTCATTTTGCCGAGTCTACCAGCTTTTTTATCTGCGAAAAGTCTAGTTTCCGCCGGGGTTTCGAGATATTAATTAAAAAACGTCAATTTTATGAATTTTGTTTATTGATGACCAACAATCTGATTCTCTGCCAGAAGTAAGATAAATATTTATGAAATCAAACGGTAACATTGTCCGACAAGTTTTCTGCCGGGTATGTCCAGTCCGACACTCTGAACATGTCATTTTTATGAAGCATGTTGACATCATTACCAACGTATTTTTTTTTCATTTTGTATGAAATTAAGATTACAGTGCAGTGAAATGATTATCCGACAAAATAATTGCCGGATATCTGCAAAAAATGCAAAAAACTTGTTAGAATATTTTCCATGTTTATCTCTCGTTGGGGTTTGAAGTGCAAAGGATAAATAAAAGTTTGTCTTATGTATTTTCACCCGCAGAATAGGAATATCGCTATTGATTTTGCGTTCGAGTGATATATTATTGTTTAAAACGCATTTGTTTAAACAAGTTTTGAAGAAATATAAATTTTGTTTCAAAAAGTGCATATTTATATTATCTGGGCTATTTTAAAAAGAAAAGGTCTCTTACGATTTTGTACTCAAATTCATATTTACGAAGTTACAGCAGTTTGAAAGTTGCTAAAAGTGCATTTAGGGTTAACCTTGAGTAAATAGTAATGATCTTGTGATAAATTAACTTTTCCAATGTTCGGTATACAAGCCTTTATATAGAGTGATATTAAGTACTATTTGTTTATTATCGTTTTGTTTATACATCTTTTTAACATTGTGATGGATGTAATTGCTTTATGACATGCGGAAAAATATCTGAGACATATGTACTTATCGCAGAAATGCAATACTTATCGCAATTAAGAGTGAAAATGAAGAAATAGTCAAAAAAAATAATGGGAACTGATCCATCCAGCCTGTCACCAACCAAGCAGGAGTTATTGCAGCAAATAAAAAGAACTCTGTATACTTATATCCAGTGTGTGGTGCAATGCCATATGAGGTGGCCAACACAATGGATACCTGAAGAATGTGGATGGACCATCATTGACGGACAGTACCAACATTAATGGTTCGACGGCCCTCAGAGCCCTTCTTTTCAAGAAATATCTTCAAATGTCGAAGGTAACTTTTTCATTACTTTATAATTTTACATTACTAACTTTCAAATTATTTGCGGGTTTTCTGAAATATATTTTCGAAATGTTATTACAGCTTCAGACAACACGGATGAAGAGAAGACAAGGATCTCAATGATGAGAATAATTACACAGGCACACAAAAAAGCTCCTGTTCCCGGAACCAGACTAGTATATCTTTATGTTTTTGAAGTTGCTGAATCCGAATCCGGTGTCCGTTTGTCTCCATCACGTCACGTTCAAGGTCATTTCAAGGTCAAATCCTGGAAAAATAGTCAAATCGATTCAAATTATTATTCCTATATATGTTTGAGGTCGCTGAATCTAAATCCGATGTCCGTTTGATCCGACAAGGTCAAATTCAAGGTCATTTCAAGGTCAAATGTATTTATTCTGCCAAAAATGAATTTTTGACTGCAGATTCTGAAAGAACGGGAAATTTTACGTCTAGATATGTATTCAATTTTGTTGATAACATTACCCCCAAAGTCATTTCAAGGTCAAATCTAGCAAAAATGTTCTAATCTAAAGTTCAAGCTGACCCCCTCCTATAGTGCCGGTCGACGTGTTTCCACTCATAGGGCGCCGGGTCGTGCGTGGAGTGGATAGCGGAGCTTCGATCGCGCCGGCTCGGGTCTGTAGTAAGAGAGGCTGTGACGGAGCGGTCAGTCGGAAGGCTGTCACCTATGGCGGTTTCCTAGCTCTGTCGTGTCTTCAATGCATTACCGCGGATCGGCGTCCATGACCGAATGATCCGTTGAGCGGTACACGTCTTTGACGTTTAAAAGACGCGGAGGTCTGTTTGGAGATCTGCCAAGTTTTTTTCCATACATCAACTCACTCAGTTCCGAGCGAGAATAAATCTGTTCTCGTACCGCAAAATAAATTTTGAAATCCAGTCACGTGATCTCTCAATTCAAGTGAATTGGAGCTCATTGTTTTAAATTTGATACAGCGAATATGTGTCGTGTGCCTGCACCCAGGGTACCTCCACGTGGTGACGGCGGGAAACGGTTTTTTTTATTGTTGATTTTTCCGGCAAAATCCCTAGATGAAGGCGTCCAAGCCGTCAAGCCTGCCATGACGGCAGGCACACGGAAATGTGTTACGATACAGGGGTTGTCACAAGGAACCCCAGTATCGGCGGTTGGTCTGGGTAAGCAAGCGGGCCCGCAATCGTCGTCATCAAGCGACCGCAGCTCTGCATTGGTGGAAAACTTGGCTACTGTAGAGTCTATCACTACAAGTTCGAATCACATATGCAATAAGGATCCAGATTCATTTTGCTATGTTTGTGGTAAGTATGAAGCATCAAAGAATCGCAAACGTATTTCAGAGCGTATAAGGAATATGTATAAGGATTGTTTTGATTTGAACATGATAGATGAAGGTAATGATTGGGTACCACACATCATCTCGTAACACAATGTTTCATCGTTATGATAAATCTCGAGACAAGAAATATCTCAATTTTCTTATACCAATACATTGGACCAAAGCGCAATCTAGAAAAGATTGTTATTTCTGCAAAACATATCTAACTGGGTACAATATGAAAAATAAATCACATATAAAGTATGCTAACGTTACGAGTGTCATACTACTTGTTATTTCCAATGAGGACAATACAAACAAACGGAATTTTAGTTCAGATGGAGTGGAAATAGACGAGATTAAAGCAAACGTTGAAAGAGAAAATATAGATCAGCGTAGAGATTGTGTGAATGAGGATGAACAGTACGATGATAATAATAGAGATAAGAGCTATATGAGTGGAACTGATAGCGAAGATGAAAGTTACACGAGTGAAAATGAAACTGATAATGACGATGAGAGATATATGAGCGGAAATGAAAGTGGCAGCGAAGATGGCCAAACGAATGATGAAGAAAGTGAAGCTGAAGATGATTCTCATGAATACGTTCCAACGGGTTGTAAGAATAAAAAGCCTCAATTGTTCTCACAGGAAGAACTGAACGATTTCATTCGTAACATGGGATTGCCGAAAGACGTTGCCGAGTACTGTGCTTCTACGTTGAAAAAGAGAAATCTGCTGAAGAAGAAAACGAAGGTAACGTTTTACAGGACGAGAGAAAAAAAATTTAGGAGCTTTTTCTCTCGTAATTCAAATAAGTCTCTCGTTTATTGTAATAATGTCAAAGGATTAATCGACGAATTAAAAGCCCGATACTTATAGTGCTGATCAATGGAGACTTTTTATCGATTCTAGTAAACGTAGTCTCAAAGCAGTCTTACTCCACAATACTAATGTATACGCACCAATACCAGTTGCGCATTAGACTGTTATGAATGAATCGTATGAATGTTTGAAAACTCTATTAGCAGCAATAAAATATGATGACCACAAATGGCAAGTTTGCGGAGATTTAAAAATCCTCACAATGATTCTGGGACAGCAATCTGGCTATACAAAAAAACCGTGTTATGTTCGTAAATGGGATAGTAAAGATAAACAAAATCATTACGTGAAAAAGGTTTGGGAACCTAGAACATCCTTCGTGGTAGGATCCGACAATATCTTACAGCAGCCGTTGATAGATTCAAAGAAGGTATTGATACCTCCATTACATATAAAGTTAGGACTCATGAAACAATTCGTCAAAGCGTTGAATAAAGAAAGCGATTGTTACAAATACTTACGAGATCAATTTTCAGGTCTATCTGATGCTAAAGTAGGCGCGGGAGTATTCGATAGACCTCAGATCAGAAAAATGTTTAGAGACAATCACTTCGTAACTCAAATGAGCTCTATTGAGAAGAATGCGTGGGTCAGCTTCAAGAAAGTATGTAGTAATTTTCTAGGCAATCATAAGAGCTCGGACTACAACAAAATAATATCTGACATGGTTGAGAATTTCAGGAGATTGGAATGTAACATAAGTTTAAAATTACATATAATGGACAGTCATGTGGACGAATTTCCAGATAACGTTGGCAATTTCAGTGAAGAACAAGGAGAACGTTTCCACCAAGATTTTAAAGATGTAGAACGAAGATTTCAGGGTAGATGGGATGAAAACATGATGGCAGATTTCTGTTAGATGTTGCAGAGAGAAAGCGCGGAAAAAGGGAAAAAACGCAAGAGAAATCCCTTGCATATATCTTTTGAGAATAAACGAGTACGTTATAAAAGAAGGCGAAACGATGAAGAAATAGCAGAGTGAAATACAAAATGCACGTTCCAGTGACTCCAAAAATATAACGGAGTGATGATGCGAAAAGATTTGAACATTTTTGCTGGATTTGACCTTGAAATGAACTTGACCCTGACATACTGGTGGCAAACGAACCTCGGATTCTAACTCAGTGACCTCGAAAACATATTGACATGGTAGTTTATTCTCGTGAAGACACATTTTCTTATTTTTGCAATTGTCATATGAACCTTCCATACAATAATATAAAGTGACCTTGAAATGACCTTAGGGGTTATGTTATCAAAAAAATTGGATACATATCTAGACGTAAAATTTCCCGTTCTTTCAGAATCTGCAGTAAAAAAATTCATTTTTGGGAGAATAAATACATTTGACCTTGAAATGACCTTGAATTTGACCTTGTCGGATCAAACGGAGATCGGATTTGGATTCAGCGACCCTAAAAATATATAGGAATAATAATTTGAATCGATTTGACTATTTTTCCAGGATTTGACCTTGAAATGATCTTGAACGTGATGTGATGGAGACAAACGGATACCGGATTCGGATTCAGCGACCTCAAAAACATAAAGATATACTGGTCTGGTTCCGGAAACAGGAACTTTTTTTTTGTGTGCCTCTGTAATATACCGTCTTCCCGTACTGACAGTATACATGCATTTTTTTTACCTCCAATATGTCGGAATTAAAAATCTCTAGAACTCTGCGGTACAATGCCACGGAAGGAATATCAGGTTCTACCGACATGACATAATTCGACAAGGTCTGTATCAATTTTAGCGGTATATTGGGGGCACTGCACTAATCCTGTGTCACATTTTTCTATCTGGGAAAGCATATTATTATGGTAGTACAGCTGTACAGCGTTCCGATAATATACCGCCTTCCCGCACTGACAGTATACATGCATTTTACCTCCAATATGCCGGAATTAAAAATCTGTAGAACTCTGCGGTACAATGCCACGGTAGGAATATCAAATTCTACCTACATGACATGCTTCGACAAGGTCTGTATCAACTTTAGCATTATATTGGGGACACTGCACTAATCCTGTAGCACATTTTTCTATCTGGGAAAGCCGTGGTAGAAAAGTAGGAGATACGATAGAATTGGAGTACAATAATGAGAAGTAATTATTTTATTATCTTTTCTTTATCGATATATTCTCCCTTTCGTATTATCACAAGTTCCAATTTATACACCGACCTGTCAACCGTGAAGTGTACATGTACCTCACTTCTATTTCATCTCTTCTTCGTCTCCGGTGTAACGACGGTCAATGAGGAATCACTGATGCCGATTAGACAGATAAGTGCTGAATAAGGTGGTAGAAGTCTCCATATTAAAATAAGTACGGTTTTACATGGCCCTAAGACAGATTTAAGGCGAAAACAATACAATATGTATTCGAGCTGTATAGAACCGTATTTATTTTCAATACGGAAACTTATACGAACTTATCCGACTCTTATCTACCAATCTGACAATGCGCGACTCTTTACAAGGAATGAAGAAAAGGCTAAAGTAAATCAAATTCAAGATGCGTTTTCATTTTTAATAATTTTGTTATAATTATCTATAGAATTGGTTAATTCAGATTAATATAGTTTCTTAATTTCTACGTAGAGTAAGTTCGGTATATTTTTTAAATAGTGAAATGGTGAATATGATTTTGTTAAATCACGGCTAAATCATTAAACTACTATACCTCTTTAACTAGAATATATTATCAATAATATAGTGAGTGCAGTGTTATAACTCATTTGAAACAACTGCTACATTAAAACCACCTCACCACACGTTCAATCAAAAAACAGCCGAGAGCCGATCCGCCTTGCGATGGTTTTCGTGATATAGCATAGATCGCACGGTGCGCGGAAAATTTATTAACATGGCAGGAAGAAACGATCTTACCTTTAGAGTGAAAAGTCGGATATGTGTCTGTTGTTCACGGATTGTAACGGAAATAAGCGTGATGCTGCTCGTTTATACGCAGAACGATACCCAAATCGTGTTCAGCCGCGAGTTGATTTGTTTCCGGTGCTGGACCGAAGGTTACGGCAAACCGGCACTTTCACAGCCAACAGAAATTATGAGAGTAAGATATATGTTAATTTACTTTGCAAATGTGTAATTGAGAAATTACAAAATATCATGATTTACACCCCGCGAAGCACGTCTTTGCAAGTAACTTTTCTGTTACATTCCTGCGATATTTTACAATATTTGTGAACACTACCGTATGTTAGAAATATACATTTCTCGATAAATTCGCGATGTTGCAAAACATCATAGAAATGTTTCGGAATCATTACGCCGAAAGATCTCGATAAGGCACAGTTTGTTAAGATTGTACTTATCAGGGCTGAATTATATGGAGTTTTTATAATTATTTTAGGAAGACCCAGAAGAATACAGGTGCAGCCAAACATCGATGCTGTCCTAGAAAGAATGACGAGTAACCCTCGAACAAGTACTCGGGCTGTGGCAGTAGAGACTGGAATTAGCAAGAGCATGGTATGGAGGATACTGAAGAGTGAAAATTTTCATCCGTATAAAGTCAAGCACGTGCATACACTCGAGGCACGAGATCCAGCTCGCCGAATGAACTATTGCGACTGGTACTTGGACAAACAAGCGGACGATCCCTCGTTCGTCAGTAAGATTTTATTCACTGATGAATGTACCTTCTACAACGAGGGATCGGTGAATCATCACAACGCGCACTATTGGTCCGTGAGAAATCCTCACTGGATAGAGGAAGTACGCAGCCAAAGGCGATGGAGTGTTAATGCTTGGGCGGAAATTGTGGGAGACCACATTATAGGACCACGCTTCATCGAAGGAAATGTTAATGCTGCCAACTACACAGCATTCATCGACAATCAATTAGATGAGCTACTAGACGACGTACCGTTGGCAACGAAAGTAGAAATGTGGTTCCAGTAGGACGGTCACCCTGCTCACGTTTCTGCAATGGCGAGAAACTTTCTAAGAATTATGGACACCGCATTATCAGTTTACGTGAGGATCAAGAATGGCCACCACGATCGCCGGATCTGACGCCACTCGATTTTTTTCTATGGGGTCATCTGAAGGATGTGGTCTATAAAACGCGCCCAGTAAATGCGGAAGATGTCAGAGCGCACATTACAGCTGCATGTAGAGTAGTAACGCCTGAGACACTGGGCCACGTTAGAAACTCGATTAGAAAGAGAACAGTCCTGTGCGAACACAATAATGGGGGGCACATAGAACAACTACTGTAAATGGGGACTGCCTAAGCATGTAAGTTTTATTTTTCTATTATTGAAGTTCAACTGAATCTAGATATAAATAGTAAATTTGAAATTAAAAACCACATCTGAAGATCAATACTTATATCTTTTTATATACCATAGCCGGATGACTCCACAAAGAAAAATCGAGTAGGATCAAATCTGGTGATCATGGTGGCCATTCTTCATCCTCGCGCAAGCTAATTCTGCGGTGTCCATACTTTCTTTTCAGAATTTCTCGTCATTCGAGATACGTGAGAGGGATGATCATCCTTCGGGAACCACATTTGTAATCTCGTTGCCAATGGTACGTCTTCTAGTAGCTCATCCAATTGGTTGCCGATGAATTCCATGTAGTTCACAGCATTTACATTTCCTTCGATGAAGTGAGGTCCTATAATTTGATCTCCCACAATTCCCACCTAAACATTTATACTCCATCGTCTTTGGCTGTGTACTTCTTGTACCCAGTGAGGATTTCTCACGGGCCAATAGTGGGTGTTGGGTGGGTGGGTGGGTGTTATTCACTGATCCCTCGTTGTAGAAGGTACAATCATCAGTGAACAAAATTTTACTGACGAACGAGGAATTGTCCGCTTGTTGTTCCAAGAACTAGTTGCAGTAGTTCAAATTTTTAATTCCGGCATATTGGAGGTAAAATGCATGTATACTGTCAGAGTACGGGAAGACGGTATATTATCGGAACGCTGTACAGCTGTACTACCATAATAATATGCTTTCCCAGATAGAAAAATGTGCCACAGGATTAGTGCAGTGCCCCCAATATACCACTAAAGTTGATACAGACCTTGTCGAAGCATGTAATATCGGTAGAACCTGATATTCATACCGTGGCATTGTACCGCAATTCTAGAGAATTCTTTTCTACCTAGGTTGATTTTTGACTGCGAAGAAAAATCAAATTTCCATAAATCCGTCCCGTTCTCGTATGGCACTGAAAACAAAAAATAGAATAACCACAAAGATATTTGTTCAGTATAAGTGATGAAAATGAGGTTAAGACAGTCAGTTAGGAAGTAACTTATCTGATGGCACTTCTTCCGAGATACAGATGTCTCCTTTCCTGCTCTTCATGCACCAGCAACCAGAGAAAAATGACACTGCTTCCGTTTACTATCTTGATTATTAAAAAAAAATCCAAACGATTTGATAATAGCTAACTGTCAGAGCGTCTGTCACATTCACCACTATTGATATGACCGATGTTTTTCGAACTGAAACGTCTATTTGGTTCGTGTCCCTGCTATTTGGTTCGAGTCCCGGCTGTCGGTATTGTCACCGAATTTTAGGGAACCATCTTGGAATTTTAGGGAATCACTTGGATCCGATAGCGCCAACCGATATGCAATGTGCTACGCTGGCGTGTATTGAAAGGGACAGATTGTATACTAACCACTATATGATAGGATTCAATTCGGAACATTCCGCCCGCCTCTTCGCGTAGTGAAGATTACTCTACTTAACATAGACTATAGATTATGATGATACAGATTTGAATATCTCATGTTCCGACTGAATAATGTAGGTTTTATATAACATCGGTATAATTATTGATCGCCTATCTAATGGTTCATTGCGTACGTAATTTGATTTGACTTAAATAATATGAAATGGTCACAACAAATCCTTAGAGGGTTATTTGCTTATATATATTGTCGGCCGCCCGCCGTGACGGCTGTAGTTAATGAGGTCTATTAATTCTATAAAATAATTGTCTAGTTATAGTTATAAATGAATATAGTTTTAAGTGAACTACCGAGCCACCGAATCACAATATAAGTCATATATATATATATATATATATGTCTAAAGGTTACTTTGGGGACACGATATATTTTGGGTTAAATCGATGCAGGAAGGCATTATATATATATTAGGACTACGTAGAAAAAATAATAATGATAAAATGTCAAGATATTTTGAATTTTACGTAAAACAGCTACTATGAGGACATAGCATATATCCGCGAATATGAGGACATTATATTTTGTAAGGAATGGCGACTATGGGGACATTTTATATTAATAGAAAAAAGTATTTGAATCAATTGCGTTTGACGTTCTAAACAAGTAAACACTACTAACTGCTTCTAATTTCCTCTAAAATGTCTAAAACTAGAGACATTTAGAGTTACATATATAATGGTGACTTTGAGGACATCCGCTTGCTGAAATATATAAAATAGAACTAATGGTTCCTTTGAGGACATAAACAGTTGTTTTCTAAGTATTAAATATTTAGCAGATACAAATCTCAATATTGTTACTTAAGCATGTATAACGTATCCGTGTAATATGATTTTCCCCGACAACACGACAAAACGACAAAAAGAAATTTCAACGCTTCTCTCCTTCACGTCTTTTGAGGAATGAATATATCGCCATATATATTCTCCAGAAGAATAATGACGCAAGTGCAAATTTTGAAATTTTTTAATTAAAAAAATTTAATTAAAAGTCATTTTTAAGACTATTGAGGGGTTTAATTAAAAAATTTCAAAATTTGCACTTGCGTCATTGTTCTTCTGGAGAAGCGATATATTATCTGGGATGTCACTTTACCGACCGCTAGCGGTTCAATAGTATACATACGTCCGACCAGCCGCCCAGGCCGCAAATCTTCCGTGGCAGATTAGTGCAGTCAAAATAACATATGAAATACAAATTAATCCGGATAGGATGAAACCTATACCAATCCATAGGGAAAAATCCCCTGAAAAACATATCAAAAGTTCCCAAAAAACTTTGGTCGGGAAATATGTTTAATTAATGAAAAAGTAACAAGAATCGCGGTCGAGCGTCCTTTGTACGCTAATATTTCTCGTTCAATGGGCTCAATTAAAAAAGTAGAACTATCATTTTGTAGCGTGAAAAATTTACTATAGAAAACAAGCGGAAACCCCTAGCTGGAAATGTTTCGTTTTAGTTTCATTAATGTTAAATCTTCTGAGCGTCTTAAACGCCGAACGATCAGCCGATTATTTGGTGTTTACGAGGCTGCAGAAGCTTAAAACATTAATAAAACTGAAACGAAACACTTTGAGCTAGGGGTTTCCGCTTACTTTTTGTAGAAAATTTTCCCCGCTACAAAATGGTAGTTCTACTATTTCATTGAACCCATTGAACGAGAAATATCAGCGTTCAAAGGACGCTCGACCGCAATTCTTGTTACTTTTTCATTAATTAAACATATTTCCCGGCCAAAGTTTTTGGGAACTTTTGATATATTTTTCAGGGGATTTTTCCCTATGGATTGGTATAGGTTTCATCCTGTCCGGATTAATTTGCATTCCATGGAATAAAATCGCCTATTTTCACTGCACTATACGTCCACTCGACGTGTGCCAAACACTTGCCAGAGCCGTCCTCCAAGTGCTTCGAAACCCGATATGTTTCAAACAGCGGGCATTATACTCTATGTCGGCTGGTGCCAAGACTGTATATGTTTGGTCATTCATTCTTTTATTTAAAACAGCAAAAACCCAAAACACGTCTAGTAGAATCCACCCGCCTAACGGAGGGTTAACCCTCGGTTAGTCGATTATAGGTCCAGCGGTCCAGGTTGTCATACTACCTACCTACCTATTGTGCATAACAGAAATTTGACGCGTCTAACGGAGGGTTAAATATGTTTTTGAAGGAAAATAAATTAAAAAAGTAAACATTTACACTCAAAAAGTTAAAAAAAAAAGCTAATTTTATTCCAAAATTATCAAAGCAAAAATTATAACCCTCGTAGAAGGCATCTGTAAAAAAAAACACCCGAATCAGTCTCAAATACTCATAACGCTCATAAAGTTTTCAAAACTACAGCAAAGAGCTAGGTATATACGTATGTCGAGTTAGGTAACTTTGGTACTTGAACTTTGTTTCCTCATAATGAACGAAAGAATGACGTTAGAAATATTTTCTCAATTTCTGTAATTTCGTTCGGAGAAAGTTTGAAAGTAAAGGGCGTGCGAAAGACTCCGGGAAGACATCAGATGCGTCGACGTCCCGTGGTGCGGTCCAGGGATGGACGTACGCGCGTCTCGATGACTTAATTTATGATAGGGCGACGCGCGTCTCGTTTATAGGCCTTCATACACGATACGGTTTACCGGAAGGCAGGCCTTTCGATATGCAAGCCGGAAGGCAAATCGTAGTGGTCATATTGGCCGGAAGGCTCGGCCTGAACTCTCGGCTTTCCGAAAAACTGCGGGCGCTTGAAAATTTATCTCCGGCCATGCTTTTCGCCTGCCTGTCGAAAAGTGTATGGGTGCCATAGAAATATAGGCCAAGAGTTTGTGTGACGGAAAGTATAGCAGAAGTAGGTACACCCGGGGACACGGAATCTGTCGCTGGTGACTTTTTTTAATGTCATTTTTAAACGTACTAAACTAATGAAAAATTATTTGTCATGCCCTCATTAGCTACGGTGGCGTCTACTCTCGTTAATGAAAGTATGAGGATTATTAATCATTGGTTAATACGTTTAAAAATAAAATTTTAAATAGTCACCAGCGACAGATTTCGTGTCCCCGGGTGTACCTAAGCAGATATTGCCTAATTTCGATAATAATCAAGTTCCAGTTGTAATTTGTTGATTAAGTGCATATGCAAATACACTTCTCGATTTATTAACCACTGTTTTACCCATTTCGAACATTTGCGCTTTATCTTTTTCTTTTTTTCAGACAACAAAGCAACTGTTAGTCCTATTAACATTAGATCATATTCCGAAATCATGGGTACTTTTCGCTTTGCACTAACAAAACCCTGTTAACTGTCCGTTAGTTGGTAATTGTTGAAAAACTATTCCATGGTTTCGTTAATTAAATTTAGCCGAGTCAGATATAATGCTGCATGATTTTCCTCGGTACATAGAGGCATTATTTTCCTTGTTTCAAAGAAAAATTTACATTAGTTACAATGTCGTATCATATAATTTTTAAAACATAAGAGTGTTCAAGTGACGATAAGGGCCGGTATTATAAAGTCCGGTTAACCGAAGGTTGAACTTCAACCGGCGGTTAGACTGCAGTTTCCGAATACGCTAACCGCCGCATAAACATCGACACGTGCGGTCTCTTTCTCGCTCGAGAGAGAAGTCAGGGCCGCTTAGTCTCTTTCTCGCTCGGGGGAGAAGTCAGGGCCCGATTATAAGAGTAGGTAGTTGTTTCATTTTACAAAGTGTGTACAGCACCGCAGTTTTGAATTTGAGAATAGTTTCCCTTAAAAAATGAATGCACAACATGTAGAAAATATGTCACCTAATTAGGATTATGATTAATATGAATACAATACCTAAATGGGATTATTAAAATAAAAAAATGGAACTCTTTCTCGGAATAGATAATTAAGTTGACATTGCTCAGAAAGAGTAAAAAACATTTGGATGTACATGTATTTTTTAGTTTTATAGCCTAGTATGCTTTCCTATTTTATGTAAAAATCCGAGTTCCCAAATAACGTGCCGAACAATTTTTTTAACAGTTGGGAATAACATTAAGGAGTCGAGCATGTAGTAGTTTCAGATAACATGTAACTGTATACAGGTTATAATATGTTTTTTGTACTTTTTTACCTACTTATGTACCAATTAATGTATAATATTTTGAAAACAAATTAGGTAACTTAATAAATATAATTTCCTTTAAATGTTTTTACTCTTCCTCAGCAATGTTAACTTAATTACTTATTCCGAGAAAGAGTTTCAATTTTTTATTTCAATAATCCCATTTAGGTATTTTATTCTTATTAATCATACTCCTAATTAGGTGACATATTTTCTACATGTTGTGCGTTCATTTTTAAGAAAAACTATTCGAAAATACGGTTCTGTACACACTTTGTAAAATGAAACTACTACTTTCCGTAATGTGCATATTTCCATATCTAGCAGTGCCGTATTCCTTACTGACAAACAGATGCAAACAAATTTTAGTCAGTTTTCGTTGAAATTTTGAAGTATGAATACGATGTCGGGGGAAGGAAAAGTAGAAATCGTCCGACTCTTACAAATTATAAATTACAATTACTTATCGTTACACTAATCAGTGTAGGAATAACAGAATAGAACACTTGGAAAGACTTGGTCACTCATTTTCAGTTCGTTGATACGATACTGTAGAAGCACGGAAGGTCCGAACCCCTGCTGAGCCCCCTTTTTCGAGTCACTCGCAAGAGAAACGTACCAGGTCTTTGCGTATGTGTTGACATAGGAATCGTGCGAGTGCGAGTGAGAATGCGGATTAACACTGGTGAACCCATAAGAGTTTCTCTGTCGCACATTATCCGTCCTTCTAGGACTTGTCCAGTTGGAGTATGCGACAGAGAAACTCTTATGGGTTCACGAGTGTTAATCCGCGTTCTCACTCGCACTCGCACGATTCCTATGTCAACACATACGCAAAGACCTGGTATACGTTTCTTAGTGAGTAGGCCAATCAGGACCCCCACCACAACGGAATACTTGGTCCTGATTGGTCTATTGGCTAAGATGCGTATACGTAACTTTGCGAGTGACTCGAGAAAGGCCCCCTGCTTTTTTTCACGCTTTAATGAATCCGCACTAGCGGAAATATCCCCCGAGCTAGTGCGGGGGATGACTGTACTTATAATCGGGCAATGACTTCTCTACCGAGCGAGAAAGAGAAAGAGGTTAAATTTTTTCGACGTCTAACACTTTAAAGGTGTCGCCGGAGAGTCAGCTAGCTGTTTAAACTGTAACTGTATTGTAATTTTTAGAAGTGTACGTTATTTCCTCCTGGAAATGTATACTCACGACAGAGTTTTTTATTATAGTAAAAATGTCTAGAATCGTTGTTGTTTGAGATGCTGCTTAGTGATTTCTCAAAGAAATTTTTTCCCAACGTTGGTAGGTAATTTTACAAGAATTTAAATAAAATTGATTTATTTTGAAATTATAAATTCTTGAATATATTGCAATATTATTACAATTTTGCAATAATATATTTGAGCGCAAGTATTTATAAAATTAAATTTAAGCAAAGTCATTGCAATATTAAATACTTTCTGGATAGTTGCTTTCAATTAAAAACGTAATTAAAGTTTTCCTTCTTATAAATTGTTATTTCAAGGACAGTCCTCAAAGAAACCGATTAATGTATTGTTACTTTGGGGACTGTCCCCAAAGTAACACCAATTTTGGCTGTCCTCGAACTACTCGTAAGACTTGCGTTGATGATTTCGGGGACTGTCCTCAAAGTATACACTTCATGAGTAAAAATTTCGGGGACTGTCCTCAAAGTACACAAATGTCCCCGAAGTAACCGATCAGTGCACGGAAATGTCCTCGAACTACACGTTACGCATATATATATATATATATATATATATATATATATATATATATATATATATATATATATATATATATGACTGCGGCGTATGCCCTTTCAGACGCATCTGAAAATCCATGACAGCTTTTTGTGATGTGCAAGCCCAACGGAGAATCGAAAGTTTCTCAAGTTTTGGCAAGTTGTCGTTAAACCTCCTCCATTGATCTGCGGTTCTTATAATTTGTTCAACTTTGGCCGGATTCTTTCGATATTTGCACGGAATCTCATCTAGCTTCGTCGACACGGGATCATCCCAATCCAATTCAGTGATCCAAAGGTCTTGAATAATTACCTTTGCGGTGATGAGTACTGGAGCGAACCAATCTAGAGGATCGAACAGTTTCGATACGCTGGATAGTATTGTCCTTTTCGTATTCCATTAGCACTTATTGTGAGTGGTTGAGTCGTTGACTTGAATCGAAAATGCGTCAGTTGATGGCGTCCAGATGAGTCCAAGTGTCTGTAGAGTTTCTTCCAGTTGGATTCTCCTTGGTTTAGCCTCATTATCTGGGCATAATTCTGGATAATTGGATAACCATTTAGCCAGTGGTAAGCATGCTTGATTCAGTAAGTTGATAAGCTGTCGTTTGGTAATCAAAGCATCATCAACTGTGTCAGCTCCGAAGAAGAAATCATCAACGTAACTTCCTGTGCTGACGATGTTTGCTGCGATTGGGTATTTGGAGCCTTCATCTGCGACGAGCTGCTTAAGTACTCTTAATGCAAGGAATGGAGCTGCTGTGAGTCCATAAGTGACAGTATTTAATTCAAATGTTTTTATCTCCTCAGATGGATTAAATCTGAATAATATTCGCTGGAACGGCCGATTATCTTCGTGGACTAATATTTATCGGTACATCTTGACAATGTCTGCTGTGACTCCGACCTTGAATAGTCGCCGCCTAGTGAAGAGTAGCCATAAGGCCGACTGCAATTTTGGTCCAGGATACACCAACGAGTTTAGTGAATGCCCGCTGCTTGTCTTTTGCGATGCATTAAGGGGGTATTACTGCCTAGACGCTTCAAAAATTCGATTTTTTTGCATTTTCTTATAATTTGGGGTTTTGAGAATGTGTCTCAAAAATACTAATTTAAAATTCGTAGAACTCCCATAGTTACAGAGGCTTAAAGGCTGCGGTGCGTTGGGGCGCGGCAGGTAAACATCAACGTTAAACGCGTTTTTCTCGAAACGACATTTTTCAAGTCGGGCGCACGTTTTTCTCAAAAACTATTGGACCGATTGACTTCTGGTTTTGCACACATTTCGAGGGAACCTTCACCTATGGTCTGAACTAGAATAATACCGATAGCTTGAATATTTTAGCCCTGCTCTTATGTTTTAGTTGACAATTTTTCGGGAAAATTAAACTTTAATCTTCAAACAGCTACGATTGCGATACAAAATTTCGTAACTACTTAGTTCTAGTTCAGACGATAACTACATTCATATAGATTTAAAAAAATGTGTTCTTCTGTCTCAGACGACTAGGACCGCCACAATATGGTTGCCCGATTGGACGAGCGTCTCACGGCACAATCTGCATAACTAGTCTAGTCAAATGGTGCTCGGAAAGGGCAAATAGGGGAAAGTTTTGGTGTAGTTTTGCAAATTCGTTTGTATATGCTTTTTGAATTGCTTAACAGGAATATCAAATTTGCCAACAAGAATTTTGACCGGAAAAGCATTTTTTTTAAGGAAAACCCCCCAAAAAAAGGTTTTCTTTTAGTTTTTATAAAATAACTGGAAAACTATACATTTTTGGTAAATATTAGTTCTATATGAAATTAAAGAGCATAAAATTTCCTACATTTTATCTATTTAAATTTTCTTTCTAGGATCAACGGTTCAGCCACGAGAGGGCCGCAAAATTAACTCTTAGTTACTCGCACACGGCTTAATTTCTATTAACTAATCCCGCGATGTATTTTATACACCAATAAAATACATGGTCACCCATTCCGTTAACATCCGATTCTTCTTCAGTTTCATAGCCTTCCACTTCAGATAAACTATCATGATTGCTTTGTGTTATGTTTTGCTCCTCTTCGCCTATTTCTGAACCTCCCATTTCTTCTCTCTTCCGAAGTTACTCCCTCCAACATTCTCTCAATTCTTCCTCCGTCAAACGCTCTTAATTATGTATAACTTTTTGGGATCTATACAAAATTATTGAATCAATAAATAAATAATATATCTGTACTCGTATATTACGGAATAAAAATTGAAATAAAAAAGAAGAAATACTTACATGATGACTACTCGCGAGGTGTATTTAAGGCACCATACAGAAAAAAACGCACAACGTGCAATTACGAATGACGAGACGACTAAATCAGGATGCGTAGTACAATAGATACATCGTTTGTAGGTTAGGTGGAAGGAGTGGGCGCAATTCGTCCTTGAAGTTTAAGTAACATATGAAAATAGAGCAGTGGTGTACAGAATACACCAGCGCAAGTAACTAAGGGTTAAATGCATCTTCACCGACGTGTCCTTTTCCTCGAAGGCCCCGGCTTTTCATCGGCATCTACAATATAAAAAGAGAAATGGAATTAGAAGTTTGTTGTCTGGTTATGATTAGTTTAATATATACCTTGTGGAATTTCCTCGTCTTCTTTCATTTGCTTGGCAGGTTCAGTGACTGAGAAATCCAACTCCAGTTCATTCCTCATTGAGGGCCCCGGCTTTTCGTCGTCATCTATAATATAAAAAGAGAAAAAAAAGGAATTAGAATTTCGTTGTTTGTTACTAATTATTTTAAATTGATACCTTGTATAATTTCCTCGTCTTCTTTCATTGGGTTGGCAGGTTCAGTGATTAAGAAATCCAACTCCAGCTCGCTCGTCATTTCCACTTCATCTTCTGGGTCTTCAAGGATGACTGCCGTATTGCCGCAACTGTTTTCGCAGTTCAAGCACAAATTAGAGCAGTTAAGCCCTGCTTTTTTACAGCCACAACTTTTTTTGCAATTTGTAGTGCATTTGCACGAGACAAGCTTCAATAAATCTTGGGGAGCAGGTGGTAACAAGCTTGTCACAGGTGCGAGACCAGTTTGTAATTTCTTCCATCCCCACTCTTCTGGGTTTTTTTCGACACCTAACCATTGCTGGACCTGATGGTAGACTCTTAGTGAGTGTTGTCGTGCTGCAGCTGCAGATGGTGGTAGTGACGCAATGTTTGCCTTGTGCTTGAAAGCAGATTTAATGTAGGAGATATATCTCAAGTGATTGAGTGAAGGCACAGTTTTACTGGTATACCCGTATAGTGAAACCAAGAAACGTTCACCAGCATCAGCAACCATATCCTGAGTAGCATCGAAGTCTTTGAATACTTTGATTGTGGCAGCAAGATTAGGGTTTTTTCTCAGGGTATGAAGGAACTTAAGTTTCCCTTGATTGTACAATGCCGATGTTGTATCACAACCACTCATTGCGTGCAAGAATAGAATATTATCAGCGATTATTGTTTCACTTACAGCATCAGTAGGAGAAAATGTAACTGCAGAGACTTTGTTCTTCCCAGGTTTCGAGAAAAAAACATTGGCGTGTTTGCACAGACCTATTAAAATTACTAAGAGGTCTATATCCTCACCAACTATAATCACAGTTTCATTGGTTGGAGCCAATTCCAAAGCTGTGTTCACTATTAGGGTATCAGCGTCTTCTTTCGCCTGCTTACAAGTAATTTCCGCCGAAGACAACCTCGTAATTAGCATTGATATGAACCGACTTTTGTTTTTCATGTTAGCAAGGAATCTCTCTTTTGACATCATTGGCATCATTGTCTCATCAAATAGTGTGTCAGCTGAAGCTAGTTTTCTTGATCGGTTCATTCGCTCTACACTCTTTGTACCCCCGTCTACGCCTTCAGGGTACCCATCAAAAACAACTACTACGTGTGACTTATATTTTGATTGGACATATTCCACGTAATTGTCACAAATAGAAGAAAATGATTGATTCGTGGTCCATAATACCTTATGTAAAAGAAAACCACCATCTATGACGTATTGAACTTGGTCACTTAACTGCTTGTTTGTTAGGGGTTTGAATGCTTTATACAGACTAGACTTGGCTCCTTTTCTTAAACCGTTGTCAAACAGTGACAAGGAAAAAGGGCCTAGATCATACGTCAAAAACTCCTCGAGCTGCTTCTCTGAATGCTTGGCAACGGTCATTCGTTGGAACAGACTTGTTGGATTGATAGGTATCAGTTCGTTATGTACCCTTATCGCACTTGTCATTACCGCCAGAGGTTGTACTCGATCGCTCCGTTTAAATTTGACAGTTCCGAAGTCACCACAGACAATTCTGTTAATACCTTTACTGCCTAAATCCCAAGCTTTATGGCAATTAATTCGATCGTCAGCCACAATACCAGTGCTGATTGAATATAAATCAGGGTTTTCGGGGAAAGGAAAATGCTGCAGGAGCCATTCATACATCTTGGCTACATCCTTGTTGTCCCGTTCAACTCTTGAGTCTTTCAGCCTTACATGCTGTTCTGAAGAGTGAAATGTAACACCACAGTAATTTTCGATCTGCTCACAAACATGTTGTACAGAGGTCATTCCCAATGTCCACCTTGCCAATATACCTTCTCCTACCCCACGACCGTGTGTGAGAACTCCATGAACTTTCATGTTTTTCATGAGAAACTGTTCGATTGTCATATCAGTCCAGGTGCCACACCAAAATTTTTCAGATCGTCGAACTGTGAAAAAACCGTGAGTACTAAATTTTTCATATTCTTCAATGGACATTCTTTGCTTTAAATTCAGCATGTCTTGTAGATACAGGTGAGCGCATTTAGCATAGGCAAAGTGACCTGACGCGTGGAAATATGGTAGCATTTTCCAAACGGTTTCAAGGTGTTGATCCCAGTTGCCCATTCTTTCAGATGAAATAAATAATTTCACAAGAGTGACTAATTGTATGTACTGTACCCAGAGCTGGGCAGTGGCGCCACATTGTTTCAATTGTTGCAATTGATCGTTCACTTCCTCCCTGATTTCGCGACATTCATCAGGATCAGATGCAAGGATCACTGATTTGTCAAAGATGTGTAAATATCGTTTAGTTTTGTTTCCATTTCTGAAGAGAGGGTTATCATCTTCATTACAATCTTCATAAGTGCAACCTGGGCTAAAAGGTGAGCTCGTACAGCTCTGTAGTAAGCATGCCCAGTCATAATTTTTTCTGTGGAATTCAATGCATAGATGGTATTGAATAAATCCTTCAGGCCACTGCCTTCCATTATGTAACCTATGGACCCTAAAAAGGACATTAATAAGTGAAATCCGCCTAATCTGGGAACAACATTATGCAGCCTAGAATCTGTGCAATTAGAAAGTATGAACCGCGCCTTCAAGTAGAGGGGTTGATCGAAAGTGACCATACACATTTTCTGACCATTTTCTTTACATTTATCTGCAGCTCTCAATAAAGCAGTAAATATTGTATCGTAATCAGTAGGAGGGGCATTTATAAAAGGAAGATAAGCAGCATATGTTTTCTCAAAAACGAGATCTCTCGTAGCTTGCTCCATGAACAAATTCCAACCTGATACAGCGGGAAAGCCTGTAAACTTGCTATATAGCCAAAGTATATCAGATGTAGATGGAAAGACATTTTCGGAAGTTGAGAAATGAATACTGAGGTCTTGAATCTTAACTTTCTTCAATCCTTCACCACGAGGCTCAAAGTGTTCTAGACTCACAGCTCCAAAATTGCCAACGACCGCAGTTTTTGGTATATATGTTAATCTCGGAATGCTTTCATCTGCAGGTACTGCAGTTGCTGGAGCTACAGTGTAAATCCCACCCATCACATGAAAAGTGTTGTATCCATCGATTGTTTCAGTATTAAAATCGGCGTTGTCATAAACAAACTGACAAAACCCGTCTCGATTAATTTTTACTTCTGGCTTCATGGCAGATGATATTTCAAAACGTACCGTTTCCGAGTACGAGCTACAAAATCCCATAGAATGTAATACATCTAACAACTTCCGGGAACCACACTTCTTATAGATAAATGCCGCCAACCCAACTTGTATGTTCGACAAAAATGAATTGGGTCTCACCGAAGTGATAATACTGTGAGCAAGTGCATTGCATTTATTCTTCCATTTTTGAATGTTCCCGCGTTTTCTTTTTACAATAAGAGTATCCAAAAAACATTTTAGTGTTCCAGGAATAGCGGCTTCACTCTCTCCTAGAAAACGGTCTGGTGGAGGGTAATCTGTTGTATTGTATACCTGTGTTCTGATATCTTCGCAAATAATCTTTGCTGCTGCTTCAACAACTCGAAGCCTTTCCTCTTGTATAGACTTACATGTTTTCTGATACCACGCGTTATTCAATATCTTCTCTCCTGTATTCTTAAAACATACAACAGTCTTTCTCTTCTTATTGCTCGCGAAGAGTATATCGTCTCCATATTTTTCAATGAGGCGAGCTGTTACCGTTTTCACTTCAGGTTGATAATTTCCCGTAATCTGCTCTATGAGCTGTTCCATAGAGAACTGACACTCGTCATCACTGTTTTCAATGTAATCATAAATACACTGCATTGCTCTGTCTATTTCTATTGCATGTGGCCCACGTCTTTTCTGTTCTTCGACCTTTGGTCGGGCATAAAGATCTCTATAACACTTGCTATGATACTGGGCATCTGCTGCGATCAAATCAAACACTGGTTCGATACGCTGAATTATAGACCGTCCATAATCATCACTGCGAGCTGTTGCTGCTTTCAGAATTGTGTCCCTCACACTGTTAACTCGAACACTGTATACAGTATTGCGCTGGCTTGGCGGTTCCCTCGATTGAGCAGCAATGAATTCTTCATTAATACGTTGTCCACATAGAAAACAATGACTTCTAAAATTAAACTCAGATGTTGACGACCGCGTAGTAGTAGATATGGTACTTCTCTCTTTCTTAGCCCTATTTACGAAAGCAGCAATCATCCTGTCGTTCACATATGCCTTTCTACACTTTTCATGCACATTTATTGATGTTTTTTCTTTTAAACAAACCGCCTTGCCATCGTTTCTTTTTCTACTAGCCTCAATAAATGATGCAATACCTCGACTTTTAACCGATGACACCAGAGTTCCATCTTCCAAAGAAGCATCACAAATAAAACACACCGACATCGTAACGTAAATGATAAATATTCACGGTAAAACGCTCTTGACTGAGATCGAAAGTAACCGATCGGTCTTCAAGTTAAAGGACTTGTGCACTATATACATTACGTTCCGCGATACCAGATCGACTCAGTGGAGGGCCGACTCATTGACTTGGTTGCCTTGCTGATTACGAGTGAGGTTGAGCCCCGGAGCACGACACGTTGATGATTGGAAGTACATTAGAGACGACGCGGTTTGTCTTGGGTTATATACTAGCAATATTTGGTTGACGGAGGGGATAGCGTGGGTGACGCCACGCACCCTGATTGGCCGAAGGACGAATGTCGGTGAACCAGAAAATGACGCTGGGGAAATTTCTAAGCCTGTGTCCAAAGGGCGAAGGTGCCGTTGCTAACGGCTTCCGAGTGACGCACTTAACGTTCAAGAAGGCCGGATGCTCATTCTCGACCGTTAATTGATTCTCTAGCAACTAGATATGCCAGCATTGGATTTGCTCTGCTCATCGACTGAATTCGACATTCCTCCCTTTAATCCGGCTCGGCATTCGCGTACTGGCGGTGCCCCGTCGTGTATGCATTGCAGGAAACGGTTCGCGACGATCCGCACGGTAATTGCCTTCCGATAAAGATCTGACCGTGGCATTAGCGGCCTACGTTCGCCGAAATATGCCGCTTAGTTGACGGTGAGATTAACTGTGAGTTCGTAAAGTATTTACGATCGATACTGTTAGACGATACGAATCGAATGTCTAAGCCCATCGATCAAATTCCGTCTTTGGTGCGACGGAACGGCTCTCACTAAACTTCGCGCACACGAACAAAAACGGGCGCTCCGGTAGGTAACGTACTAACAATAAGTACAAACAGATAGACGCAGACGTCCGAAATTCAATTAACAGGCTTCTTAGAAGAGAAGGGGCTCTTAAATAGCCAATAGAGTGACATTTCTTACCGCGCGGGACGACCGGCAGTCAATTGGACAGAGTTATTTTAGAAAATTAAAAATCTTTTTTGTTTAATTTTTTGGCTTAAAAAAGGAATTTCCGGTCAAAATTCGTGTTGACAAACCTAAAATTTATGTACAGTGGCCTAAAAAACATATATAAACAAAATTTCAAAACTCTACCAAAACTTTACCCTATTCGCCCTTTTCGAGCACCATTTGACTAGACTATTAATTTTGCGGCTCTCTCGCGGCTAAACCGTTGATCTTAGAAAGAAAACTTAAATAGATAAAATGTAGGAAATTTTATGCTCTTTAATTTCATATAGAACTAATATTTAACAAAAATGTATAGTTTTCCAGTTATTTTATAAAAACTAAAAGAAAACCTTTTTTTGAGGAGTTTTCCTAAAAAAAAACGCTTTTCCGGTCAAAATTCGTGTTGGCAAATTTGATATTCCTGTTAAGCAATACAAAAAACATATACAAACGAAATTGCAAAACTACACCAAAACTTTCTCCTATTTTCTACCATTTGACTGGACTAAACAGCGCATAACTTGTATAGATTACAATAAAATGTTTTATAAAAATTTGTGTTGTTAGTTGAAACAGGTCTTATTATGCGTCAAAAACCCCCTCTCTCTCTCTCTCTCTCTCTCTCTCTCTCTCTCTCTCTCTCTCTCTCTCTCTCTCTCTCTCTCTCTCTCTCTCTCTCTCTCTCTCTCTCTCTCTCTCTCTCTCTCTCTCTCTCTCTCTCTCTCTCTCTCTCTCTCTCCCTCCCTCCCTCCCTCCCTCCCTCCCTCCCTCCCTCCCTCCCTCCCTCCCTCCCTCCCTCCCTCCCTCCCTCCCTCCCTCCCTCCCTCCCTCCCTCCCTCCCTCCCTCCCTCCCTCCATCCCTCCCTCCCTCCCTCCCTCCCTCCCTCCCTCCCTCCCTCCCTCTCTCTCTCTCTCTCTCTCTCTCTCTCTCTCTCTCTCTCTCTCTCTCTCTCTCTCTCTCTCTCTCTCTCTCTCTCTCTCTCTCTCTCTCTCTCTCTCTCTCTCTCTCTCTCTCTCTCCCTCTCCCTCTCCCTCTCCCTCTCCCCCTCCCCCTCCCCCTCCCCCTCCCTCTCCCTCTCCCTCTCTCTCTCTCTCTCTCTCTCTCTAGGTTTGATAGTTTTCACAAAATTAATTCCTAAAAATTAATTTAAAAACAAGCGTCTAGACAGTAATACCCCCTTAAACTGTTACACCGTGATGTGGAATAAAGTACGATTGCTGAGCAATTTTCTTGGGGTCATTGACTTCATGCATGTGACCTAAGGATCTATACCCTTCCATAAAATCTTGATACTTAGATGAGAGTACAGCATTTTTTTTTCATTTTGAACTCTGACACAAGATATTGTGCTAGCGCCTTGGAGCGCGATTCGCCAAGTAACTCGTGGGCCTGTGGCTTGAGCGGTAAATGAACTTTGTAGCGACCACCTTTGAGCCTCTTGTGTGTTTTAACAAACTGTTCTTCACAACCATTTTCCTCTGGGGTTGGGATTTCAATGTTACTGAATTCTTCCACCTCCCAGAACCGTTTCAAGTTGTTGTTGAGTTCTTCCATCGTTTGAATGCGGTTGGATACAACATAAGAGCGTTGCGACGAGTTATGGCCATTTTTCCCGTGAACTGGTCCCATGAGTACGTATCCTAATGGTGTATCATATGCTATAGGTATTCCTGGAGGACCCTCGATGTGACCGTTGAGGAATAGCTGTCCGCAGACGTCTGCTCCTAACAAGAGATCTATTTGAGACGGAGTTGCAAATGTTGGATCAACCAGTTTAATGCCTTTTAGGTGATGCCAACTTCTTGCTGCAATCCTTTGTGATGGTAGTGCGTTAAACAGCTTCTTGACTACCAATGCTGTGAGGTTGATCGAGAAATCTCGATCTATACAAGATTCTACTGACACGTTAACTGCGTTGCTTGCTTTAGCGACCTCTGTGCCATCGAATCTCGATATTATGGTTGAAGCCTTTTTTCGCTTTAACTTTAATGCCTAAGCAGCCCATTCAGAGATGAGTGAGGTATCGGCTCCAGTGTCCAGGAGTGCCCTGACATAACAGGAATTGCCATCACCTGAGGCAATGACAATACGTGCGGTTGCAGGTAGTATAACTTGGCATGATTTGACTACTGTTACAGATGCATTTGATGATTGCTCCTCATCCGATGAGTCTTGTGCATTTACTTGGTTTACTGCTTTGGGTGCAGATTTCCTTTGTCCATTAGGGACTGGCAATTCAGTTGAGTAACTGTTGTGTAGAGTCGTGTGATGCTTCGACGAACATAGCATACAACGCCATTTACTTTTACAAGCCGCTGACTTATGTCCGGGCATTTTAAACAGTTCGAACAGAGTTTCTTACCTTTGGCTGTGTCCTTTTTTTCAGCATCTGACATTTTGCTGTAGCTGCTGCATTTCCGTATGAGGTGCGGCTTTGAGCACAGTGGACATTGGAGTGATGATTTTTTCTTTCCATCTTCTGAATTCACCTGACTGACGGTGGTGCGCTTGTTTTCTGTTCTTTTGATTCGGGTACAGGATTAATGCAAGATAACAACACCTGTTGTCTGTTTTCCAGGAACGTAATAAGCCCTTTGAACTGTGGAATGGCCGTGTTGTCGATCAAGGACTTCTCCCAGTCTAACTTTGTTGCTTGGTCCAGTTTTCTCGATAGTAGAAAGACGAACTATTCATCCCACTGTTCAACAGGCTTTGCTAGTGACCCGAATGAACGTATTGTTCGTTGGAGAAAATCAATAAGTCGCTTGATTTCTACCGATGATTTGGTAAAAGCACATGGAAGATCCACTAAACTTGCCATATGTGATGCTGTGACAATAGCCTTTTATTTCCGTATCGATTCTCTAAAGACCTCCAAGTCCCTTGATAATTGTTCGCCGTTAAGGGTGTATTTTTTATGAGCGCTGCTGCATCACCTTTTATATGTCGTTGCAGATAAAAAATTTGTTGTACCTCTGGTATTGTTGGAATATCGTGTACCATAGATACGAACTGATCCCTGAAGCTTTCCCATTCCAATAAACCGCCAGAAAACGTTGGAATATCAAGTTTCGGTAGTCGTGCCGATGCCGTGATTGGAAATTGAAGTCCTGAAGTTCCAGGATTGTGAGGATCTGGAACCGTCGCAGCATTCAAATTTGCCAATTGTTGCTCGATGTAGTCTGCTGCTTCGAGATAACCATCCTCGGTGATATCAAATATTTTTTCCGTGACATACGCAGATGATTTAATCTCCCTGAATACCGTGAGCCTTCGATGAAGTGTCAGGAATTCCTGCCAGTAGTTGTCGAGTACCTTTCTCCTATTTTGCAACACGACTGTAGTTAAGTTTGCCCTTCCCATTTTGCCAATGTTGATTTTGGTACGTAGGAGGAGCTCCGAAAACCCCCTGCTTTCCGCAATACTTTGCTCGAGGGTGGACATTTTCACAGGGAAACACGGAAAGTCTTATTAGATTATAAAGTTAATAAGATTTTGTTCCTATGATCGTGTATAATGATTGATACTACTGTTACTATACGTATTTATCGGAGCACACTTTGCGCGATAACGCTGAATTCTCCGTATTATTTCAAATTCAATTTATACGTTATACACCGTGTATTTATCGCGGACGGTTAAAATGATTGATATGATTCTTTAGTAGAACAAATAATTTGGCAACGTTATAATACGACTTATATATATTTGCGAGGTTAGTAATAATGATAAGTTGAAACGACTTATGTATGAAGTTGTATTATTATGCCTCGTCGCTCGTTATTCCGTCGTTACTGCCTTGAAGATGCTTTTCGTGCAGCTAGAACAGGTTGAAATGGATGCGACACCTTTTTCTCAATTATACGTTGAGGTTCGCCGACCACGTTACGACCGTTGAAATTCGTCGACCACGTTGCGACTGTTGAAATTCGCCGACCACGTTGCGATCTTGAATTTTTGCACTCACTTTTGATTGATTTTTCCACTTTGTTTACGCGTGTGAACTTTATTAGTTATTACGTTCAATAAATGGGTTTCGGCAGCAGATGTTTAGGAAGGTTCTTTGTCACACTACAAAATTGGCAGTTATCACTTCGTATAATTGGTACTACTAGGTTAGGTTTGTACAACGTTGAAACTACGATTGACTAGCGCGAGGCGAGAGCTCTGACACACATATAAATGACCACACATATTACGGTCGGCACACCGGGCTGCATGGCGACAGGCGCAGACACATGCAGACTATATACAGGATCTCCACGTATGTAGTTGACATAGGACGATATGGCACGTAGCGTTTTGTAGACAGTAGGCTATACACTATTGGTCGGGACGCAAGGACGACGAACAATTGGCTCTATCTATCGCCGGCAGACGTCAATCGTCGCGAGAGAAGTTCCCTAGAGCGTAAAAACCTAGCAGATGAGAAAGTATGGCGGGTGACGGGTACCACCCTTCCACCCTTCTGGAAGCAAAAGCCAGAGGTATGGTTCGCAGCAATTGATTCACAATTTCACCATCATCGCATTACCTCGGACGCCTCCAAGTACCATGCAGCGGTATTAAAATTAGAACACGACGTCATTGACGTCATAGAAGATATCATCATGAATCCTCCAGCCAAGAACAAATACGTCACACTCAAGGACGCTCTTTGCGAATGATACAGCGCCTCTAAAGAAGATAGATTCCGAAAATTAATCTCCGGCCTTCATCTCGGCGATAGGAAACCGTCGTTCTTATTGTCCGAGATGGAAGCACTGAATCGGGGACGATTGGACGAGGAATCCCTTCGCAACCGGTGGTTCGATCATCTACCACAGCAAACGAGAGATGTTCTGTCTACAGTTGGAGAAATGTCGAATCGGGACTTGGCTCGGATTGCCGATAAAGTCTGGAAAACCCACAACGAGCCAACAAGCTATACCGCATCTGTCGATGCCGTCTCGTCGAACACAACAAGAAAGAGGTTAAGCCGCAACGTATGGAGCCACGAAGACGTTCCAGCGCGAGTACGACTCCGAGACAGACCAGCGAGACTACCGAACCTGACGGGAGCACCACGTGTTTTTACCACCAACGATTTCGCGCGAAAGCACGTAAGTGTAGGCAGCCATGTCAGTATCAGGTAGCGCCGGTGGGAAACTAATTATATCGCATGTGGTATCGGCGGACACCGGCGACAGCAGATTAACACGCTGCCTTTTCATCGCCGATCGCAACTCCGGTAGGAAATACCTCATCGACACGGGGGCAGAGATCTCAGTTATACCTGCAACTCGAGCCGACATGCCTCGTCGAGGTAAACTGATTTTACACGCAGCAAACGGCACCAAGATTGCTACGTACGGCCAACGGACACTCACCCTCAACTTGGGGTTGAGTCGTCCCATCAGTTGGGTCTTCGTCGTAACAGCGGTACCCTATAGCATTATATGGGTAGATATGTTATACCGGCATCGCATAACGGTCGATATTGAGAAACGGCAATTTACCGACCGGAACAAGGAGACGTCCGCACGAAAAGTCGAGCCAGCGTCCAGGGTAGATCTCTCCCTTATCGACAGTGGCCCGTGTGCACAACATCTGCGACAGTTCCCCGAGTTGACAGCTACATCTACGAAATTGTCTTCGGCAAAACACTGCATTGCACATCACATAGAGACGACTGGTTCACCGTCGACGAAAGGTTGGCTCAGATAATCGACTTGCCAGCACTAGCAGCAGCACAACAGGCAGACGAGGAGCTACATCTCCTAAAAAGAAAACGTCATTGAAGTTACAAAGACTCACATTTTTGGACCAGCATGACAGGAAATCTACTGTGACGTCTCTCAAAATGATATTCGACCATACGTCCCGAAGGATTTTCGTCGCCAATCTTCGAGGCATTCCATAACCTGTCTCATCCAAGCGGTAGAGCATCTTGCAAATTTATTTGTCAACGATACGTCGAACTTTCTATGAACCGAGAAATCACGAGATGGGCAACAGCGTGCATCCCATGTCAGCGAGCCAAAATCAGCCGTCATATTCACGTTCAATCGGCCACATTCCTGGAACCAGACCAACGTTTCGACTACGTGCACGTGGATATTATTGAACCGATGCCAACATCCAGAGGATATTGTTATTGTTTAACGATGGTTGACAGATTCTCACGGTAGCCCGAAGCAATTCCAATAGTCGACATCACGGCAGACACAGTGGTAAAAACATTTTTTGCGCACTGGGTAGCCCGGTATGGATCTCCTAAGACCATCACAACAGACCAAGGATCTCAGTTTGAATCTTTGATATTCACGGCCATGACACGGTTGGTCGGAAGTGAACGAACACGAACCACAGCAATCCACCCTGTAGCAAATGGGATAGTAGAACGTTGGCACCGAACCTTAAAAACAGCCATCCGCTGCTACCAAACTCAATTATGGACTGACATATTGCCCACAATCCTGTTGGGACTAAGAACGGCCTATAAAGAGGACTTAACCCTTCACCACTCGCCAGAAACCTACGACCTTATGTGCTCGCACGGAGAGCGCTGAGCCGCCGTGCTAAACGGAGCACGCTGTTGCCACATTACCGGCTACTTTGCACTGAACGGAAGACGAATAAAAGTGCGTCGTGGCAACACTGTATCTCGAGCGTTTATCGGAGAGCTACTCGCACTGGGCGGCTCGGCGCCGCTTTTCCGTTCGCTCGGATAATTATCTTTTTTTTTAGTTGCGCAAGTGTATTTTTTGAAAAATTATAGCCACGGGCCGTTTCAGAAATGTTTAAGGGGTAAGGCCACCATGGAACTTTTCAAAAATCGATTTTTTTTTATTAGCTTAAAACCTTCCTTAAACCCTCAAGAATAAGAAAAAAAAGGTTTCGTAGTTAAGAAAAATTTCGAATCGGTCGTTTACGTCAATTTACAGAGACGCCGCGCGGCGCATTAACACTTAGCGCCATAGCCAACTATACGGTTTCCACCGCGCTCGGGCGAGCCAAACTACATTGAATAGGGAGATCTCCCCGATTAGTGGGCTAACTGTTAATTAAATGCATGTTGAGACGTATTATCGGAGTTGAGGCTCGTGTCATTAGCAGTACTATTCGGCCATTTATTTTATGTAAAGTCATTCTAGCTGTCAGACGGACGCCGCGTGCGTGATTTTGCTTCGTGTTTCATCAGTTTATCTTTTTACTACGAGTTACTGAAATTAGTGAATAAAATGTGTGATAAATCTTGCCGTGTGCACTTTCAACGATGGAATTTGTAGTATAATGCAAGTTATACGACAGTTGGACATGACAGTTTGAAGGAATTGCTACAATTTCTGCGTTGAGGCGGACGAACTCCGCGTCGATTTTTCGAACCGATCGCTGACTGAGGCTGCAAAAACAGCTCGAATTGCCGCAAAATCAGCCAGAAAAGAAGAAGAAGAACTCAACATTAACATAGAAGGCCAACTATACGGTGCAGGCATCGCGGATTAAAGGTATACTATAATTTTCGACCGTAAAATGTTACTTAAAACTTTAAACGCGTTTTTCTCAGAACACGAAATTTCAAATCGGGCGAACCGATAGCGGCTACAAATCTTTATCGATTGCCTTGCAATTTTGAGGGTATCTTTATACCTATATAATCTAATAGACCACGTAGGGGTTTTTCGATAAGTTGTAACCTTTTTGTTTTATAAACGATTATGTATGAAATTCTTATGCGAAAACGTGAACTTTTCTTTTATATACTCACCATTTCTCGAAAAATCAATATTTTCAAAATCCCCTACGTGGTCTATTAGTTTATGATATATATTAAAGAAAAATCTTTGGATTTTTGTTCTAGGTTCACGCTTGTGGGTACAGCCGGTTCGCCCGTTTTGGACCTCCACAAAAAATTCATCGTAGAAACCGGACCCTGGAACGGCCATTTCTTAACCAAAAATTAAAAACAAAATATTTTTTAGTAGCTTTGAAGATACTTGATAAAGTACTTTATAAGAAAATTCTATAGCTTTTACACTACTCCTAAAAAAAAATGCACAAAATCGTCCTTCTTTCTTGACGCACATGGTGGCCTTACCCCTTAAAAGAAGCATTTATATTTTTTTCGAATTTGTCTAATAGTAAAAAATATAAGGAAATCACTTAAAATTTCAAAACGGCGGCGCCGCGCTCATATAGCGAGTGGTGAAGGGTTAAAGGGATCAACGGCAGAATACATGTATGGGACAACGATGAGGATTCCAGGAGAATTTTTCACATACAAAGACCCGCCATCCGATCCGAATATTTTTCTGGAGGAATTCCGAATGCACATGCCTAGCTAAAAACCAGCCAACCATCACTGCGGAAATAAAACATTCGTCTACAAAGACTTACAATCATGCAGCCACGTGTTCCCAAGGCAAGACGCACCAAAAAGCAGGGCTTTGATAACCCGTATTCGGGGTCACGCAAAGTACTCGAAAGTACTCGACTTCACCATCGAGGTCAACGGCCGCGCGACGAACCTCAACATACAAAGACTGAAACCTGCACATCTAACGGCGGCAGACTGGATCAATGACGCTGAAACTCCATCAACTTCAGCAGCAGACCTTAACCAAAGACAACGGACTCCTTTACGCACCTGCAAGGGTCCAGCAGCAAAGTGCAATAACTCTTAAACTAACAAAGACTGATAGAATAGACGAACTAGTAGTACAAATGCCTTCCAAATTTAACCGCCAAATAAATTTGCAAATGGCCGCAGCAGTATCCCTATTAGGTTGGCTGGTGGTCGAGGAAGTAAACTTCGGCGCCACCGAGCTAAACACCCTTTTTGACCGCCTGATTTAAAATATCGACACCTTGCTTTGAAAACCTCGAAGTGCAATTTTTGACAAAAATGCCATTTATAACTTACTATGTTAAGGTTTAAAATCTGAAAACAGTAAGCTATCATGGCATTTTTTTCAAAAATTGCACTTACAAAATTTTCGAAGTAAGGTATCGATGGTATCGATATATCAATATGGCAGCCTCTACTTCATAGTAGGCATGGAATTCAGATATTATCAAAATACCTTTCAATTAAATCTTGTTTTTTTCCACCAGTTTTGGCGTTAAGACCAACTAATAATTTCTTCAACTGCTTCACTTTCAAATCACCGTAATTCATTTTTACCAATTTTTTTACCAGTCACATTAGTGCAGCATTAATAATGTATTATAACCGTTTAAATTTGACCGCGGGTGTTTGGCTCGGTGGCGCCATCTGCTTCAGTTTTGCCCAGCCAACCTTATTCTCGGAGGGAAGTGATGTAGAACGCGCCTTGAGCTTGCAGTTCCGCTTTAAGGTTCCCCACTACATGGCGAGAGGCCATCTTAGATAAGTTAGTCATAGAACTTCGCTTCCGTAAAGGCCCTTGCACACGTTGGACCAATGGGTTGGGCCAACGTGTACAGGACCACTTGGCGTAATTTGGTCGTTGGCGGCCAGTGTTGGCCGGCCAGCCGAATGTTGTTGGTTTTTCGTGCACACATCAAAGGATCTTGGCGCAGTCCGCCAACAGCGTTCACACGTTGGCCTCTCGTAGTTGCCGTTATATACTAAGAGATGGCGGCCGCGAAGATACTACGGTACACCTTCGGCTAGAATTTTTTGAGGTGATTGGAGGGACCATCAGGAAGTGTCATTTGCAAGGATTTTGCTCAGAACCCCTGCAAAAGACACGTCAGACGACTCAAAAATGAAAAAAATTTTGCTCAAAAAATATTCATACCTCCGGCTGAAAATTTATATATTACTTATTTGAAGATCACAGATGATGTATGTATGTATGTATGTATGTATGTATGTAAATCGTCAGACGGCTAGGTCACTGATAAAGGGGTGTCAGACGCCCTCAAATTTGTAATTTTTGTTTCAAACATTGTTTTATGTTACCTCCGTCTGACGTTCTAATATATTAACTGACTTGTCATTTTTTTTGTCTTAACAAATTTTTCTTTACCTCTGACGTTTTAACATATTGTTTCAGAGACTTTTCTAAACATATAAAATAATTGTCAGACGAGAAAACCTATGCAAAATAGAAAGTGCTGTACAAGTAAATTGCCGCGGCTGCGATAGTTTCCACATCCATCCTCGTCAAATGGCCAATGCAGAATGAGCAACGCCAACGTGTAAGCGGTGTCCTTGTTCTTGGCCCAACTCATTGGCCCAACGTGTTCAGGGGCCTTTTAGAAGCGACCGCGAGCGAGTCGTGCGTTTAGTGATGTAGAGCTTCGCCTGATTAATCTCACAATAAAGATCTGTTTATCCTGTACGCGCAGGATCCTTCATATGTGTGGAACCCCTTCCCCACATGCCAACAAGACGTAGTGCCACCGCGTGACGCTTGGATGAAAGTCACGCTTGGCTATCGGGGCAGTTCAGAGCGGGACATCCTGTAGGTACATAGTTTTCTAGCAGGCCTAAGTCTCCTAGCTGATATTTTAATGGGAAACTAATACTACACAAGATAAATGTCAATTCTAATATATATGAAAATAGTATCTTATGTCATTAGACGGTAATCTGAGGTTTTTTCAGGCTGTGTTTAATTAGGTCGTAGAACGAGGCATGGTGAGGGGACGAGGCTCGCCGAAGGCCTAAAAGAGTCGTTAAAATCCCAGGATTTCAGCCGAATGACATATAGGGGAGAGTGGGGCATTGTCGCCAGTGGGGAAAAGTCACCACTAGCCTTTTTTTCAGCTACTATTAATCGTACGAACTCGATTTTTTTTAGTGGAAGTGAGCCTTAATGTCCCGACATTACCGACGGAGTTTAGTGAAATTTCAAGTTATGTTGCGTTGTTTATAGCGTGACAAGTGTTTTCAATGCTCAAAAGTAATTTTTGGCGTTCAAAGAGCTTTTTGTCTAGTGTTTATAATTCAGCGTGCAAAACAGTCGAGTTAAGTTGTTTTTATTCAGAGAAGGTTGCCGAACGCGACCACGGTACTGGTTGTCAAATTTATTTCGTATTTCGATATGTTATTGATGTTTGTGTGGAAAAATGGCGCGTGGGGTATTGTCACCACTCTGCACGTGGAGCGCAAAGTCGCCACAAACGTTACCTAATATTAAAAAAGTGAAATAAGTGACAACATCACCAATCAACAACAACAACAGCAATCAATCAACCAACAATCAATCCAACAATCAATCCATCAATTCAACATCTCTATTCGGATCAATGTTTCAGAATGTTATTAAATATTATTCCCATCGAATAGATAGTGCATGTACCTATAAATACCTCGAGAAAAACATCGCAGGCCAAGTATCAGATATTGTCCGACTCAGAAGATAACATGTGAATTTTTGTCGAAAAAAACTTGTTCTCTAGACTTAATTTCTTCTGGATATATTGTTTTTGTGGGAATAAATATTCAAAATGATATTTACTTTTACTTATCTTACATTTCAGTTAAGTGGCGACTTTGCACCTGGGGGGTGGTGACTTTGCCCCACGATTTTACGATTCCCTGATTTTCTGTTAGTTCAGAATTTCTCTTTTTATAAATAAATTAATTACTGAACGTCCAAACAACTATATAGATTTCGTAGCCAGATGTTTTCTGAATCCAACGATGTGTAGAACATTACAAAAATATATCTTTTTCTTGACAAATAAAAACATACAAAAAAGTGGCGACAATGCCCCACTCTCCCCTACTATTCTTTCTCACGAATGTCCATTTCTCAAAACAAAACAAACAGAAGTATACATATATACGGCTTATTTCATGTTGCGTTTATCAGTTTAGAAAAAGGACCCGCTTCGGACTAAACAATCTTTTGACAGCCTGCGGAATCCCGGTCGGTGTCATGCGGGAAAAACGCCATCTTACGGTCTAAAAGTAGGCTGGAAAAGGCCTCGAAATGGGCATGAGTGAGGAAAAATAATATAAATAAGTAAAGTAAGGTGGGGTAAGAGCGTACCAAAAAATTGACGGGGCAAGTACATTATATCAACATATCAACAAAAATAATAATTTAGGTTAGCAACTACGGAAATACCTCTTAGATTAGAAAAACAGCTTAATTAACATATGTACTCACAAAACTTACAAATTAAAGATGGCAGCACCATTCGCTAAGAAACTTTAATAAAAATTGATATGAGGCACTTGCTCCGTCTATTTTTTTGTAAGCTCTTAACCCACCTTGCCTTATCTATAATTTTAAAAAATATGAAAACAATTCTTTCATGGCAAGAAATATTATATACATAAAAAGAGTTCATAAAATGTGTTTTAAAATGTATCCCAGTATTCTGTCACTTAGGGCCAGTATAGGGAACTTGCACGAAGATTGGTGTGCCTCCTATTGGTGACTAGTCGAAGTGTTCGCGTGCACGTTTATTTGCAATTCATACGGAGGAGAATAAAAACAATTGTCAATTAATTAATAATCATTGTTTTTAACTATGGGAGCATCACGTATGACATGTTGTATAAAAGGTTGTTATAATACACCACGGAAGGTTATTGATAAAAGTAAACAAATACATTTTTATACGTTTCCATCGGCTAGTTCCCACAGGAGCCCCTTTCTCGAACTCGCTCGTATCATTGCGTGCACGCATCTTAGCGAATAGACCAATCAGGATTAAGTATTCCGTTGTGGTAGGGTTGCGGACAACGGAATACTTGATCCTGATTGATCTATTTGCTAAGATGCGTGCATGCAAAGATACGAGCGAGTTCGAGAAAGGGGCCCAGGCCTTGGAAACTTGATAAACGCAAATTGTGGATTAAAGCTGTACAAACATTTGTGTAAGTACAAAAGCAAAACTTATTCTCGTATTTATAGAATTATATAAAGTAGAATGTCAGTAAGAGTGGTTTACATTGTTTTTTTATGTACTAAAATTAATGGAATCGAAAAAATAATTGTGTGCATTATGACGGCATAGTGTACATAGTCTCTTCTATTTTTTCTTCTTTTTCAGTAAAGATCCGACAGTTTTTGATACCAACAACAGTTTAAAACATGACCAGCTTGTAATAATTTTGAACCTTTGACAAAATTCTGATTGATTTCGAGGTTGTGCTTCATTGGAATAAACCCATATTTAATTACTTTTAACATTTTGTTAATATTTCGATATCACTCTAATACTTTATTGCACGCTGATACTTGTAATAACCGCCAGAAGTGGTGCTGCCGTCGATTTACTACGCCATCTACAGTTCGTGCAAGTTTCCTATTACCACATCAGGTTAAACCGAAGGTTGCAGGTTAATCTTCGGGTTAGCCAAAATGACTGTATTATAAAATTTGGTTAAATAAGGAGTGGAGTTTAACTACCTTTTTTTTGATGTGTAAACATCTATGCTATGGCTCTGCGGTAGGACCTTCCTGGGAAATTGAGCGTCAGACGTAAGCCATGTAGATGTGACTGCGTCAGTGTGTGTGTGGCGCTACTGCGCATACTATTCGCGCAAACTGGATTATCTCAACGGGAAAACATTTTAGAGAAAAATTTTTAATACAAAACTTTAAGGATTTTCCCTTGGCTACCCAGTGGTCGTATTGGATTTGACCTTGACCGTGACCTTTAAGGTAATATCAAATGCCTTCCTAAACCGTTCATCCAATTGCGATGGAACTTTGGGGAATGGTTGGACGCATGCTCGCGAAGGTTTCTGAGTTAGTAAATCTTATACAGGGTGTTCAAAATGTACCGGTACTGATGATTATTATGCCTTCCTAAACCGTTCATCCGAAGGCGATGAAAAGTTGGGGAATGGTTGGACGCATGCCCGCGAAAGTTTCTGAGTTAGTAAATCTTGTACAGGGTGTTCAAAAAGTACCGGTACGGATGATTATTATGCCTTCCTAAAAATCCGTTCATCCGATTGCGATGAAAATTTGGGGAACAGTTGGACGCATATCCGCGAAGGTTTGAGTTAGTAAATCTTATACAGGGTGTTCAAACAGTACCGATACGGATGATTATTATGCCTTCCTAAACCGTTCATTCGATTGCGATGAAACTTTGGGGAATGGTTGGACGCATGCCCGCCAAGGTTTCTGAGTTAGTAAATCTTATAAAAGGTGTTCAAAAAGTACCGGTACTGATGATTATTATGCCTTCCTAAACCGTTCATCCGATTACGCTGAAAACTTGGGAAATGGTTGGACGCATGCCCGCGAAGGTTTCTGAGTTAGTAAATCTTATACAGGGTGTTCAAAAAGTACCGGTACGGATGATTATTATGCCTTCCTAAACCGTTCATCCGATTGCGATGAGAATTTGGGGAACAGTTGGACGCATATCTGCGAAGGTTTCTGACTTAGTAAATCTTATACAGGGTGTTCAAAAAGTCGAACTATACTTGACCTAAATTTGACCTCCGCTGACAATAAAGGTAACATGAAAAAAAATGGTCAAGGACACATTTGAACGTGAAAAAAAATTAATTTGACCTTTATATAACCTTGAATGTCATGGTCAAGGTCAAATCCAATATGACCATTGCGTAGCCCGGGAAAAATACTAAAAGTTTTGTATTAAAAATGTATTTAAACAATGGTGGACGGACAAAATCAATCCACAATCTACCCGTGCAAAGCCGGGACGGGCTGCTAGTAAGTTATAAATCTGATATAATAATAATAAATATTTTATTATAGAAAAAATTAAACTTCTTTATGTCGAACTACGACGTCATATTCCCCAATTAAACTCGGACCGCAGATAATTGTAAGATGTTTACACATCCTCCGTGAGTACAACGGCACTCACACCTTTTTTTTTAAGGAGGGGGAATGCTTTTTACGCACGCACCGGGTGTGGCAAGCACCCGGGCAGTGTGGAACTCGAGGACATCCCGCCGCAGTATGATTCCTGCGAGTGCAATACGGGAGCCCCCCTAACCACTAAACCTAACCTCCGTCCTCATCACCCATGATGATGACAGCTCCTGGAAATAGCCAGCAAGGGCCCGACTGCAGGAAACTCCCTTCGGCGTGAGCTCGTCGCTCTCCATATCAGATACTCATGCCAGCGACCTCTCCAATGGCATCTAGTAATGCGATGCCAACCACATAGACTCCCGGAAGACGTAGCTACCGGCTACGCCACGTCAGGTCCTCTTAAGGAGAGGGCAAACGGTCAACACGGTGAGCGCGAGGACACCTCTCACGCCCGCCGGTCGACACAAGTCACCTCCCGAAAACACCCAATCATTCAACCTCGCGTGCAAGCGTCGGCCTGTGTCACCAGTGTTCAGAAACACTCCCAGAGGAGTGGTGGGGAAATCCCCACATATCTGTCCACCGGGACCGATCGCATGGCCTCATGCACTACCGCACGAGCCAATCCGATGGTGCAGGGGACGCGCAACCTAGCATCCACGGGTTGGCCTTGCCTTCGCGGTACACATTCATACGTACCCATACACACCATCACACACTCACACACTCACATACGCACATATACGAGACGGCCGTCTACCTATTGGTCGCACTAGGCCGGACGTCTGCCGATGACCGAGGCACTCCGAGCGGAGTGGTGGGGCAAGCACCACAAGCCCGGTTCACCAGCCAGCCAGTACGTCTCCACCAGTATGCGCAGTGGTACTCAGCCATTGCGCCCTTCCCGCTCGCGAGTCCTTTCGGCCTCCTCCTTCCTAGTAAGGACAGCCTTGGCGAACCGTACCACTACTGCCCAGGGCTCCCTTTCTCGAGTCACTCGCAAAAGAAACATACGTTTTTTGGCGAGTAGACCAATTAGGGCCCCCACCACAACGGAATACTTGATCCTGATTGGTTTATTGGCTAAGATGCGCATACGTAACTTTGCGAGTGACTCGAGAAAGGCCCCCAGAGTGTCTATTCTGTAACTCGTTACGACCCGTAACGACGGTTGTCGTTAGCATTAGTCCAATCAGGACCCCCATCACAACGGAATACTTGATCCTGATTGGACTAATGCTAACGACAACCGTCGTTACGGGTCGTAACGAGTTACAGAATAGGCCTACAGGCCTCCTTACTGTCCAACATCCGAGGGGAGTTTAACTACCTGAATCAGTTTACCGTCAGATATCTGTCGGTTAACCATAGAGTTCAGGTTAACTCGGGGTTGACGCATGCGCAGAGTGGTCGGTCGCTGCTCTAACCTACAAACGTCCGGGAGTGCAGCTGTAAACATTCATGACTCGTGTTTTACATTTTAGTTTATTGGCGTAAATGATTGAAGGGGTGGCATTCTCGTGTCCACCTGTGGTGTACATTTTGTGGATCTGGTTTGTGTTTAACATCATGTGTTTAGATCATGCCAAAGGGATTCAGGGATACTGCAAAAGATGCGAAGTGAGCTACTGGAGTATGCTTGGTATCTAATTTTATTTGTGTAAAGTATTCCAATACTCTTCTGTTTCCAGATTCAAATTGCTAATCCGACCTTATATGGTGCTTCAAATGGGATATCAATGCTGATCCCTCCGTAGCCCGCGCCGTTCAGTGTCATACCTAGAACCGCTGGCTTAGGGCACGCTATGCCCGTGCGCGGGCTACGGAGGGTTAAAGGAAATTCTTTCAGAACTTAATAGTCCTATAGTATACGCTCACAATGATCTACTGGGAAATGTATTGTGCAATGAAAAAGAAAATAGCGTTACTTTCATTGACTACGAGTACACTGCTTTTAACTATGAGGCTTTTGATATATCCAATCATTTTATTGAATTTGCTGGTAATTATATGATCCATTTACTAATCACACACTAATCATTTTTATAGCATAGAGAAGTAATACAAAATCTCTTATTTTTTCAGGTATAGATAATCCTGACTTTTCTCTGTATCCGGAGGAAACATTGCGAAGGGCTTGGCTTAGAATATATCTTCGTACGTACAAAGAAGCCAAAGATGTATCCGAAGATACTGTTACTAAACTTTTTATACCGAGGTTTATATTTCCTCCTTTATCTCATTTCTTGTGGGGTTGCTGGGCGCTTATACAGAGCGAACATTCAAATATCGACTACGATTTTCTAGAGTAAGTTTATTTAATTATTATTAGATTGTAATCAGGATATTTTCATTTCATAATATTCATATTTCATTTGATCATAATCGTTTTGATAATAGATACGCTTCTTTCAGATTTAACGAACACTTCAAAATGAAGGACGAATGCCTGAACATGAAGTTATAAAATTTACGTCAAGACGAAATCATTCCATACAATGAAGAATTTTAATCATTCCCAACGACGTATTCTATATGATACTATTTAATTTTACCAGCTTGTTAACTGGATTTCTCAAAGAAATTATCTCCTTTTATTCAGATTCATTATAACAGCAATTGAAAATAATTGCAAATGAAAATACCGTGATATAATAGCTTAAATCATACAGTATTTTATATAAACAATAGAATAATATACACATAATAGAATCATGTACATATTATGTTACCGAATAAAAAAATGTTTTCTGTTATCCATCATGTTTTTCCCGAAATTTCTAAAAATTTCTTTTGACATTTTTTAACGTTATCATCGGAATTAACTATTGAGTTTTTTCTCCGTACTAGTCCATGGAATTGATACATTTTACCTTGCATGAAATGAGGTAGTTCTGATTTTTGGATATGTCATATGTGATGAAGCGGTAATAACAAATCCGAGTTTTCGACTTCGGAAGCCCTCCGGATCATTGTTAAATAATTGAAAAACCGCTAAATTTTAGGACTTTTTTCAGTTTTTGTCAATTTTGACAACCAAGGACTAATGTTACGGCAAAATCATTCAATACAATTTTAAAGCAAATAAAATTTGCAACGAAATGGGATTAATTTGGACTTGGTAGACCAAATAGTTTTTAAGATACAGCAATTCAAAGTTTTGCAAAATTTCCAAGGAAAGGAAATTTTAGTTTTTTTAAAGTTATCGTCAGTTTTAACCACTAAGGATCTATTTTATGAAAAAAATTATCGTATACGTTATTAAAGTAGACTAAATTTGCACCAAAGCGAGTCAAATTTGGTCTATGTAGATCTAATAGTACCTGAGATACAGCGGTCCAAAGTTGATGAGGTTAGTAAGCAAATATTAAAGGATGGTTTGTAAAATGAAGTACGGCCGTAACGATATATATTTAGTGTAAACTAATTTTTATAACTTGCATGTTCCATGGATATATCAAAAGCCTCATAGTTAAAAGCAGTGTACTCGTAGTCAATGAAAGTAACGCTATTTTCTTTTTCATTGCACAATACATTTCCCAGTAGAAGATCATTGTGAGCGTATACTATAGGACTATCAAGTTCTGAAAGAATTTCCTTTAACCCTCCGTAGCCCGCGCACGGGCATAGCGTGCCCTAAGCCAGCGGTTCTAGGTGTGACACTGAACGGCGCGGGCTACGGAGGGATCAGCATTGATATCCCATTTGAAGCACCATATAAGGTCGGATTAGCAATTTGAATCTGGAAACAGAAGAGTATTGGAATACTTTACACAAATAAAATTAGATATCAAGCATACTCCAATAGCTCACTTCGCATCTTTTGCAGTATCCCTGAATCCCTTTGGCATGATCTAAACACATGATGATAAACACAAACCAGATCCACAAAATGTACACCACAGGTGGACACGAGAATGCCACACCTTCAATCATTTACGCCAATAAACTAAAATGTAAAACACGAGTCATGAATGTTTACAGCTGCACTCCCGGACGTTTGTAGGTTAGAGCAGCGACCGACCACTCTGCGCATGCGTCAACCCCGAGTTAACCTGAACTCTATGGTTAACGGACAGATATCTGACGGTGAACTTATTTTAGTTAACCAAATTTTGTAATACAGTCATTTTGGCTAACCCGAAGATTAACCTGCAACATTCGGTTTAACCTGATGTGGTAATACTGGCCCTAACGATGAAAAAAACGCCGGAATTTTACTATCATATAACTTCTTGGAAGCAAAGTTACGCAGATGAAGATCCTCTGATAACTAAGTCGACAATATAATGTTTCTTTAATTAACATTTTTGTTAAATTTACTTAATAAAATATCTTTCACATATTTAGCATTCCTCATTACAGTTTCCAAGAGCTTATCATACACAAAAATTGAAAAAAGCAGAAAAATTAAGACTGAGTCCAAAAACAGTACAAGTGCATACATGAAGCAGCCACGCGGGCCGAAGGAAAGGAAACGGGACGAAGCGAAACGAAGCGAGACTCAAGGACGGAGAAAGGCGAAGGCTTTATTCGACGAGACAAAGGCCGATCGGCTACACGAAAAAGCGACTGAACTGTGCGAACGTCGTGGCTGCTCTGCCGCGTCCCCACGCGTCGGTGGCGTCGGTCGCCTAAAACATGGCGGGGCGCGCACGCGTGGGAGCGGCTAACGGAACTCGGCTCTCGGAACTAGGAGCTGCTTGCGACGGTGCTGCTGCTGGCGGCAAGGCTGAGCCTCCGCAGGGACTCCCCTTCCAGTGACGGCTGCGGGTGGCAGACGGAACGAAACAGACCGCCTAGGTGGAGACCTGGCGGGCGGTGGAGGCTGCGAAGGAGAACTAAAGGTCGACGAAGAGGGCTGAGGAGCTGCGCTGGGGGAGAACGTCAAGGAAGACTGAGGACCGAGGTCAGCGAGAGGAAGTGTCGAGGGGGGCTGAGGAGTGAGGTCAGCGAGAGGAAGTGTCGAGGAAGGCTGAGGAGCGGCGTCGGCGAGAGGGAGTGCGAGGTCGTGTGGGTTGTTAATGCGAGTCGGCGGGGCGGATGCCGGCAGCGGCTCATCTGCTTCGACGTAAGTCGGCTTCAGCGAGGCTGTTGAGATGACCTTCGGCGTGCCGTTGATGTCGACGCAGTACAGCGCGTCGCTGATGCGCTCGAGGACCCTGTGTGGACCTGTGTACGGTGGCTGTAGTGTCTTCCTAATCGTCTCGACTTTACTGAAGACGAAAGACGATGAGTAGAGGTCGAGACGAAAAAAAGGTTTCGTGTGAGGAATATGCCTGGATCCCGGGACCGCGCGCAAGCTCTGCATGACCTGGCGGAGATCCGAGACGACAGTCGGTGCGTTGGCGTCCGGGTGTCTGCTCGTGGCGAAGAAGTCGCCAGGAATGCGCAGGGTCGTCGAAATCTTCGATTATAGGCAGCGGGTAGCGGTCCGGAACGGTGCGGCTGTTGAGCTGCCTATAGTCGCCAGTGATGCGAAACGAGCTATCCGGCTTCGGCACCAGTTGGAGCGGGCTGGCCCAGGCGCTGTCGGAGGGCCGTATGATGCCCTGCTCAAGCAGCGTTCGAAGTTCGGCGCGTGCGGCTTGTAGGCGAGGGTCGGCGAGGCGGCGCGGACGAGCTGCTGCTGGGGGGCCAGCGGTGACGATATGATGCTCTACCGCCAGGTCCGGTAGCGACATAACGGAGCTGCCCGGAGCGGCGAGGTCGGAGTACTCGGTCATGAGGGTGGCGAATTGACCTTCTGCTACCGATGCCGGAATCGAGATGGCGACTGAATGGATCGAGACCGCTTTGATGGAGCCGATGGTGTGGATGTCGGTGTCGGTGTCGATGAGACGCCTGCGGGTGAGGTCGACTGCCAGGCCGTAATGGACAAGGAAGTCGGCCCCCAGGATTACGTCTGCGATGAGGAACCGCCAAGGGAACGGGCGCCGTAGCCGCAAGTTGAGGACGAGACGATGTTCCCCAAAAGTGGCAATGGCTGAAGTGTTGGCGGCCGCTAGCGTGAGCGGGTGCGGGCGCAGCTCTCGCTTAAAGAGCGCGCGTGGCAGGAGCGAGACCGATGAGCCGGTGTCTACTAAAAAACTTAGGTTCGAGGATGTGTCACGTACGTGTAGGCGGTGTTCCAAGGCTACACCGACCGCTGCCGCCTGGTGAGCGGAAGGCGCTAGAGGTTTCCCGGCAGGGCGTTAAACGTGCAGTAGGGTTTGCAGCGAGTAGCGTTTTCGCCGAACTGCTGGTGGTACCAGCACAGCGAAGGGTTCGTGGCTGAGGGCTGAGCGGCCGGGGATGCGCTGCGAGACGAGGCTCCGCCATGGGAGCGTCTCCTGGAGCGTCGTGAGTTGTTGCTGGAGACTGCAGCCGCTATTGCCTGCATCGTGTTCTGCTGCTGTTGCATCAAGGCGAGTAATTGCGTGAGCGTCATTTGTATGGCCACAGACTCGTTCGTGCGGTGGGGCGACGGTGCACGCGCGGAGATACCGCTCGACGGCGTATCTGCGCGGGAGGTCGACTGGACAGCTGCAACAGCCGGTGTAGTGGAGATGATTTCATCGGCGAGGGAGGCGAGTTGGTCGAGGGAGATCGCTGGAAGAACCCGGCACAAGCGGGCGGCGTAAAGCGGGAGTAGGTCCAGAAATTTGACTCGTAGAGCGTCCTCGGAGAAGGCGGCACCTGCGAGGCGTTTCATGTGCCGGAGGAGTTGAGAGGGGGTGCGGTCGTTCAGCTGGACCTCGTTGAGCAACTGGTATAGCTGGCGGTCCGGGTATAACGAGAACCGCTGCAGGACGGCTTGCTTCAGGGATTCGTATTTGTCGGTCGCCGGCGGCGTGAGGATAACGTCCGAAACCTCCTGCGCGAGGCCATAAATCAAAAATTTGCAAGGGTGATTTTTTTCTCTAAATTAAACGGGGAATCCAATAATTAAATTTTCTTTGCAAAATGTCCAGTGGCGCCGAAGATTGGGAGGGGGAAAGGAGGATACCGGCCCCTAGTATCTACGCCACTGAAGAATTTTTAAAAAGTATTTAATTATTACTTAGAGCTGTTCTACATTAACCTGTGTGCGAAATTTCATAGAAATCGATCAAGTAGTTTAGAAGTTATGATGAGAAAACAATTTTTTTTCGAAACTTTGACACCCTGTATCTTTGTTAAGAAACATTTTTGAAAAAAATTTTCTTATAAAAGTCTACTTTTTTTTGGTTGTTCTATCACATATCAAAAAAATGACGTTTAACCTGGTCCACCCTGTATATGTAAGTTTTAAACGCTTAGCGCCAAAACTTAGTCGTGCGACACTAGCGATCGGGCGACCAACACATGAGTTACTCCTCAACGGAGAGGGTAGTACATTAGATGGCTCCGAGCTGTAAACATCGTGATAAGCCTTACTAAGATACATCCGATCGTCAATAACTTTCGCAAATTAACGACAATTGTATTGATTTAGGTAGGTGATAAACTGTAGGTTTATGGTTATGTTTATTGCGTACGATTCTGTAAATAATTGTAATATAGTTTTCAGCAACTACATCTTACATTGTCTGAGTTCTATAACCTAAATCAATCTCCTGGTTAAATTTCTGATTTTGAAATTTACATATATAATCCGTGGCCTCCACATACATTTTTCAGGAATAAACTAGTTTACGGCATGTTTCATCTAGAGATATTCGCTTGAAATGCTACCACTCCTAGTTAACTTAACTTTGGGTAGAAAACGTTTTGTAATACGGATTTTCGTTAACCTTAGGTTTAAACTGGAGGTAAAGGTTACCTCAACTTGCAGTTTAAACTCACATTGTAATAGGGTGAAAGCACCGGTTAGCCGGACACTACCTGTTGTCGGATAGAGAATGAAATAGATAACGCACCGGTTAGTCGGACAACTTACCTGTTGTCGGACATTTAATGAAACAGATATATGAAAGTATCCTTGAACAGAGGAAGAAAGAAATATGTCCGACAACTGGAAATATCGTCTGCTTAAGTGTCCGAAAACCCCTAGCCTTGAACAGAGGAAGAAAGGGATACGTCCGAGAACTGGAAATATCGGTCTGCTTAGGTGTCCGACAACCGGTGTGTTCACCCTATCGGCACTTAGGCCCGGTTGCAATAACGGAATTTGAAAGTTAAGCTTGGCTTATCTACAGTCACAGCCAATCAAATGCTCGGATTTTGAAGTTAAGCGGAGCTTACCTTCTGAGTGTCGCTTAAATGTCGCTGGTGCAACCAGCCCTTAAAGGGTTAAAAGGGTTAAAAGTGTTGGATTGGCAAGAATTTGATGAGACGCTTTTAACATGTATACAGACTGTCCCCCGCTATACACGCTAGTGTGGCGGGTTGCATATCGGTTGACGCCTCCGATCCGCTGCAGGGGCCATGCGCCTGTGTCTGGCGCCAGGCGGATAACCGATATGCAACCCGCCACGCTGGCGTGTATAGCGGGGGACAGTCTGTATTATACATGCTAAAGGTGTCTCATTGAATTCTTGCCAACCCAACACTTAACACATTTGTGCGCTACACCATCGATATAAGTGTCAGAATGAATACCTATCAAATGGAAAACATAAGTTACATGGTAAATAAATTAAAAGGTCCGCTTTTGTGCAGTGTAATTGAAATATTTTAGCATAGTTATTATTTCTAACTTTCTGTTTGTTGACTTCTGTATTTTCCAACTCTCAGAATCATAATCTAATAGTATACAATATTATAATAATCGGATTCCAATTATTACCAATGTCATGAGGCACGGACCCGCCATGTACAACGAAAATTTACGACAACGATGATTTTTCTGAAATGCTCATCTTTCAAGAGATGTATTTCTTGAATCTGTTTATCCATTTTATTCTATAAGACATAGATTCGATTAAAAGCGCTTGCCCCAGATAAAATATAATATTAATTTTGTAATCTAAAACGTCTTAGAGAGAGAGAGTGTTACTGAGAAATAAAGACCTCATTACAAGCACGAACTATACGCGGAATAATTATAGCCTCTGAGCTTCACAACAAGCGCTAGCGCTTTTTAGTCCTTGGCGCAAGCCTCTATAGAGGCTCTTGATTGTGTCATGTAATATAATATGAAAGGAACTAAATAGATATTTAAAGTAGGCCCTTTGTATTTTGAAATTCGGCCCTTATTACACGACTGATACTTTTATTTTCCTACTCAGATTTTGAATATACGTTATCTAGGCTAATTTAAATTAATTTCTATTTACCTATATATTATATGTATATTATCTGTAGAATATAGGTATGATATAAACTTCGCGAAGCTGTACTCAGACTACAAAAAATATAAGCGATTCTTATATTTTTTGTTATGAATTTTCGTAATCGACAAGTTGAGAATTGTAGTAGAGCGAGAGAGAGATTTGGGGTTTTTGAATCTAGGCCATAAGATAAAAGATCCCTTGGAGGTATAACTTAGAATAAACGTCACTAGAACTTAGAGCCTTATTAAAGCTTATTCCTGTGAAAAATTGATTCATATGTCATCACGTAGGCTAGAACGTAGAGTTCCTATTTATGAGCCCACCATAATTCGACATCATTTACTAAAACGTGCATATTTTCATTAAACTCCTCGAATGTTCGAAGCCCAAATATTTCATGCTCAACAAAAATATATTGTGATTTGATCACTAGATTTCCTCCAAAATACTGCAGAATGTCATGAATTTCTCATCCATCTCGTATAACAGTAACACAGTATCTGGTTACTAGTAGCTGCATGTCTTAATCTTTTATTAAGAAAAATTTCTTGTATAACGACATACGTCGAGAAACATATAGTAGGACGCTCCGAAGGTTTATATTGGGTGTGGCTGGATGTATCAATAATCGTTCCATCGATCAACGATGAATCAGAAAATTTAAGAATTGACTGATAAATTTAATATACAGAGTGTAACAGAGTAAGTGTTACAACGTGAAACTGTAGATTCCTTAGAAAAAAGAAAGAGATTTTTCCTCTTACACAAACATTTTCTGCGGGCTTTCGTTTTCGATATACAGAATGTCAGTTTTGAAAAAAAAATCATTTTTCTTTAAAGCACGAACTATTTTTATCAGATTTGGCACAGTGTTAACACTCATTAGGTGTCAACACTCAAATCTGATAAAAATAGTTCAAGAGGTTTAAAGAAAAACGATTTTTTTTCAAAACTTTGACATCCTGTATATCGAAAACGAAAGCCCGCAGAACATTTTTGTAAGAGGAAAAATCTTTTTCTTTTTTCACAAGGAATCTACAGTTTCACGTTGTAACACTTACTCTGTTACACCCTGTATATCTCTGTATGTAGAGATAAAAATTAAAAGACAAGATTAATCATCTTTTCAAGTGTTCCTTTTTTATTAATTAAAACATTTTTTCTATTTGGTATACTTGTCAATAACTAGTTTCGATTACTTGCGTTACGAATGAAAACGCAGCCATTCGCTATAATACTATTTTCTAATGCATGTGTAATAGCGGAAACATGACGAATCAATATTTTTTCTACAGATATCTACAGGATGTTGCAGGCAAGAGGTCCGTATAGGGTGTGATACGTGTCGAGACTTGTCCCGCCGACTAATAGTAAGACTCTATTGTTCGTTTGAAGTAAAGGGGAACTGCGACGCTGGGAAATATTTATTCCAACGAATAATGAAGTCGCCATTATTAGTCCGAGGAACAAGTATTAGCCAAATTAAACAATATCCCTTATGGACCTCCCGGCTATAACACACCCTATAGAAATTATTTATTCTTTATTATAAATCTGCGTAATCGATATTATATAAATCTGTACAGATATAGTGTAAAGTAATTCATTTGGTACCTCTCAAGTTCTATTTTCTTGCTTGTAAGTCGATGATCGATTGATACCATTACTGGAACGTGTGATCTTCTCCTGGGCTCCCCGAACGTTCGACGCTGGACTGTGCTACGAAGACACTTTGTGGCTTGGATGCTAAACTCGCCTGGAAATATTGTGGAATATATGAAGAATTGGTAATTTACATTATCGCATAAAACGTACACCATTACTTCAGATGTAATACTCTTTCAAATTTCATGACTAATTTCGAGTCATAATAAATCGAGGTAGAAATTTGTTGATTCTATATTTTCAATGTTAAAATTAAAGGTCGGTGATTTTAATTATGTATGTACGATTCGAGAAAATAGAGATTATTTCGCCTCATATGGAAATAAACAATTAAATACCTGGTTAATAGTAGCCGTGTTCGTATGGCCACTGCTTGGTATACAGACAACTACTAATTTCGGGGCAGAGCCTTGCAAGTGCTGTTTTTGTTGACCAGTAGTATTTTGTCCAAGTTTGACCTGTTGCTGCTGCTGCTGCTGTTGTTGTTGTTGTTGTTGTTGCTGTTGCTGTTGTTGTTGAGCTGGATTTGGATTTATACTAGAAGCAGCAGTTGGCGTTTGCGAACGGGATTGTAATATCACAAATTTTTGCCCCCCTGGGGTAGAAGCTGCGCTTCCGCCCCTACTCGTTCCTAGCATAATCGTACGACTTGCTTGCTGTTGTCCTGGGCTTCCTCCCGTAACTGAAATATTATTTAATCAGGGCTTTTTAGTATAAAAAATAATAATCAAGACGTCTAAAATAGTGTAGCTCGTAAGGTGACAACAATTGAAAAAATCTGTCACTCGACCTACTGAATGATAATGTTACTGTAAGGTGGCCCGTTTAAATTGTTACTAATTAATATCTGCGACAGTATCGATCGTATATAACAATGTTTCTCATATGAACGTTTTGCTACAATGCTTCAATATTAACTTATATACATATACATACGTATGTGAGGCATTCCACGCCAGACCGAAAAGCCTCTGACCCTCATCATCGTGGATTTGCTTCACGATCTTTCCCCGTGTGGTGCTCACTTTAAAAGGCCTCCAATTATTTTTCACGTTCTTTCATCATAGCGTTCATGAATTATGCATTTTTCAAAACTACCAAGAAACCGCGATTTTTTAAACTCTGAAAAAGTTGTTAAAAATCTGAGTAAATGACAACTAATTTAAGACTAGTCCGAAAGTAGTAAAATTTGATTTACTACTTTTTTACGTATTTCAAACATATTTTTTTCACAAAAATAATTTTTAACCTGGTTCAAATTCTGCCGGAAATAGAATATTCTTGGATGAATAAAAATAACTCAGAAGTAAAATTAATTTCATCCGCAATTATTTAAAAAAATTCAGAAAAAATTAATTTCACTTTTGAAGCGGGTTTTATTCAACACAGAATATTCTAATATTTTCTGTAGAATTTGAACCAGATTTAAAAATGATCTCTGTGAAGAAAATATGTTTGAAGTGCGTAGAAAAGTAGTAAACCAAATATTATCACTTTCGGATTAGTCTTAAATTGGTTTTAACTTACTCAAATTTTTAATAAGTTTTTTAGAATTTAAATAAGAGCGTTTCTTAGTAGTCATAAAAAGTTCATAATTCATAAACGCTATGACGAAAAAAATGTATAAAAATAATTGGAGGCCCTTTAGAGTGAGCACAACACGGGAAAAAAATCGCGACTGAACACGGGAAACTGAGCTGAACATTGTCGAACGTGTGCAAAATACATAATATGTAAGTCCGGAGATCGTCCGGTTGTTAAATGATTCATTATGTGGTTAAGACGGGGAGTAAGTAAGGGAGCTCAGCATATATATGTCGCAGGCAAATAGTAACTTTAGGCAGATAGTATCTGCCTAGGCAAATACTAACTGCCTGGGCAAATAGCTTTTCTTTATAATTCATTCCTAAATGACTAGGCAGATACTATTTGACTAGGCAAATAGTATCTGCCTAAATGTTCTTTAGGCATATAGCATATAGAGATTAGTTATTTATATAACCAGTTAGGAAATGCCTCATTTTGCGTAACGAGTGAGATTATTGCAATATCTATCACACGAGTTATACAGAACGCATTTCCTAATGTGTTGCATACAAGATTTTTTCAAATTATTTCTAAAACATGCGAGCGGTTGGTTAGGCAAATGGTCACACATTTCAGGCAAATAACTTTTGTGGCTCCGCTCGCTTCGCTCGCTCCGCCGATTCAAGCCTAACCTAATCTAACCTAATCTTATCAAATCTAATTTATTAATATTTTAATGCGTTAGACTGGGTTAGGTTAGGTTAGGGTCGGCGGAGCGAGCGAAGCGAGCGAAGCCACAAGAGATATTTTCCTAGGCAAAGCTATTTGCCTGCAAATAACTTTTGTGGCTCCGCTCGCTTCGCTCGCTCCACCGATTCAAGCCTAACCTAACCTAACCTAATCTTACCAAATCTAATTTATTTATATTTTAATGCATTGGACTGGGTTAAGTTAGATTAGAGTCGGAGGAGCGAGCGAAGCCACAAGAGCTATTTTCCTAGGCAAAGCTATTTGTCTGAAACGACCATTTGCCTACGACATAAAAGCTTGAGAATAGGTATTTAGAAATTTCCCGCACTGGATAACATAAAGAAACATCCATCTACAATTATCAAATCCACACCTAATAAATTACTAAAATACTGAAGTTTATCTGAGGAGCAACTACTCTTATGATATGCATATAACCACAAATTATTGAACTGAAATAGACTAGATACTATTTGCCTAACAACGGTTCCGGCAGATACTATTTGCCTAGGCAAATGGTGTTTAATCAGAAATAAACATAATAAAGCTATTTGCCCAGGCAGTTAGTATTTGCCTAGGCAGATACTATCTGCCTAAAGTTGCTATTTGCCTGCGACATATACAAATTATTCATGTTTGACGGTTTCAGTTTTTATATAGTATGTCCGAGAGCAAAGTATACAAAAGAACTAGTAGTTTTATGTTGATTGCTGTAGTACTTCTTCGAAATTGAAACTGCACATGCGTATTTTTTCGTTTAAACAATGGTCCCGCTTTTAGCGCGTTAAATGTACCGTTCTATTTCTCGATCGTACACTATTAACGCGGTGACGCATACCTTAACAGCGATACAGATGAGAATTGTTAGGGCACTGTTAGCACTAAAAGCGGAGTGCGGACCAATGTGTACGAATGATCTGAGAGTATGTGTCATGTGCGCGAAAAAATGCGCTTGCACAGTTTTGATCTCGAAAAAGTACTGCGACAATCAACATAAAACTACGTATCCCTTTGTACCTATACTTTGCACTCGGACATACTGTATAATGCATTTTATAATCCTCCACGTGTTTTCTAAGTGGTTTAAGGTATTTCAATGGTGACAGTCGTATTCAAATTTTTTGCTTCAGGACTTAGTACAACTGATCACAAACTGTATTACGCACGAGCGAAACTTTTGAGTAACTCTGTACTCTGAGCTCCTTGCTACACAGAGACCTCCTGTGTACAAATGTACCTCACACATATACACTGCCTGGCCCGATAATCGTGGCAACAGTGCTTCTCTCTCCTTAGAATACCGCTATGTGCCTGCCACTACGTGCCGTAGTGGGGGCTGCCGCGCCATGCCACTGGCTACCCCCTCTCCGGTAGCAAAAGTACTACTGACAAGGGGACCCTTCGAAAGTCGGAGCACCGATTGTAATGAATTTTTTTTTATAAATAAAGGGAAGTCCCCTGAGTAACGCTCATACTTAACTTTTGTCCAATGCGCCTTTGTTTATTTAAAAAAAAAGACATTGTTTTGATGCGTAAAGTGTGTACTGTAATGTAATACTCGGTATCCAAGATAACGGCGTGGCGCAGTCGGCTAAGGCATAGACTTACCACGCGGGCGTCCCGCGTTCGATTCCCGTGCATGCACTATCTTTTTTTTTTTGCCAATTTCGAACTTTTTCACTTTTTTTATTATTCAAACTATTGCTACTAATCTTTAGAAGTAAAATAAATCTAGGTAACGTGAATAAAAATTTTTTTTGCATTTAAAACTATATTTTGAACGATTGTTACTAATCATTGGAAGGCAAATTAGTGAAGTTTTGGTGACAATTTCTATGCTTCACATTAAATGACGTCAATGCCGGGTAAGTGCAAATTACTCATTTTCCTACGAAACATTCATTAAATTTGGTGGTAATTCACTCGTGACGTCAACACCAGGTAAGTGTCATTCGAAGGCAATTAGTGAAATTTTGGTAACAATTTCTATGCTTCACATTAAATGACGTCAATGCCGGGTAAGTGCAAATTACGCAATCAAGATCTACTCAATTATTCATCATCAGTTGAGTGCGCCCGCATTCACCGAGATGATTAAATATGCGTGGTTTGCGTCTAAATTGATAGAAGAAAGACCTTTTTTCAATAATATAAATGATGACTGTTTCCCATTGAGCAATTTGAAACAAAAATGTAACTGCGGTTTTGTAACGTTTATGAAATGTGCTTGGTGTAAAGAGATTTTGTGTTTTAAGTGTTTATATGATATTTATCATCCTAAAGTATGTAAGATGTCGGCCCCAGAATCACCATCGGAATCGTCCGATGGAATTAGCGATAAGTATACCAATTAAATTTAAAATTTCACTTGTTACGAATAAATGAAAATGCTTTTTGTAATTGAACGTGTTTAAATTTTGTTTTTTCGCCTTACCGAGATTTATTTTACTTCTAAAGATTAGTAGCAATAGTTTGAATAATAAAAAAAGTGAAAAAGTTCGAAATTGGCAAAAAAAAAGATAGTGCATGCACGGGAATCGAACGCGGGACGCCCGCGTGGTAAGTCTATGCCTTAGCCGACTGCGCCACGCCGTTATCTTGGATACGGAGTATTACATTACAGTACACACTTTACGCGTCAAAACAATTTCTTTTTTTTTAAATAAACAAAGGCGCATTGGACAAAAGTAAAGTATGAGCGTTACTCAGGGGACTTCCCTTTATTTATAAAAAAAATTCATTACAATCGGTGCTCCGACTTTCGAAGGGTCCCCTTGTGAGTCCCATAGTCACAGGAGAGGGCTAAATCAGCTGTGCGCACTGTTGCCACATCATCGTTACTCGTCCCCACCACTTTACAGTTTCAAGAAAAGTCTCAGTTTTTAAGTTATAATTTCTCTGAAACTATATGGCTCAGCACTTCCAGTTTTTGTGAACATAATCCTACAATATCATTTTATTCGCCGTTAGTTTTTCTTTAACATTGTAAGATTGGTTCTGTAGTTATAACTCAAAACGTCACTGAGGTACCGTCCTTCTACATGTTAGCCATTGAAAGTCAGTGTAGAAAATGCTACTTTGAATTAACATTTTCTTTTAAACTACATGGCTCAGCGTTTTGAAATTTTGGGAATCGATGGGTAATATTTCAGTCTTTTGATTGGCAAAATTCCATGAGATTCGTAAGAAAAACGCAAAACCATAGAAATACCTTAAAATTGGTAATTGCGACTGCCGAGAAAGAATGTTAATATTTTTATTCACAATCTACTGCTTCTTGACTTTTGCGGTATACAGGGTCCATTATAAAAGTAATGCGCATTTTCTGAGAAAAATAGATTTATTGATCGCGTACCGGTACAAATGCTTAAAATTCTTCAAAACACTCTCCCCCAGCATCAGTACACTTGCGGAGATGTGTCTGCCATGCATGGAAGGCACCCTGAAATTCCTCAACGGGAATGTCTCTTAGGAACGTTGTAACACGCTTTTAGATGTTTTCCATGGATTCCCAAAATGCTTTCCTTTCAGCTCTCTCTTCAGTCGGGGAAACAAAAAAAAAGTCGCACAGAGCCAAGTCGGAACTGTAAGGGGGCTGGGGGACCACTGGGGTGTTGCTCTCGGCCAGGAAGTTGGTAACGATGAAGGCCGTGTGACTGGGGGCATTGTCATGATGGAGCTTGACCGTGTCTTTGATGTCAACCCTCACGCGCGCGACCTGGCGTTTCAATCTCTTGAGCACCTCCAGGTAAAAGGCTGAATTGACAGTTTCTCCCTGCGGTACAAACTCAAAATGGACGATTCCTCGGGCGCTCCATTGCACCGTGTTACAAAGTCGAAAAACACACTTCACGCGGAGGCACTTCTTTCCACTCAGACTGCTCGGAACAAACTGGCGACCGGCTGTATTGGAAGGGCAGACCCTCCACCACATTTCCCGACCCGTTTTACCCCGTTGCGATGGATAGTCGCGTTACAATAAAATCATGCGCATTACTTTCATAATGGACCCTGTATGTTAGATCATTATCTTGTTGAAAGATGGTCTTTCGCCAAATTAAATGGTCCGCGCTTCGAACAGCATCATTTCTTCTAATGTATGTGTAACTTATTCCGTTCACACATTTCTCATATATAATTTGCCAGAATTAATTAATTACCGCAACGGCACGGGTATACTTTCAGACCCTCGTTTCAGTTAGTCAACCAACACTGAGCACGACACGAAGTGAACTATAGGTACTATTCTCACGGTTACAATGTTTACATCCTATCGGGTACTGTACCTCGAACGACGGCTATTTTAGATTATTTTTAGGATACCGGTATTCGGCTCAACATACGGTGCTTGAAATGGCAGATATCGCGTGACGCGCAACTTATGGAATCGTAATACTCTTGATTGAATAGACTCGATTCGAAATATAAAAAAAATTATCGAGTTCTTATTACGAATAAGTTTCAAACATCGTTGGATAGTTTTCGATCGAATCATAAGATTCCAGGTCGGGGTAAAATTTGCGTTTTAGGGACGGTTAATGTAATAGAGTTAAAGAATGAATTTTCTGGGTTGGGTTGTATTGTTGATCATGTGATCGAAATACGATTCTTTTAAGTTTCGAATGGTTAATTCGGTTTTTAACACGTTTACGCCGGCGTGTACCACCGGTGGTACACACAATATTTATTTTGTTATACTTACTGCTTGGACAACGCCGCTCCACGGTGGAGACACTAAATTCAGGCCCTGTCGCGAACGTGTTAAGCAATTTTTTTCGCAGATTCGAAAAATATGAGCAGAATCGTTTACCCCGTGTTTTTTCATTTTTCTTTTTCGGTCTTATTTAAGAGGCCGACACACAACGTCTGGAAATACCCGAAAAATTGTCGCGGCTGTAAAGATATATTTCCAACATAGTGCATAAGAACCTTTTGTATTTTCGCCACCACACTTAAAAAACATAAATCTAGGGCCCTATAGAAAAATAAATAAATTTCTGAGGTCGCCGATTGATTACAACAAAGAAATTTATTAATTTTTTTCTATAGGGCCCTAGGTTTATGTTTTTTAAGTATGGCGGCGAAAATACAAAAGATTCTTATGCACCATGTTGGAAATATATCTTTATAGCCGCGACAATTTTTCGGGCATTTCCAGACGGTGTGTGTCGGCCTCTTATAAGCTGGAATTTAAAAATGCAGCTGCTTAGAGTGCTTAAGGCCATCAGACACAAAATCCCTTAAGGCCGTAAGGCGTAAGCGTAAGCGAATAGACCAACCAGGATCAAGTATTCCGTTGTCCGTAACCCCACCACAACGGAATACTTGATCCTGATTGGTCTATTCGCTTACGCTTACGTCTTACGGCCTTACGGAATGTTGTGTGTGATGGCCTTTACCAGCAAGGACACAAAATATGACACAGTACACGGTGCCGAGATGCCTGTTGGAACAGTTTGATTTCTAAAGCCTTGTACGCACTGCGCGTTCCAGTGTACGTGAGCCTTCGCACACAAGTACACTTCACTTTGTCGCGACGACCCGCGGCCAGTCGGTATTTAACGCCCATCAAAGGGAAGTGTACTTGTATGCGAAGGCTCGCGTACACTAGAACGCGCAGTGCGTACAAGGCTTAAGGAGGAACATCAGTACTCTACGGGGTGAGGCAAGAGGAGGGAAAGAACAAAGCTTTCGACGCGTATTGCCAATATCAGATAATGAAATTTTAGTTCACTCAAAAATTATATATACGTTATTAATGTCAAAAAATGTGGCTTATCATTGCACTATTATTGATTTAAAATCAATGTAATATTTACTTAAATTTCTTACTGTTAAATTTTACATTATTTATTCGAGTACGAAAATGAGAAAAACGTGGCAACACCGCAGTTTTTGACCACGAGGTTGGTATGAGATTTGTCGGTAAAAACAGTCACTTACCGACATAATTCTACGCGTGACAGCTGCGTACATATTTTGATATTCATAACCTCAAAGCTATATTATTTTTACGTGAGTTCTATCAGCAGCCAAGTATTGCTTTAAAAATGTATAATATTACGGCACAATGTTATCGTTGGAAAGAAAATTACTCACCATATAATTCACAAATTCACGTTTTCGAGATTAGACGCTTCGATCTCCCGAATTGACACCAACTCTAACTACCGACTCGACTTCTACCGGTATAAATGAGAGTACCGACCAAGCTCGGCCGATGGTAAATTTCAAGGTCCCTGCAATTGTGCGGTGCTGCGCGGGTCATACTGTATTAGTCTCGGGTTTGAATCCTAGCGCACCGTCTGACCTCTCCTCTGACGTCACGCGCTATTGCCACGTTTTCCCCTATTCGTTCAAAAATTCCGTTTTCTCGAAACCTTTTACTAAATTACACAAAAACTACTAAGTGAAATTGGTTTAAACTGTGCAGGATAGAAATTTATAACTACATGCAAAATAAAATGTTTTCTTTTTACCATTTCTTCCATTTTAAGAGCCAATATTATTACTATCAAATCATCGGCGCATAAGGTTCCATGTTAATCAGTGACTTTTCAAACGTGAATAAAAAAACGGTTAAGTGAATTTCTTTCAAATTTTTACAGTAGCGTTCTGATGATGTGAAGATTATAAGAAAAAAAATCTTAGTAATTGGTCCATTTTCGTTTCACTGATGTTCCTCCTTAAGAATGTCGCTAGAGTCTATTTACCGCATGTCCGCGATCAAATTTACCATAGGAAAATTGCAAGTTTCGCATGAGCACCCCCGTGGGTCTCCTCGTCCAATAGAATCACCGGAGAAGCGTGATGCGCATGCGTAGTCATCCGCGAGTGTTGGCGTTGTCAGCAAGTTCAGATCGGTTATTTCGATAACAGATCTGAACTTGCTGACGACGCCAACACTCGCGAATAACTACGCATGCGCATCACGCTTCTCCGGTGATTCTATTGGACGAGGAGACCCAGAGGGGTGCTCATGCAAAACTCGCAATTTTCCTATGGTAAATTTGATCGCGGACATACGGTACATCATTCATTTTTAAATTACTATAGTACCAATGCTCTCTTGTACAATAGTTTGCTCTAGTATGTTGTTTAGGACTATAACCAAGTGAACGTTAATATACTTTAATTTGTGGATTTGGATGCTATTACCTTCGAATGAATAGGTATTTTTAAGTTTAAAGCAGGAAATATTATCCATACAAAAATAATTTCCTCTTGTAAGTTGGTAATTCTGTGAAACAACACGCTCAAACTCAGCTTTTTGCTGTGTCGAGTAGTGTCATACTGTGTCGCTGTTGGAACGTTCTGTATTGCACACTGTGTCACACTGTACCTTCTGTGTACTTTGTTGGCAAGCACATCAAGCATAAGTGCGTCTCTCTGGCGTTTCGATGACGTCACGATGTTGTAGAGACAACACGCATTTATATCTTTGCGAATAATTATTTTTTCGGATATTTCCTTTTTCGTGTGATATTGAATAGGGTAAACCACCCAGTTATTGGACACCTTGCAGTTATTGGACAGTCTGATTTAAATAAATAAAAACAAGATTCCTAGTTTTTACTTTAATAAATATCATCAAAAACCGTACCTGGCTTATTGATTCTTGACTGTCCAATTACTGGATTGAGTATTTCCAAGAAATAAGAACACTGTCCAATAACTAAGTTTTTTGACTTTATCCCAGCTTTTTATTGTTGAAAATTATATTCTTTCCAACTTAAAATTGTAAGTTACTAGAATGTAAAGCCAATATATTTTCAATCTCAAAACAAGCCACCACTCATATCTCTCTAGGTAGAAAAATATCTTTTTAACACGGTCTCAAATCTTGTAAAATGCTTAAGTGTCCAATAACTGGGTGGTTTACCCTATCTATGCAGATTACAAATTGAATTTAAAAATATGAATATTTTTTTATTTAAAGACCGAATTTGCCTCGAAATGATTAGATGTACAACTTTGCTTCCGCCGTTTTCCTATTGATGGCTTACAAGAAAAACGGTGGAAGCAAAGCTGTACCCCTAATATGTAAATAAAGGTGTTTGTTCTTATCTTTTTCCTACCTACATACATCATAGTCTCGTTTCCAAAAATATTTCAAATTTAATTTCCTACCTACATCGTCTTTTCGAATCAAATGTCGGACACCGAAGAAAGTAATGAATACAGTTACTGTGACGCACGTAGTCATATTTTTCGCAAAATTTAAATCACGTTTTTTCGATTCTTCAGTCTGTATGCGAAGTATTGGGGTGTCATTAATTTCAGTTGTTTTCCATATTCTACATAATCGTCCACTAGAGTCTTAATAACGGTTACATAATATTAAAAGTAGAAGAAAGATTTGGATTTCAATTAAATAAAATATCATTAACTGCTCACCCGTTTGCATGATAGCTTTCCCCGTACTCGTGGAACCCTGTTGCTGGTTAGTAGTTAAGGTTGTAGCAGTTGCAGCAGTTGTAGCCAAAGCGACAGGTTGTGTCCGTGCCTTAGCTACTGCCGCGCATAGCGCTGGTGCTATGTAACCATAGTCTTGTTTATATTCTTCAACGTAATCCGGTGGTGAACGCATTGTCTTTAATACAGGAGCCACTGATTTCTGAAATCCATGATTTCTTTGGTAATAGTAAGGTTGGGTAAGTTATTCGTCAATAAGGCATAAAAAGAAAAATAATTTACCACCAGCAGTGTTTTAATGTGATCAGCGCCATTCTTATCAATACTGGAAAGTGTCGCTCCCTCGATGCACGCCTCAATGCGGTCCGAAATTGACCTAATTTTGGGAATAACCAAAGCCTTCACTACCTCTGGTCCTAATTCACAGAGTCCATCGATTGCACCGTAAAGAGAAGCCAAGTGAGTCTGCAATGATATATTGTCCATTTTACGGCTTTACCTCGACAACGGAAATGTTTTTCGAAAATAACATTTTCCAAACTGATTTACCTGATTATTTTTCGCTAACGCTTGACTGAACATACGAGTTACTCTTGTTTGCACGTTATTTGTAGAGGTATTGAAATTTTTGCATATCTGAGCCATTAATCGCGAAGCAAAGTCACGTAAAGCCCAGTGATTATCCATTTCAGGTCTCATACACAGCTGACGCGAGACTATGCATGTCGCAACGGAAGGTATAAGCTCATGAAGCTGTAATTTGAAAATGTCGGTGAAGGATATTTGAAGCAAGCGTTTACGATAAGAAACATGTCATTACTCTTGTAGAGAGAGAACATACGTATTTTTCCAAATAGAGACTCGGATTATCGAGCAGCGCCTTCACCATACGCATCAAGTAGATGAGAAGAGCGAGATTGTTCTGCACCACATTAACTCTCACGCCTTCTGCGATAAAGGTGCACATTCGGGCTAACATTTCATGCAAGCCCGGATCTGCGGATAGCGACTGAAGAGCCTCAGCACGACGCGCTTCGTCGGATCCGACGCAAGCTTCGGTAATCTCCTTATAATACAATTGCTGTTCTACGCTTAATTCGTGAGTAGCCAACTGTTTCACGTTAACTGTTTCGACGTTTCGTAATTTCTGGCTCTTACCTCCGCCGCCCGGCTTACCGACCGTCATACTCTGGTTTTTGTTCGTGAGTTTACTCGTTGGATCTACGCTTTCAACCTTTTGTGCTTCTATAAATTTTAAAAGAGAACATTGCTAATATATGCTTTAGAAGAAGCAACTATATTATTTATTTTTATCTGAATGTGATATAGTGCCAAAATTTCAGGGATTAATAATAGTACACGTAAATTAGACATAGAAACATGGAATAGGAGAAATAATTTATAAAGTTTTCATATTACGTGTACATTTTCCTAATAGGATCAAAACAGGAATAAAACCCTACAAAGTTCCAAATTGTCCAGTGTCCGCAACATCCCTTATTTTGCAAAAAAAACCATCATCGGATCGTACATTGTGCCGGTTGTTCTCAATTTCCTCGTAAACCCTTGTTCAAACGTAAAAAATGTATAGAACCAAAAATATTCGCCATTAAATTCTACACAAAAACTGTTCTATAAGCATTTTAGCTAACCCTTACTGAATTCTCGCAAAATACGTTTAAAGTTAAGGATAGTTTTTAGCAGGCCGTTAAAATATGTCAAGTTCAGCGAGGCGTCAACGCACTTGTGACACAAACTTGTGATATGCGATACGGTGGATTATTTATTATATATTTTCAACAGTTCTCAATCTACGAAAGAGCAAATTGAAAGTGCTGGTGAGAAATTCACACTTGCGTTATATAAAGCTAAACGGAAAGAAACTTCTTTGAATAGCTACAGATTTATTTATTTTAATAAGTTGGTTGGCCAATCCAATCATGCCGTAATTTTGTTTAGATTGCCACCAATATCTGCAGCATTAAAACAACATTCTTAGCGGGTATTTCACCAAATTCAACCTCGGCGAGGAAATAGATATTTTCGTTATAAGGACGTGAAGCGCCGTTTTTAACGAGTGTGAAATTTTCCGCACGAGCGAAGCGAGTGCGGCAACCACAAGAGTTAAAACGACGCGAAACGCCCTTATAACAAATTCTATTTTTTGTCATTAAGTGTCAAATACGAGGTTGACGAGGTTGAGGACGCCCGTGACACCGAGTTTTGCGCACTGAGTGATGAAAAGGTATACAGCCAACGCAGTGGGGTTGGAAAAAAATGGGCAACATTTTATCACCAGTTTTTACTACCGTGGCGCCGGCTCCGATTTCTGTTCTGAAAGTTATATCGTGTAGCTGTAAAAAAGGTTGTGGTAAGCGATGTGCATGTCTTAGACTTGGATTACATTGTTCAACCATGTGCTCAAACTGCCATGGACAGGGTTGCTTCAATGCACCACCTGACGAGATATTAAATGAAGAGGATCTAACAAATGAATTAAAAAAGACATGTTAGTGGATTAGGCCTATTGGGGACACTACTTTAAAAAAACGCGCCGGGGGCTCTACCTCATAGGTAGTGTGGAAGCGAGCTCAAATTAGAAAATGCATAGTTATAATGCTCTAAAATCCCTTTCAAATTTTAACATTTGACTTAGATAATACTTATATGTATAGCGATATTATAGCACTAGAACTATGAAAATCACTACAATTAAAGCCACATTTTACATGCTAAAAACTACACCTAACTTTGAACGTTATTTGCGGAAATTCAGAGAGGATTAGCTAAAATGCTTATAGGACAGTTTTTGTGTAGAATTTAATGGCGAACATTTTTGGTTGTATACATTTTTACGTTTGAACAACAGTTTACGAGGAAATTGAGAAAAACCGGCACAATGTACCATCCGGGGGTGGTTTTTTTGCAAAATAAGGGATGTTGCGGACATCGGCCACATGGGAACTTTTTGGGGATTTATTCCTACTCCCATTAGGAACATAATTTACGTAATATGAAAACTTTATAAATGATTTCTTCTAAAATGTACTATTTCCGTGTACTATAATTTTGAACGTTATTTGTGGAAATTCAGAGGATTAGCTAAAATGCTTATAGAACAGTTTTTGTGTAGAATTTAATGGCGAACATTTTTGGTTGTATACATTTTTACGTTTGAACAATGGTTTGCGAGGAAATTGAGAACAACCGGCACAATGTACCATCCGGGAGTGGTTTTTTGCAAAATAAGGGATGTTGCGGACATCGGCCACATGGGAACTCTTTTTGGGGATTTATTCCTACTCCCATTATAGGAACATAATTAACGTAATATGAAAACTTTATAAATTATTTCTTCTAAAAAGTAGATACTATTTCCGTGTACTATAAGATACCTTTTTCAGAGCATTTACAGTAGGTCATCTCATTTCTCAATATCTTATACTTTTCAGAAACCTCATTTCTCTACTTTCAGGCGCCCCATTAATCAACTTTAGAAAAAAGTTAACCCCTACTACATCTATTTTATTATACGTATAAAACCGCATTCGAGTGTGCGTACACGAGTAGGATTGAATAAAAGGAGGGGCCTTAAGGAGGAACATCAGTACTCTATGGGGTGAGGTGAGAGGAGGGAAAGAACAAAGCTTTCGACGCGTATTGCCAATATCAGATAATGAAATTTTAGTTCACTCAAAAATTACATATATTGTACATTATTAATGTCACAAAATGTGGCTTATCATTGCACTATTATTGATTTAAAATCAATGTAATATTTATTTAAATGTATTACTGTTAAATTTTACATTATTTATTCGAATACGAAAATGAGAAAAACGTGGCAACACCGCAGTTTTTGACCACGAGGTTGGTACGAGATTTGCTGATAAAACGGTCACTTGCCGACAGAATTCTACTTGTGACAGCTGCGTACATATTTTGATATTCATAACCTCAAAGCTATATGTTTACGTGGGTTCTATCAGTAGCCAAATATTGCTTTCAAAATGTATAATATCACGGCACAATGTTATCGTTAGAAAGGAAATTACTCACCATAATTCACAAATTCACGATTTCGAGATTAGAATCTTCGATCTCCCGAATTGACACCAACTCTAATTAACGACTCGACTTCTACCGGTATAAATGAGAGTACCGACCAAGCCCAGCCGATGGTAAATTTCATGGTCCCTGCAATTGTGCGGTGCTGCGCGGGTCATACTGTATTAGTCTCGGGTTTGAATCCCAGCGCACCGTCTGACCTCTCCTCAGACGTCACGCGCTATTGCCACGTTTTCCCTTATTCGTTCAAAAATTCCGTTTTCTCGAAACCTTTTACTAAATTACGTAAAAACTACTAAGTGAAAGTGGTTTAAACTGTGCAGGATAGAAGTTTATAACTACATGAAAAATAAAACGTTTTCTGTTTACCATTTCTTCCATTTTAAGAGCCAATATTATGACTATCAAATCATCGGTACATAAGGCTTCATGTTAAATAGTGAGTTTTGAAACATGAATTTTTAAAAAACGGTTAAGTGAATTTATTTCAAAAGTTGACATTAGCGTTCTGATAAAGTGAAGATTATAAGAAAAAAAATCTTAGTAATTGGTCCATTTTCATTTTACTGATGTTCCTTCTTAAGAGCCCGGGCACACAGAGGGCGGTCAGCGTTCAGCGTTCCGCGTTCTGCGTTCTTTGTAATGAATGGAGTTACAAGTAACAACACGCACTGCCAGTGGTCAGACCGCTGCGGTCAACGAGAACTCTTGCGTTCTGGCGTTCTAATTACAGAAAGACAGAGAACGCGTGAACGCCATGTCGAAAACAGAAAAATTAACTAAATTAGTTCGCGAAAGACGTTCGTTATATGACATACGAAAATAAATAAGAAATCGTTCTTCATCGTCAAGCAATTCAGCAAAAAGAGTATGAAATTCTCCTTCGTCTTCTCGCTTGCTGTTTATTGGGTGCACCCAGTGTTTCCTTTTTCTTTTTCTCCTGGTCGCCTCCAGGCTCGACAAAAGCAATGCTTCTTCTTCGTCGGAAGATGAACTATCCGAGAGCATGTTTCACGCACAATATTTTGAACAAAACTGGAACGCTGGTTAAACCGCCGCCTGTGTGCCGTCGGAACGCAGAACTCTGAACGCAGAATGCTGAACGCAGAACGCGGAACGCCAGACCGCGCTTGTGTGCCCGGGCTCTAAGGTTTCTCGAGCGGTACAGGGGCTTTTTCCCTGCTAAAAATTAGTCCACTAAAGTACAGTAACACTCTAAAGTATGTTCTTCGTGCCATGTGGCAACAATGTTTGACGTACAGTAGTATGTGTGTATCTGTGAGTTCAAAAATGGAGCCCAAAACATCTGGTCATGCATCTGTACGTCATGCAACGTTGCCACATTGACTTATCAAAGGTTAAATTTATAAAGAACAATTAATAAAAAAAATAGCGGGCTTCTTAATGAACGTGAAAATTGGTATGGATGATTTTAGTTCATTAAACTTGCTGTTCAAAAAATTTCAGAATTTTTTCACTATTTTTCTCAGAAATATCGCGGTTTGTTGGTTATAACCCATAAGAACACATGTCATTTTGTTATTCAAAAATCTTTGCAACGAGCTTCTTAAAAGACTTGAAAATATAACTGAATTTTTTTTTTACTTCAATCTACCGAATGCAATCATTTTCAAGCATTTCTCACTATTTTTAGTATAACGCTCGAGAAACCTTAAGCCCTGTGGTTGGGTACTCCTACTGTATTGAAAAACGGGACACCGTTTGGTCCCGAGTGGGTGAAAAATGAGGTGATCTACTATACAAGAAAAATGTGGAAGACTTTTTAAAATCTATTCAAAACAAACTGGAAAAGGGGAAACTGGTTTCTCGGATAAACGATTTTCCATATGAATCTATATTTCTCTTTCATATATGTATGTACAGTATGTCCCGTAGATAACGCAAGTATTTGAATTTCCCCCACATTTGACTTTGGTAGTGCTTGGAACGGTGCTGTAGTTAGAGTTGGCTTCAGAAGAGTGCGCTGCGTTCTTACGAGCCGTGTTTCCGAAACCTGTATGATTATTTCTCATCACTTCTACACATTATTTACCATTATTTACAAATTCAGTTAATTTCGAGGTTAGACGCTTCGATCTCCCGAATTGACAGTTCCCGGGAAATCAGACGTTTTACACTTTTCGCTCTCAAAACACAGCTCGTAAGAACGCAGCGCACTCTTCTGAAGCCAACTCTAACTACAGCACCGTTCCAAGCACTACCAAAGTCAAATATCAGGGAAATTCAAATACTTGCGTTTTATCCATGGGACATACTGTATAGAGTCTAGGAACATGCAAGTTATAAAAATTAGTTTACACTAAATATATATAACAAGAAATTCAATTCGTGGATTAAACGTGTCATAAATATCAAAAGTCTCACCTTTGGACACCGGTGGTGGATTCTCAGGTATGGTAGGTTGTACGCCATCAATACAAAGCCAATGAGCTCGCAATACAACTTCCAACGGCAATTTTGGCCACGACTGGCTGCCGGATATGGACACGACCTCATTGAGATCGATTTCTTTCTCCTCCACAAAATGCAATTCACGGCCCCCACCCGAGGCAAATCGAAATGGAATGTGATCTTTGGCGAAGAAGCCGTATGTCGGCTCTATATTCTTAATCTTTAGGGCATGATCAATATCGTGCGTCGTCATCCGTTGTCGCTTACTGTGACGCATAAATTTTGCCGCATCCTGTAAAATAAGATATCAATAAAAGTAATATCATTATATAAAAGCTGATAAAGGAAAGTATCGTGCTAGCAATTTTTGATTCAGGACTTCCTGTCAGTGAAATTCTGGGAAAGTAAAGGTGTGGAAATGATTCTTTGATAACTTAAGAAAAGGTTCGTAAACGCCAAATCCTTGTACTTGACGAACCTGAATAATTTCCTTAAGTCTGTAGCTGACGTCCTCTGAAAGATCTTTAGCTGCTTCATCCGGCAAATTACCTACGCCGATGCTCTCCGCGATGACTTTCATAGACTCTTGGGACAATGTAGTCCCATATACAGATTCGTTATCATTCATGTTGGCAACTATCTTGCATATAGCATCACGGAAAAAAGTTTTTGTCCCGTTTTGAGAAAGATATTAAGATTCCACGTTTAAGTGTTGCGCTAACGTGGAAAATGAAGGGAAATTGAACCATGTAAAGGTAAAGTATTAAAAAGAATCTTAACCCTAGACCGGTATCGATATTCAATGACACGTTATAATCTGTACTGGGAATGCGTAAATTTTACGTACGATACCGGTCTAGGGTCAAAATAAGAAATGTCTGTTTACAATATCTCTGTTAATAAGAACCGATTTCGCAGTTTAGAATTAAAATTGAGATACAAATGAAATTAACTAGATTATATTAATTCATTTGAAATTACAATTTAAACAAAACGGAATATTTCGCAAATTCGCAGACTTAAATAGATTATTGCTACAAACCAGTGACGAGTCCTAACCTCTTTTCAATTCGTGCGACCGCAGAATACATACATCTTGTACAATTTGCCACTTACACCGCAAAACGTTACTCTATAATAAACATTATTTGGCGAAAATATATTAGGGATATAAAAAATGATAGTTTCCTTTCACTCTTATTTATTTAATTCGATATGAAAACTTTTATTTACTTACACAATTTTACACGGAAAGAAAAAGACAGACACTAAAGCGTCGGTTCTCAGAGCTTCAACGTGTCGCCAGCGACACCTTGGGTAACCAATAAGGATAGAGCATTCATTGAGAGCGTTATCCTCATTGGTTACCCAAGGTGTCGCTGGCGACACGTTGAAGCTCTGAGAACGACGCTTAAATGTTGATGCTAATGTTAGAAATTTGAATGAGTAATTAATATATAGAGTATCCCTATAATAGAAACATTTTGCAAAATTAACCAGAAGAAGAATCTGTGGCCCCGGGTGTACACCCGGTTTCACGGATTCTGAACATAATGACTTTTCAAAATGTAATTTTAAAACGTAACAGCCAATAGACCTTTTCATTCTGGGCGGAAGTAACTAGCGCGCCTCATGTGTAACTAAAAAGCCTGGCGCAAAGGTTAAAAGTTTCGGACAGTTTTTAATCGCAATGGTCTCCACGCAACCATTCGTAAACGTGGAATTATCAGAGAAAGATGTTCCGGGAGCGATTTTAATGTACAATACAATTGAAGCATACAGTGTACTTCAATTAAAACGTTGGTTTCAATGTAGGAACCAAAAGACTGAGGTAAAAAAGCAACATTTAATTGATAGGTTAGGAGACTAGGATGCACTTTTATAATCTCTTAAATTCATTTTCAAAATATTTATCTTATTGCAGAGTGAAAGTTTGTCTTGAAAGAAAAACGCCTATTGATTCGCATGTCGATCGTGGTAAATGGTTAGAGATAAAAGCTACAAATTTGAGGTCTAATGTCATATCACAGTTGCAACAAGGACCAGACTATCCAAGCCATTGGAATACTTTCCCATCTTGTTCAATTCCACATGCATTCAACATTGGTTGTATGTACGAATATTTTATGAATATTCAGATGATCGATATCAGTAATCCCCAAAATGTTCATGTGAAGAAAATTGATTGTGGAACTTCCAAACCACTCGCGCGAGGAAAAATTGATTTGCAGAGTAAACATGTTCAGGATATCATGGACTTAGTTACTGCTGATAAAAAGTTTTATTGTCTGAAAGCAAACATTCAAGCATCTTATAACAAAGATATTAGGTATTCAGTGAAAGTCATGTTGGAGTACAAATCCACAAAAATTATTGATGGACAGTGTAATTGCAAAGCATCGTCTCTAGGTAGGTGCAGCCACGTAGCAGCATTATTATATGCCTTAAAATCTATTAGCAACTCTCTTTCGAATTCGTCCATTGCAGTTTTTTTTTATAGTTTGAGTCGTAGCATTCCGTCGTTCCATCCTTTTTAGTGTTTGCACTCCACAATTCCTCTTGTTGGCCTTTATGAGACTCACTCCACAACCCTAAAAATTGAAAACAATAAAACAACATTTAATATACTGTAAATTGTTGGCATAGATGTATGTATAATTGTAGAAGAGGTTACCTCTTCTTTCGTTCGTTGCGATTGATGCTCCAGTGTTCCAAAATCATCATTTGTGTCCTCCGTTTTTGCTGAAGTGGAGGTTGTGTATAATTTCACATCTTTCTGTTCTAAACAAGTACGTATTTTACGCTCTGGCTAAAACAATAAAACATTATTTGTACCATTCTTAACTCTTATGATTCACTCCAAATGAGACCACTTACCTTTTTTGTCAATTTCTTGTACTTTAAAAGGGGAACAGGATCTGGATATTCTTCACTGGGACCTTTTTCGCCAACAAAATGCAGAGAGCAAATATATGTGTATCTTTAGTAATACACTGTATAGATTTAAATCCTTCATCTGCACGTCCACATAACCTCACCCACTTGTCACTTTTTTCACATTTATTACATTTCATGATATGTTTTTTAATTGATTCCTTTACATATCCCTTGCGAAACTCAAGACAAGGTTTCGGGAACGAAATTAAGTGAAAACTTATATTTTTTTAACTTTTTAGAGCATGTGTCACTTTTACACAAACCGTAACAGCATCGTTTAGTAGCACCTTTACGTTGTTTCTCCATGCTAAAATGACTTTTACTTTCGAATATTCGATTTATTATTCATTATAAATTATTCAAATTCGCGTCATCAGCTTTGTAATTACTTTAATAATTTAATTTAAAAATGTTCCCATCACTACACTTCCAAAAACTGTCCGAAAGTTAATTGGAAGCCGCCATTTTTACTTGCTCATGCGCACAATTTTTTTTCCAGAATGAAAAGGTCTATTAGCAATTGAGGAGCACAGTTCCAAAACTCGTTTAGTCCATTCGCAGTTTGTCCTATAATTGCTAATAGTTTAGCGATTATAAGACAAACTGCGAATGGACTAAATGAGTTTTGGAACTGTGCTCCTCAATTAAATGTCAAACTTTCATTAGCTAATGCGGCTTTTGCCCTGGCTAATGAAAGCATGATAATTAATTATTCATTGGTTAGTATATTGAAATATGACATTTTGAAAAGTCACTATGTTCAGAATCCGTGAACCCGGGTGTACATGGCAAGCCCAGTATCAGATTTACACGGTCATTTATGGAATCCGTTATTTCTCCCCTTTACAATCTGACTTAGTATTCCATGTATAGGGCTCTAGCGTACTTCCAAAAACGTAGCTTTTGTTTGTGTTACACATGTACATATAGAGAATGTACATCCAAGTTTCGCCAAGAAACTCAGCTTGGTGGCGCTGCTTGTATTTACCTTTTGATAACGATTTTCCACGGAAAGAATTTATTTGAATGCTTTGAAATCTACATTCTCTTATAATTGTGGCCATGTTGATTAAATCTCATAGGTAAAACACTTCAATTATTATCCAAAATAACGTGTAAACAGCGCTTATACCACGGGCATCTGCTTAATGCTTGGTGCGTGCCACAGATGGCATTCTATCTGTTTTGTGTAGTTACCCAATCGCCCTCTATAGCTGTATTTATTAAGCTGGCCACTGCGGGGATGGCTTACTCCGATCTGTCTGGCAATTAGCCTTCCATGAAGGACGTGGGATTCTAAGTATAGTCTGTTAAGTAAGAGCGTGTACGGCGTTATTCATGAAGACATTATTCAACAATGTTTCTTTCGACATACATACGTTTGATATGGTCCAAGGCAATGCACAATTTGGTTAATAATGAGTTCAATCACCACCATCGATTATTGCTTGGCATCTCCGAGGCATACTATCCATCAAATTTTCGGCGTATTTACGGGGAAGTGCCTTCCAAGTGTGTCGAATTTCTCGGGATAGCTTCTTCACAGTGAAGACACGTTTTCGTCCAAGCTTCTGCTTGTTTATGAAAACGTGTTCACTGTGAAGTAGCTATCCTGAGAAATTCGACGCGCTTGGAAGGCACTTCCCCGCGAATACGTCGAAAAATGGGTGGATACTATGCCTCGGGGATGCCAAGTGATTGTCGATGGTGGTGATTGGACTCATTATTAACATAATTGCGCATTGCCTTGGAACATGTCAAACGTATGTATGTGGAAAAAAACATTGTTGAATAATTTCTTTATGAATAATGCCATACACGCTCTTACTTAACTGACTGCCCAGGTTGCACACTGACTTTAGAATAACGTCTCAGACGTCATTTTTTGGTCAGTATAGGGTTTCAGACGTCAATTGTCGTAATATTAACGTCACAGGGACGTCATATTTACGACGTACCTTGGACGTCAAAATTCAACGTCTTTTTGACGGAACTTTTCCGTCATTTTTAATGACGAACGAGACTTAGAAAAATTTCGGTCTCCTGCATATAGGTATAGCGACTTGAAAATTTATTTGTGAATAAATGGACAAAAATTGTAATTTGTTCAATTATTAAATCAATAAATTATTTCATTTGGAGTCTCCAGAGTATGTTGAGCAAGTTATAAACTATACTGTTTATTAAAAAGCACAGATTATTAAAGTAAATGAAAGACAATCAATTAATGTAGGATGAATAAATATTCATATAATTATCTATTTATTTATTTATATTTATTTATTATTTATATCTTGCATAAACGCAAATTGATATTAATATCAATTTGCGTCTATGCAAGAATATTTATCAAAAGACAATCATAAATTTAGAAAAATGTTGAGAAAAGAATAATACAATTATAAAATCTTATTTATTCAAGCTCTTTCTTATTGACAGGAAAAGCAATATACATTTATTCATCAAACTTCATATGAACACCAATAGTAATAATATTCTTAACCACAAGAGCGCGCAGCAGATGAGGACTCGAGGACACCGACCGATCAACGAAGTTAAGCAGCAAAAAGTGCGGACACTAGTTGGATGGGTGACCGCTCACGGTGAAAAGATATACGTCAGACCTAACCTTTTAGAACCGTTATTTTTTACGTCATCACAACGTCCGGTAGAACGTCATTATGACGTGATTTTTCTGACGTCGTGTGGATGTGCAATTAAGCCGTCTTTGCGACGTTAAAATGACGTCATATTTTTCGTCATCTGACGTCAGAACTGACCTTCAAAGAACGTCATTTCGACGTTGATGTGCTACCTGGGTGTACGTTTGCAACCCTTGTTCGCCAAACCGTATTACCTTTCTATTGTTTGTACCTGAGTTTTCATCCATATTTTTGTTACACTACTAGTAGTATATAAAACAAAATAACAATAACCTTAGTCGAAAATTAAAAAGGTTAGGTTTGCTCTCTTCTAAAATTAATTACTGTCGTCACCACTAGAGTACAGTGTGTTCGGTGTTCCAACAGAAATCCCTGACTAGTCAAAGTCCGCACATGCGCACTACGTACAAATCACCAACTGTCAGGGATTAGTCACGGATTCTCTGCAGGAACAAACTTACTAATCCCAGGGGCCCCTTTCTCAAACTCACTCGCAAGAGAAACGTATACGTTTCTTAGCGAGTAGACCAATCAGGACCCCCACCACAACGGAATACTTGATCCTGATTGGTCTATTCGCTAAGATGCGTATACGTAACTTTTGCGAGTGACTCGAGAAAGGGGGCCCTGACAGTTGGTGATTTGTACGTAGTGCGCATGTGCGGACTTTGACTAGTCAGGGATTTCTGTTGGAACACCGAACGCACTGTACTCTAGTGGTGACGAGAGTAATTAATTTTAGAAGAGAGCAAACCTAACCTTTTTAATTTTCGACTAAGGTTATTGTTATTTTGTTTTATACACTACTAGTAGTGTAACAAAAATATGGATGAAAACTCAGATACAAACAATAGAAAAGTAATACGGTTTGGCGAACAAGGGTTGCAAACGTACAGTCAGTTAAGTAAGAGCGTGTACGGCGTTATTCATGAAGACATTATTCAACAATGTGTTTCTTTCGACATACATACGTTTGATATGGTCCAAGGCAATGCACAATTTGGTTAACAATGAGTTCAATCACCACCATCGATTATTGCTTGGCATCTCCGAGGCATACTATCCATCAAATGTTCGGCGTATTTACGGGGAAGTGCCTTCCAAATGTGTCGAATTTCTCGGGATAGCTACTTCACAGTGAACACGTTTTCATAAACAAGCAGAAGCTTCGACGAAAACGTGTCTTCACTGTGAAGCAGCTATCCCGAGAAATTCGACACATTTGGAAGGCACTTCCCCGTAAATACGCCGAAAATTTGATGGATAGTATGCCTCGGAGATGCCAAGCAATAATCGATGGTGGTGATTGAACTCATTATTAACCAAATTGTGCATTGCCTTGGACCATATCAAACGTATGTATGTCGAAAGAAACACATTGTTGAATAATGTCTTCATGAATAACGCCGTACACGCTCTTACTTAACAGACTATACTTAGAATCTCACGTCCTTCATGGAAGGCTAATTGCCGGACGGATCGGAGTAAGCCATCCCCGCAGTGGCCAGCTTAATAAATACAGCTATACATGGAATACTAAGTCAGATTGTAAAGGGGAGAAATAACGGATTCCATAGATGACAGTGTAAATCTGATACCTGGCTTGCCATGTACACCCGGGTTCACGGATTCTGAACATAGTGACTTTTCAAAATGTCATATTTCAATATACTAACCAATGAATAATTAATTATCATGCTTTCATTAGCCAGGGCAAAAGCCGCATTAGCTAATGAAAGTTTGACATTTAATTGCTAATTGGCTGTTACGTTTTAAAATTACATTTTGAAAAGTCATTATGTTCAGAATCCGTGAACCCGGGTGTACATCCGGGGCCACAGATTCTTCTTCTGGTTAATTTTGCAAAATGTTTCTATTATAGGTACCCTATATATTAATTACTCATTCAAATTTCTAACATTAGCATCAACATCTATAGCAGAAATAATGGATTCGGTTTTTGAACAGTAAAAATAACAATTAACAAATTAAGAGGGGGGGGGGGGGGCAGTTTTACTTCGACCAGGGTGTACACAATATCCTACAACAAATTAGAACAGTTATTTTGGATTAATGCATTTCTCCTATTCCAGCCTTATACCATACTTGTGTGTGTGTGTGTACAACGCTTGCGCGCTGGTTATTCTCAATGGGTGCTTTCCATTTAACTGACACGAGTCGACACAAGTCGACACAAAATTAAACCATTGGTTCTTTCTGCTGGCGCCTGCCAATCAGTTGGTGGTTCTAATAGAAGTGTGTCGACTTGTGTCATAAATGGAAAGCACCCAGTATAGCGCTATACTGCGTTTATACTGTGTTTGTAAAACCCACCCTCATTCATACGAGCAGCTAGTACGCCTGCGTCGGACTAAAAGTTTCCTGACAATCTGCAAACTTTTCTGACTGTCAGCAAACTCGTCTGACTCCTGCTGGAACAGCGGATTTGGAATCAGTGACTGTCACGTACTTCTTGCTGGAACGCATAGAATCTTAACCCTTTCGCGACGCGAGGCGGCTGTGAGTGGCCCAACGCGACCCGGCGTTAAGGACGCGAGGCGGCTCCGAGTCGCCCAGCGTAGCGCTATTCTTTTCGCGCTTGTGTGTATGCCATTTGTTGGAGTATCGATACGGTTAAGGGCTCCATCTAACGGGAAAAAGACGTACTTCTTGATAGTGTATAGTTTAAGATGCTGGGGAACCGTGGCTTACAGCGACGAGCGGAGGAAGGAAGGGGAAGGGTGGCGCGACGAGTGTCAACAATACGTATTGTGACAGGTTTACTCAAGCGTGTGCCGGCTGTTTTCTTTTGTTTTTTTTCGCTGCTTTTGCGGATTTATAAGTATTTTTGAGTGCGTGGGTTTTTATAAAGTGATAGACTGTTTATTCATGGCAAGTAGAGCCAGGTTGTCACAGGCAGAAATAGAAGCTCTGCTTGATGTGAGTGACGATGATTTTGTTCCTGATGAAGAATCTGAAAGTGAACTAGATGCATCAGATGAAGATGACAATCTTGATGAAGAGGAGGAAGATGAAGAAGAGAATAATGTACGTGCTGGTGCTGGATGGGATCGGGAAGTGTGAAGAATTATTACTGGGAAAAATGAGAAACCTCCCTAAATTCCGTTCAAGCCGGAACGCGCAGGTTTGAGTAACGCAGCAGCGAATTGCAAGACTGAGAGAGATTTTTTTGATCTGTTTTTCAACGATGCCCTTCTTAGTGAGATTGTGGAAGAAACAAATCATTTTACTCAGGAAAAAATTGAAGCTGCTTCGCCAATTACCCGAAAATCCCAGTGGTATGAATGGGAAGAGGTTAGTTTAGTTGAAATGCGTGTTTTTCTCGGATTTGTGTTGAATATGGCTCTGAATGAAAAGCCACGCATAGAGGACTACTTTTCTCAAGATATTTTGACTCGACAAGAATTCTTTACGTCCATTTTCACCCGTCGCCGTTTTTTTCAACTATTTCGAGGGCTTCATTTAGCGCCACCCGCCCCCCCCAAATCGTGAAAGAGGAGATACACGCCAAACTAGGGGTCAGAAAGTTAGCAATGTAGTAGATCACATCGACCGAAAATGCCGAGAGGTATTTTCTCCTGGACAAGATATCGCCATCGACGAATCCACGATAGGCTTTAAAGGACGAGTGATATTCAAATGCTACAATCCGCAGAAGCCAACTAAATGGGGTATCCGGGCATACGTCGTCGCGGATTCAGCCACGGGATATATTTCTGGGTTCGTACCGTACTTTGGCAACCCTACGACGGCAAGCCTTATCCGCCCTGACCTGCCCTTCACATCGCGGATCGTTCTTCATTTGCTCGAGAAAGTGCATGTCGATTGTCCCGCGGAGGGGCGGCACGTCTTTATAGACCGATTCTATACGGGGGTCGATTTAGCTGAGGAGATATTGAAGAAAAATACGCATATGACTGGAACAGTCACGCCTAACCGCAAAGGTCTTCCAGCGGAGGTAAGTGTATTACCGACGAATTTTGCTAAACTAATTATAATATTTCCCGTACATAAAATATTTCATTATTTTTAGAGGTAAAAGGCAAACAGCTAGCCAAAAAGAAAAAAGGGCATGTCGTCGCGTTGCGGAAAAGGGATGTCGTCGTGGTAGGGTGGAAAGACAAACGTCCTGTCCTTGTTTTGACCACCTATCACGGCGATCAAACGCAAATCATTACGCGCCGAAAAGTAGGAGGCGATGAAGAGGAAATCGTGAAACCGACTGTCGTTTTGGACTATACTTCAAAGATGGGAGGTGTGGATCGTGCTGACCACTTATGCGCATCGTACAAGTTTGCCCGGAAGTCCAGGAAATGGTGGCGAAAGCTGTTTTTTTGGATTCATGAGATCGCTATAATCAACTCCTTCATTCTGCTCAACTTGCTGCGTTCAGAGAGGCCTAAATAAGGTAGATATAAGCAAATATTCCACAAAAAATACTAATAAATAAAAAATATAACCTAATGCATAAATGTTTGTGTATTCCTAGATCGACCATATTGAATTCCGGCGAAACCTGATAAAACAATTAGTCGGAGACTGGCGCGTCCAACCAAAGCGTAAGCGTCCACGCTCAGCCGAAGGGGACATCGAGCGCATGAGTGGACTTTTCCACGAAATCGGGAAAGGAAAATCAAAAGACTGCGTTGTTTGCAGCGACCGAAGTAAACCGGGTGGTCGGAAGCAAAGTAATTTTTATTGTGTGGACTGTCCAACAAACCCGGCATTGCATGTTGAAAAATGTTTTTCAAGATACCACAAATGCAAAAAATTTCGACTGAACTAGTGCCATGTTAGATGCGTTTTTATTAATTTTTTCTTCGATTTCACGATGTGCCATAGTTATTTTATCCGTACTTTTGTTCCTTCGAATGTGCCTTACAAAGTCTCTTTTGTACCAAAAATATTCGAGACCAAAGAATACTCCAGAACAATAGTGGACTGTGTTCTGAAATAAAAGGAAACTATGACGTCATGACCGAAGTTTTATTTATGACCTATAAATCCTGACCTGAACCTCCGATAGCAATAATGCGTACACCGATGGAAAGCTTATGAAATTTCTAATAAAATGACGTATAGAAAACGTATTTTCCAAAAACTTTATAGCGACAAAAATTAAGAAAAACTTCTTTTTTCGAAAAAAAAACTAAAAAAAAAACTAAACAGGTTTTTGAACCGGTCTAAAAATATTTAAAATGGAAAAAAAGGCACTTCAAAAGGAATAGGCATGTACCTAGCATCATTAGCTTCATGACTAAAAAAAATGTAACGAGATAACTTGAAAAATAAAGAAGTTATGAGACGAAAACTGGAATAGTGCACCGCTGCGGTCGGGGGAGCCCTAAAACCAGTGCCTCGGTATCGGCGCGCTTCGGGCGTCAAGCGGAGTTGCGTATAGTACAGTAAAATTAAACATGAAAAGGGGGTGAACGCTGCATCAAATCAGGTATTTTTGTTTTTTGATATGTTGTTTATGATGAAAAGAGGATGTTAAATCCAAGTTTTCGACCTCGGCAATGAAACATTGAAACTATTATTTTATTCGGTAATGTAAACTACTTTTTATAACAAGAAGTGGTTGCAATCAAATGAAAAAAAGAATTAATAAAGAAAGAAGAAAAAAAGAAAAACAACAAGATTTGAACCCACGACATCGAGACTCCCAGCCCGGCAACTTGACCGTTGCGCTACCGAAGCATTGGTGACATAAGGTTTGTTCCTGCAGGAGTCAGAGACTGTCAGCGGACGTTAGGCGCATGCGCATTAACCCTTACTAGTCCAATCAAATCATACATTGAGCGATGCATCAAATCAGGTATTTCTACTTTTTTGATATGTTGTTTATGATGAAAAGAGGATGTTAAATCCAAGTTTTTTCGACCTCGGCAGATGACCGGATCATTGTCAAAAATCAAGAAAATCTCGAAATTTTTTACATTTTTTCAGTTCTTGTCGATTTTGACTCGGAAGGACTGGTTTTTCATAAAAGATCATTGTAACCATTTTTGAAGTAGATTAAATTTGCAATAATTTGAGATCTGAACGGTTATTGTAGCTCCAATAGTTTCGAAGATACAGCTTTTCAAAATTTGGCTAATTTTTGAAGTTACATGATTTTTATCAAAATTTCACAATTTTCAGTGCCGCTCATGTATCTGAAGGCCCAGTATATTGTTTAGAAACCCTCTCCCACCCGTTCACTCTCCTAGGATCTCAGGAGACTTCAAAGTGACCCTTCCCCCTCAATCACTTGAGCAAAAAATGAGTTATTATTTGTATTTTTATTTACAGACGTGGGTATGTGTAAAAATCAAGGTATTGACAATTACTTACGATGTCTTTAATTTTTTTGTGATTATCATTATCATTAATATTATATTAAAAAGAAATACTTGTATAATACGTCGATGAAAAATAACTGAAAATCTGATATCAATTTTGAAGATGTGTTTATTTTAATCAAATTTTGCCCTCTTTGATGGACCTGGTTGGTCCAAGACGTCGTCTCCTGAGATGTCAGGAGGGTTTTCAAGAATACCCGAGACGGGCACCCACAATTCTTCGTTTAATTCATCTTCGTCTGGCAGGTCATCCATGGGTGAATAATCGAGGTTTAATGTGACCTCAGGAACGTTGTCACATGAGACTCCCTCACAGTGGATGCAAACTACGGAGCACTTCAGTGGACAGTAGATGGTGAACATTTGCTCCACAAAGTTATATGGCCTAAAAACTCCTCATTTGAGGTAATAGCTGCTAGGTATATCCAATACCTCACTACTCACTATGGACTCAATGTCACAGTAGTTTTTTATGGCTATCCGACTGAGGCTGCAGAGAAAAGCACGGAGAGCTCTGAGCGTATTCGCAGATCCAAGGCTGCTCTATTCCCTCAAATTTTATTTGACGCCAGTACAGTTGCTCAAGTGTCTCAAGAAAAGTTCCTATCCAACGAAAACAATAAAATTCGGTTCATTGACTTCTTGAAGACACAAATGGAGAAACACCATATTCCAACATTACAGGCTACAGAAGATGCCGATAGATTGATAATAACAACAGCAATCTCTTTCTCCACTACTCACGATGTCGTAATTGTTGGTGAGGATGTGGACTTGCTAGTCTTGCTCACAGGCATCACACCACCAAACCGTCGGAATATATTTTTTACAAAATATGGACGAGGTCTACATGATGTGACCTACACCAACACCTCTTTCAAATATGATTGCATTAATCCTCAACTCCTTCTTGTCATCCATGCCTTCAGTGGATGTGACTCCACGTCTTCATTCTTTGGGCAAGGGAAAACAAAAATTGTCACCGCGTTTCAAAAACATCGAGACCTTGATCACACTGCTGCTATTTTCTTGAACGGCAACGCCAACCCAGATGATATTGCAGCTGCAGGCGAGCGTATCGCAATTGCTCTTTATGGAGGACTGCACAAAACGCAGGACCTGGACGATTTGAGATACAATTTGTTCACAAAGGCTGCGGCAAAAACAAACATCAACCTAGCGAGATTGCCTCCTACCCAGAATTCAATCAGATTTCACTCGCTGCGCACCTATCATCAGGTAAAATAGCCTTTGAATACCATTCAGCTACCTGCATATTTGCTTTTTGATTGCTTTGGTAAGATATTGATGATTTAACTTGATTTGTACGCATTTTCTTTTTTCACAGGTCCAGAAGTGGTTAGGAGTTGAGAAGGAGCCTCTTGACTGGGGGTGGCTGCGCACTTCCCAAGATCTCAGCCCTTAGATCATGACAAAAGACGCGGCGCCACAACATCTCCTTGAGCTCATCTCCTGCGGCTGCAAAAAAGGCTGCAGCAGCATCATCTGCAGCTGCAGGAAGTTTGGACTGAAGTGCTCCGTAGTTTGCATCCACTGTGAGGGAGTCTCATGTGACAACGTTCCTGAGGTCACATTAAACCTCGATTATTCACCCATGGATGACCTGCCAAACGAAGATGAATTAAACGAAGATGTGAAGATTTATTTAAGTAAGGTACATATTTGTTACATATTGCTCGGCTGCTGGTCTCTTACGCACTCTCTCTCCATGCCCGTCTCTACCTGTCTCCTCACTCTCTCCCCTCCATTTCCACGCATGCGCACCATCCTGTCTTTCCTCTATATAAATTTGCTACAGGTATATACTCAACACGCCTCCTCACATTTATATAGTGTCATTTTAATCAGTTTAGATTCAGCATCTCTCGAAACTTTTCAAATTTTTCTCGACACAATGCCTTAGTAAAGATATCAGCTACATTTTCATCACTCTCAATCTTAACTACGTCTACAACTTTTTCTTTTACACAGTCATGTATATAATGATAGTGAACCTCTATATGCTTTGAATTCTTCGTAAAATTACCATTTCTCGCTATATCTATTGCACCAGAATTATCCTCATATACAATAATTGGTTTCGTTAATTCAACCTTGAAAAACTCTAACAATTTTTTTACAAGCTTCAATTCACTTACTGCTTCTGACAACGCTACATACTCTGCAAAAGTCGATGCTTTTGTAACACTCTTTTGTTTTCTCGATTTCCAATATACTACATTGCCCCATAATCTTAACATATACCCAGTCGTGGATTTTCTATCCAAATTATCGCCGGCCCAATCGGCATCAACATAACAATCTACAACATTCATACTCTCACCCTTTTTATAAACCAATTCCAAGTCTTTGGTTGAATACAAATACTTTAAAATCCTCAAAGCATACTTGTAGTGTGTCTCATTATAACATTCTTGAAACCTGCTTAGATAGTTTACGCTAAAACTTATATCTGGCCTTGTAGCCGAACTTATATAGAGTAACGCTCCAATTAAATTTCTGTATTTAATATTTCTCTCACAGTTATCCGCCCTTTCTATTTTCAAATTCGCTTCCATGGGCGTATTATACAGCTTACTATTTTCCAAATTATACTTTCTAACTAGTGACTCGATATATTTGATTTGGTTTAATTTCATCTTCTTTCCACTCGGCTCATACTGCACTGTAATTCCCAAATACTCTTTAATTTCTCCGAGATCTTTCATTTTAAATTTCTTTGATAATAGCAATTTAATTCTCTTAATCTCCTTCTTATTTTCACCACAAACCAATAAATCATCAACAAAGATTAATATGTAAATAGTATCGCTTCCATTTCTATAAGTATACAAACAAGGATCAATCTTGCTCTTTTCGAAACTCACACTCATCAAAAACTCATCTAAGCACTCATACCAAGCTCTTGGGCTCTCTTTTAAGCCATACAATGCTTTTACTAATATGCAAACTTTATTTGAACCGTCTTCGTACCCTTTAGGTTGTTTCACGTATACCTCAGAGTTCACTCTACCATTCAAAAACGCAGTCTCAACATCCATGTGTTCAATGTTCAGGCCCATTTGACAACAATATGCTAACAAAATTTTTAAAGTTTGCATCTTAGCTACAGGAGAATAAACATCATTTATTTCCTCAGTTTGTTGGAAGCCTCTAACAACTAATCTCGCTTTATACGTATCATCAGATTTTCTCGTATATACCCATTTTACATTCAACACTTTATTATTGTTTGTATTCTCAACTAACTTCCACGTGTTGTTTTTATTTAAACAATCAATTTCTTTGTTCATCGCTTTTCTCCAAAGATCACTCTCATTACTCTCAACCGCCTCCTCAAATGTATCAGGTGTGCTTGTATTACAAAAATTTGCAAAAATCTCACTATTATAAACATAGTATTCATTTAACTTCTTTGGTGGGTTTCTAGTTCGATCAGACCTACGGGCAATTTCGTTTAAACTCTCATCCCTACTTTCGCTCATACTCTCGAAAGTTTCATTCAATGAATCATCATCCGACTTTTCGTCATTTTCATTATTCGTATCATTATTCTCGTTACTCTCATTATCGGATTCCTCACTATCTAGACCGATACATTTTACATTTTCCTCAACGAACTCTACATGTCTAGCGACAATTACTCTACAGTTTAGAAGTACGCGATACCCAACGTTACTATAACCAATTAGAATTCCCACATCAGCCTTTTTATCCCATTTTGATTCTCTTTTTAGCTCCGGTATTCTAACAAAAACCTTACTACCATATAAACGTAGATTCGATACATCCGGTCTCTTTCCGAAGAATATTTCAAACGGTGTCTTTTGCTCGATGGTTCTTGATAACGTACGATTCTTCAAATAGGTTGCCGCGCATACTATTTCAGGCCAGTACCGTCTATGTACATTAGCTTCTGCCAATAAGCAACGTGATACATCCATTATTGTTCTATTAAATCGTTCCGCAGTTCCATTTAGCTGATGTACATAGGCAGGGCAATTATTAATAACAATTCCCTTTTCTCTTGCAAATCTAAACATTGTACCATTCAAGTATTCTTTACCATTATCACATCTCAAAATCTTAATTCTCTTTCCTGTTAAATTTTCACATTCATTTACATATTCAATCAAACAATCACACACTTCCGCTTTAGATTTTATAGTATACACTTTAGCGATTTTACTATAATCATCAATAAACGATAGAAAGTATTTCTCGCCTTGATACCCTACCGTTTTAAATGGTCCACACACGTCAGTGTGAACGATCTCTAAAATATCGTTCGCTCTCTCTCTATTATTTTCAAATGGTAAATCATGCATTTTGCTCTCCGTGCACGTTCTACATTTCATAAATTCCGATTCGATTTTACTTGGCATGCCATTTAACAATTGTTTCTTACACAGAGTGTCCAAATATCCAAAATTCACATGACCCAGCAAGCGATGCCATTTCTCTTTCTCACTCACACTTTTTGTATTCTTATTTGCTACATTAACGCGCGATACAATATTCGTAGTTGACTCATCTGATTTCAATTTACTTTTCATGATATATAATCCGTTCTCTTTCACAGCTACTGCAGTTACTTTACCAACACTATCAACAATTTTCGCAATTTTTCCTTTTGAAACAATCGTATTCCTTTGTGTTATCTTGCTATAGCTTACTAAATTCGACTTCATATCTTTGACAAAGAAAACGTTCTCCATTTTAATCAAATTTCTTTTCCCAAAACTCTTAAAATAACTCTGTACATTACCGATTTTTGTTGCTTTTACATTTCTATTGTCACCCAAATACACATTTACGGGCTCTTTGAGTACAACATACCTGTCAAACAAACTCTCATCATTTATAATATGATCTGTACAACCGCTATCTAGAAGCCACTGTATTTCATTTCCGTCTCGGCTACTTGACTGATTCTTCTGTGCCGCATTGTGCGCAACCGTCGTTGTCCACGCGCTGTTTTGTCCTCCATACGCCTGCTGCTGCTGATTCGTCTGATGTGTGCTTGACTCGCGCTGTCCCGAACGGAAACCACCGCGCCCTCTATAGCTTCCTCTTCCGGCTCCCTGCCGGCCTCGTGGTGCTCGCCATGTGCCTCGTCTACCCGACGCTTGACCGCCATTTTTGCACTGCCTCTGAATATATCCTGTCTCTCCACAGCCGTAACATGTCTGATCTCTTTGTAACTTGTTTACGGTGAACACACTTGACTTTTTTTCAGAATTATCGTCTTTTTTATTTTTTATTTCAGCCATTTGTATTTTATTCTTCACATAATCAGCCGTCTGATCTTCTTCTTTGAGTGTATCAATCAAATCACCAATATAACTATACGACTCAGGCAACGTGTTTAACATATAAATCAGTTTCTCTTTCTCTGTTACCTTTGCACCAGCGCTTTTCAATTCGTTTACGGCCTTTTCAAAATCACTAAAGAACGTCGCCGTATCATTATAATCCTTGAGCTTTATCTTTTCCAGCTTATTTCTGCACACAATTTGTAACGCCGTTGACTCCTTTAGATACAAACTGTCCAGCTTTTTAATTATTTCGTACGCCGTCGTTTTCTCGCACACAAATTCTAACTGTTTATCCGATAATGCACTATACATATAATTTATTGCCTTTAAGTCGTTTTCATCCCACGGATCTGCGTCTTCCTCCGTTTTTTCTCTCATAATTGCAGCTTCACATTTTTTCATTTTCAAAAACATTATGATTCGTTTTTTCCACATCCCATAATTCTCCCCATCGAACACGGGTATTCTTATCTCATTTTTCGCCATCTTGTGTCGCACGTGCTTTCCTACGTACACGGCTCACTTGCTAATTATTTAATCACTTTACTATTTAACCACTATACTACTTGACCACTTAACCACGGACCTCTGCTACCATGTGAAGATTTATTTAAGTAAGGTACATATTTGTTACATATTGCTCGGCTGCTGGTCTCTTACGCACTCTCTCTCCATGCCCGTCTGTACCGGTCTCCTCACTCTCTCCCCTCCATTTCCACGCATGCGCACCATCCTGTCTTTCCTCTATATAAATTTGCTACAGGTATATACTCAACAGAAGAATTGTGGGTGCCCGTCTCGGGTATTCTTGAAAACCCTCCTGACATCTCAGGAGACGACGTCTTGGACCAACCAGGTCCATCAAAGAGGGCAAAATTTGATTAAAATAAACACATCTTCAAAATTGATGTCAGATTTTCAGTTATTTTTCATCGACGTATTATACAAGTATTTCTTTTTAATATAATATTAATGATAATGATAATCCCAAAAAAAATTAAAGACATCGTAAGTAATTGTCAATACCTTGATTTTTACACATACCCACGTCTGTAAATAAAAATACAAATAATAACTCATTTTTTGCTCAAGTGATTGAGGGGGAAGGGTCACTTTGAAGTCTCCTGAGATCCTAGGAGAGTGAACGGGTGGGAGAGGGTTTCTAAACAATATACTGGGCCTTCAGATACATGAACGGCACTGAAAATTGTGAAATTTTGATAAAAATCGTGTAACTTCAAAAATTAGCCAAATTTAGAAAAGCTGTATCTTCGAAACTATTGGAGCTGAGTCAAGCCATGTCAAGTCGGACTCGAAATTTCCACTAAATCGCGGATTTCGGAAATAATAACTCTATTGCGAAGGGAATATGGCACTTACGTTACCGTATTAATATTTCGTGAAAATTCTGTTATTTGTTAATGTTATTAACAATCAAACTTTGAAGCGCAATTAAAATGAAAAATCGTTTTCTCTTAAACTGCTTTAGATAATTACTTGAAATTTTGCACACTGATAAAGCAATGTTTACACTATCGAATAAATATTTGCTTAAGGTGAAATTGTTTTAAAAATGTATTTTGCATTAATTTTTTTAAAACAATTGCAATTTTTCTTGCGGTCTTCACGCTATAAAAAAATGAAACTTACATCAATTCATGCGGCAAACGTTGGCCTTTTATAATCTGCAAAGAGAACTTTGTACTTTTTCTCCATTCCGGAGATACGAAATTGTTTGTTACGCGGTGCGCTCGTAGATCGCGCGGCGCGCTCCGCTACTGGCGTCCGCGGCAACTTGATGGCCGCGCAAACTTGAGCAAAAACCGTTTGAACTTGCATGAACATGATTTTCCGAGTTTGGCAAACATAGACAGTTTTCTTGTCAGTTTGCTGATGGTGCTCGTGCGGTATACTTGCTTAAAAACTATTCGGTGTTTCAATATCATTAAGTGAATATGGTTCGACCGAAGGAATGTTGTAATCCTTTGAAAAGGAAAGGTCATAACTGTGTTCGTCATAAGTTGTTCCTCGCGCGTTACTGCCAAGTGGAATAAAAAATTCGAAGAATACATTGATCGATATATTTGTCAAATATGTCGTAAGGACATGTATATTGATGTTAAAATTGCTTCAAATGTAGAAAATGAAGACCCAAGCACCCAAGACCCAAGATAGTTAATACCGATAATTAATTGCTATACTGTAATACCTTCCAGGGAACGAATTGAATTTTTAACTGAATGTAAATATTGGATTTGAACAGTGAACAGTTATAATTACTTGGAAGTTTATTCGTGGTTCACTATTAAAGAAGGTGTTACAGTATAGCAATTAATTATACAATAAAATATAAAAATAACACAGGTTTACAACAAAAAAAAAGTCCGGACTATTTGACCGGACCATGGTATTCCGAGGTATTTTTGCGTCCTGAATCCGATCCTGAGGTCATCTGAGCCCCATCACGTCAGAAAAACGAGATTTCGAAATAAATAAATAAGGAAATGGGACTGCCCTGAGCAGCACCCAGAGCATGACTCCAAGGTTCTAAGGCCATTACGGTCAGTGCTGGGTCCACTGTCAAAGTGAACGGATCGCCGGAATTGGATGCCTTGACAGGGAGATCGTAATCCGCGAGATACAACGATCATGGCAACATTTTATCCACTGGGGTGGTTCTGTGATAGTCCCGGTCGAGATTTAGGACTCCATTCCAATGTTTGGAAGGTATTCAAGACCTAAACAGCTACCCTCCAACTCAACAGGTCGCTTGAGAAATTGTCCCGGATCCAGTTCCAAAAAATGGTCATTTTAACCTCTAAATGACCTTGAAATCTCATTTTTCTGACGTGATGGGGCTCAGATGACCTCGGGATCGGATTCAGGACGCAAAAATACCTCGGAATACCATGGTCAAATAGTCCGGACTTTTTTTTTTGTAAACCTGTGTAATTAGTAAACTCACTTCGTGCTTGGGTCTTCATTTTCTACATTTGAAGCAATTTTAACATCATTATACATGTCTTTACGACATATCTGACAAATATATCGATCAATGTATTCTTCGAATTTTTTATTCCACTTGGCGGTAACGCGCGAGGAACAAGTTATGACGAACACAATTATGACCTTTCTTTTTCAAAGGATTACAACATTCCTTCGGTCGAACCATTTTCACTTAATGATATTGAAACACCGAATAGTTTTTACGCAAGTATACCGCACGAGCACCATCAGCAAACTGACAAGAAAACTGTGTATGTTTGCCAAACTCGGAAAATCATATTCATGCAAGTTCAAACGGTTTTTGCTCAAGTTTGCGCGGCCATCAAGATGCCGCGGACGCCAGTAGCGGAGCGCGCCGCGCGATCTACGAGCGCACCGCGTAACAAACAATTTCGTATCTCCGGAATGGAGAAAAAGTACAAAGTTCTCTTTGCAGATTATAAAAGGCCAACGTTTGCCGCATGAATTTATGTAAGTTCCATTTTTTTATAGCGTGAAGAACGCATGAAAAATTGCAATTGTTTAAAAAAAATTAATGCAAAATTCATTTTTTAAAACAATTTCACCTCAAGCAAATATTTATTCGATAGTGTAAACATTGCTTTATCAGTGTGCAAAATTTTAAGTAATTGTCTAAAGTAGTTTAAGAGAAAACGATTTTTCATTTTAATCGCGCTTCAAAGTTTGATTGTTAATAACATTAACAAATAACGGAATTTTCACGAAATATTAATACGGTAACGTAAGTGCCATACTCCCTTCGTAATAGAGTTATGTAGGAGGGGTAATATGTACAGAGCGCGAATAAACTAGGAACTAAGGTTTATTCGTGATCTGGAATACAAAATGGTAGCGTAAGCGTGTGGAAAGAGAAGATCCCAGGAGGGATCGAGCTCGGAGAAGCGTCGGAGGGGGCTGCCGGTCGGGCTGCTCGTAGGCGGTGCGGGTCGTCCTCAGGAACGGCTGCGTCGGTCCTGGCGTGCCGGAACTGCTCGAAGGCGGTGCGGGTCGTCCTCAGGAACGGCTGCGTCGGTCCTGGCGTGCCGGGGGCTGCTCGCGTCCCGGGAATCGTCGTCAGGCCGGAGGCGAAGGTAACTCGTCCGCGTAGAAGGTCGCCGGGTAGGCGAGGCGACGTGAGAACGTCGGCTGGAGCGGCGAGGACGCTAGGGTGTTCGTGGAGCGAAAACTGCCGCTAGCGAACCTCAAGCCGGGACGGCGTAGGGCCGTCAGAGATCTGCGCGCGAGAGGGTGTTCGCTGAGCGAAGACTTCCCTCTCGGTTGCTCGAGAGTCGATCGGTGAACCACGAGAGCTGCGATGTTCGCTGAGCGAAAACTGTCGCCGCTCGTGTGGAGGCCGTTCGACTACTAGGGTGTTCGCTGAGCGAAAACTTCCCTAGGGCGTTCGACTGAGACTTCCGAGGGATAGTGGTGTTCGCTGAGCGAAAACTTCCACTACCGTGACTCGAGATGGTCTGGCGGCGATGGCTCGCCGGCCGTCTAATATACCCCGTTTGCGGACCTTGCCGAAAGCCCGCTGATGACCGATGACCGTTAGGTCCTCGGATGACGCGTCCTAACTACCTGCGCGTCCCTTATGACGCGCTCGGGGCTGTCTCCAACCCTTGAATCGTCGGCAGGCTGACGCATGCCGACTCGGCTGCGATCCACGCGTTACAGTTATTATTTTCGAAATCCGCGATTTAGTGGAAATTTCGAGTCCGACTTGACATGGCTTGACTCAGCTACAATAATCGTTCAGATCTCAAATTATTGCAAATTTAATCTACTTCAAAAATGGTTACGATGATCTTTTATGAAAAACCAGTCCTTCCGAGTCAAAATCGACAAGAACTGAAAAAATGTAAAAAATTTCGAGATTTTCTTGATTTTTGACAATGATCCTGTCATCTGCCGAGGTCGAAAAAACTTGGATTTAACATCCTCTTTTCATCATAAACAACATATCAAAAAAGTAAAAATACCTGATTTGATGCATCGCTCAATGTATGATTTGATTGGACTAGTAAGGGTTAATGCGCATGCGCCTGACGTCCGCTGACAGTCTCTGACTCCTGCAGGAACAAACCTTATGTCACCAATGCTTCGGTAGCGCAACGGTCAAGTTGCCGGGCTGGGAGTCTCGATGTCGTGGGTTCAAATCTTGTTGTTTTTCTTTTTTTCTTCTTTCTTTATTAATTCTTTTTTTCATTTGATTGCAACCACTTCTTGTTATAAAAAGTAGTTTACATTACCGAATAAAATAATAGTTTCAATGTTTCTTATAGTTTTACATTATTTTCTTCCTTATTGAGGTGAACCAATATTATTTGTAAGAACAGTTGGAAACATCGTTGCATTTTTTTACTCTTACATTTCGTCATTGGAATTTTTGGCTTCCGAAGATTTTGTTCATAATTTTGGATGATAATTGTCGAAAAAACATTTGAAGCACACTGTATTTTGACACCATGAGCATTTATTTTGACGAATGGGACTTTGCCTCACGCACATTTACACTTTAAAACCGTTATAGAAAAGCAAATTTCATTGTTTCATTCAGTGTTTCAAATGTTTTTTCGACAATTATTATCATCCACAATCGTGAACAAAATCTTCGGCAGCCAAAAATTCCCATAAAGAAATGTAAGAGCAAAAAAAATGTCAAATTTCGTAGGGGTTTCGTAGCATCGCGACCATGAATACCTACGTTTGCATTGATTTGTGCATTCAGTTTCATGTTCAGTTGCATAGATTCAACGTTATTGATGAAAGAATTTGTCTAATAAGAATCCAGCATTCAGGTATGTAAGACGAAGCCAGCCACGCCTTCGTCAATGTACTATCAACCATCACATCTAATAGATATTTTCGTTATAAGGGCGTGAAGCGCCGTTTTTAACGAGTGTGAAGTTTTCCGCACGAGCGAAGCGAGTGCGACAACCACACGAGTTAAAACGACGCGAAACGCCCTTATAATGAATTCTATTTTTTGTTACTAAGTGTGAAATACGAGGTTGACGGGGTCGAGGACGTCCGTGAAACAGAGTTTTACGCACTGAGTGACGAAAACATCATTTTTGTCACTCAGTGTCAAATACTCGGTTTCATGGGCCTCCTCAACGCATGTGAAATCATCTTTCATACACCAATTCGTGAAAAGTTGCGCAGTGCGTGAAATAACCTACGCAGTGCGTGAAATCGTCAACCTCGTATTTGACACTTAGTGACAAAAAATAGAATTCGTTATTCGGTTGTTTCACGCCGTTCTAACGAGTGTGATTGCCGTACTCGCTTCGCTCGTGCGGCAAACTTCACACTCGTTAGAAACAGCGCTTCACGCCCTAATAACGAAAATAACTATTATGTTTCGTCGCACGGTAGACGAAACTTGGAAGGCCGTTTCGTACCGTTTAAGTTTCGCAATCATAAATATGTACCTCACCATCAGCGAATCGGTACGTTTCGTCAACAATTGGGCCGCGAATGCACTCGCGGTCTCGCACCTCCCCGGCAATTACCGGACGATCAGAGCAAACTGGACGATCAGAGTTGATTTCACCGCCTACTCATACCCAGTGCAATCAGCGCATAAATTCGTCCGATTTTGGCAAAAATCCTGAATTACGCTCTTTTTAAGTAACCACAAAAATTATCGTCCAACCAATAGCAAGCGAAATAATAACGAGAAGCCAATTTTTTGATCTTTGACTCCCGTATAACTTTTGAAGCGTACACGATATCGATTGGGACTTTTTACACGTTATTTACAATATAATGCTTCAATGAAGGTGTATGCAAAAATCCAGTTTACTGCGAATTTTTTAGAAGTAACGCCTTATTTCCACCTTAAGTTACTGGGCTATTAATAATCTTCAAATTCTATTTCCATTGGTTCATCTTTATCGTAATTAAACACGTCTTCTGAATGCTCTGGAGTATCCTCAATCGTATCTTCCAACGCAGTGTATTTTCACTAAATCGAGATGATTCTTCCATGTGAAATTATTGGCGGAACCCAACAACACTTTCGTGCGTTGAGATGAATGTAAAAAAATGAATGTGATATTGTGTTTAATGACGATGAGGATGAACTAATGAAAATAGAATTTGAAGACTATTAATATGTATTTCAATCATAGTATTACGTTTTTTACTTTCTCTTGTACTTTTTCTCTAAGTAAATATTAATTGATTTTTTGCAATAGTATGTCCAATAAAACTCCGACATTTCTTACTATTGTAAGGTGAATTATTCGATTTGATTTAAACATTCCTTCTATTTCCTTGAATCACTATTATGTGGATAATTAATAAATTATAAAAAAAAGGAAATCTGCAATTTCTCTTAGTCAATATAAAAAGCAAAAAAAGGTGTGAGTGCCGTTGTACTCACGGAGGATGTGTAAACATCTTACAATTATCTGCGGTCCGAGTTTAATTGGGGAATATGACGTCGTAGTTCGACATAAAGAAGTTTAATTTTTTCTATAATAAAATATTTATTATTATTATATATTAGATTTATAACTTACTAGTCCGTCCCGGCTTCGCACGGGTAGATTGTGGATTAATTTTGTCCGTCCACCATTGTTTAAATACATTTTTAATACAAAACTTTTAGTATTTTTCCCGGGCTACGCAATGGTCATATTGGATTTGACCTTGACCATGACCTTCAAGGTTATATCAAGGTCAAATTAATTTTTTTTCACGTTCAAATGTGTCCTTGATTATTTTTTTCATGTTACCTTTATTGTCAGCGAAGGTCAATTTCGACTTTTTGAACACCCTGTATAAGATTTACTAACTCAGAAACCTTCGCGGGCATGCGTCCAACCATTCCCCAAAGTTTCATCGCAATCGGATGAACGGTTTAGGAAGGCATTTGATATTACCTTAAAGGTCACGGTCAAGGTCAAATCCAATACGACCACTGGGTAGCCAAGGGAAAATCCTTAAAGTTTTGTATTAAACATTTTTCTCTAAAATGTTTTCCCGTTGAGATAATCCAGCTTGCGCGAATAGTATGCGCAGTAGCGCCACACACACACTGACGCAGTCACATCTACATGACTTACGTCTGACGCTCAATTTCCCAGGAAGGTCGTACCGCAGAGCCATAGCATAGATGTTTACACATCAAAAATTTTCCTGAGTAACATTTTTTTAAAATTTATTCTCTCATTTTTGTACTTAACCCTCCGTTACTCCCTAGAAACCTACGACCTTAGGTGGTCGTATGACGAGCGCTGAGTCGCCGTGCTAAACGGAGCACGCTGTTGCCACATTAACTTACACATTGTAAGTGCGTCGTGACAACACTGTATCTCGAGCGTTTGTCGGAGAGCTACTCGCACTGGGCGGCTCGGCGCCGCTTTTCTGTTCGCTCGGACAAGTAGTCGAGCTAAGTGATCTAACAAGGAGAGGCTGCGAGTTTCGGAACAGGCATTTTTACGGTTTTTTCTCCCTTAACAAAACCCCAAAATATTTTTTTCCGAAAACGCCTTAGAAATAAAAAAAATCACATCAAAGAATTCCATGATTGGTATGTATAAGTTCCGAAAATCTGGTCTCAGGAGTCCTCGCGTGGCTCATTCGGTAGCGTGCGAGACTCGCACTCGGTGGGCATGCGTTCGAGTCCTAAGTGTCCTTTTTTTTTAACAAAATTATTTTTAATGCAATGTCCTTTGACAGTATGCAATAAATTTTCATAATTAAATGGATTGAATTAAAAACGAAATGAAAAGCAATGCTATTGCACATTAAAAAAAATATTCAATCTTCAATCATTGCTTGTAGCAGAGGGAAATGACAAGCAATGATTGAAAATTGAATATTTTTTTTTAATGTGCAATTGCATTGCTTTTCATTTTTTTTTAATTCAATCCATTTAATTTTGAAAATGTATTGCATACTGTCAAAGGACATTGCATTAAAAATAATTTTGTTAAAAAAAAAATACACCGAGACTCGAACGCGTGCCCCGCGCGTGCGAATCACGGACGCTACCCGATGAGCCACGCGACGGTTCCTGAGATTAGATTTTTGGAACTTATACATACCAATCACATGGAATTCTTTGATGTGATTTTTTTTATTTATAAGGCGTTTTCGGAAAAAAATACTTTGGGGTTTTGTTAAGGGCGTCAATCCCTACTGACAGAAAAAAATCGTAAAAATGCCTGTATGACCTTATAGTACATAGCGCGCCATTCATTCAGCTTAGGTGCTGGGCCCCCTTTCTTGAGTCACTCGCAAGAGAAACGTATACGTTTCTTAGCGAGTAGACCAATCAGGACCCCCAGTACAACGGAATACTTGATCCTGATTGGTCTATTGGCTAAGATGCGTATACGTAACTTTACGAGTGACTCGAGAAAGGCTCCCCTGACGCATGCGCGCTCCACCAGACCGGTGGGAACGGAGCGGACATATATTTCTGTCCTTCGGCCCGTGGTTGTCAAATAAGAACTCTCTCTCTCTCTCCCCGAAACTTTAATTAAACGTATCTCGAAAAATATAGCCTGTTCGAAAAAGTCACCCAGAACTTTTCTGAAGGTGATTTTACGAGGAATCGAATGGTGATTTTTAAAATTTTGTCAAATTATGTTCTTGTACAAATTTTAAAATGTAAAAATTTTGAAGAACGATACTGTTAATACAAAATGCTTAAAATTAAAAAAAATTCTCTGAGAATGTAGATTCAACCTTTCTACGTGAATTGATATAAAAGAAAGTAACAAATATGCATTTTTCAATTTCTTACGATTTTTTAAAGTCTTCGAATTATTTCAACATCTTCATCCCCTCATAGCGCTTAGGATATTGCATAAAAGTGAAAAAGTCATATAACCTTTTTTACGTATTTTTACCTACTCTACAACTTTTATTTAAACAATTTTTTCATTTTCTTTAGTCTTCGCGAAATATTTTAAAACAATGGTGTCTGGGGGTGGTTTTTATTGTTTTTCTCGGCTTCCGAGGGGTTGTGAATCATGGAATTTTGGGGATAGTTTTGAAACACCTTCATGTAACTTCAATCTCAAATTCAGCCAGGAGACTCAAAATGTTAGGTTCAGAGCTATTTTTACTGGACTAGTACCCGTCATGCGCAGTAGAGAAAGTCCGTTCCAACCGTACGGCTGGACGGTCACTGTACGGTGTTGGCAGCGTTCCAACCACCGCTGGGATCGTGAGTGGAACGGTTCCTGTACCGTCAATCCGATGCTTGGTCCTGAGCGTGAACTGTGTGGACTGACATGCGCACTACGGCGATTAGTTTGCCTGGCGCGGTCATTTAAATACTTTTGAGAGATTTGACGTTTTCTATCTCCGTAATTTTTTTTGCAAGTTATTAAAATGACGTCTGACGAAGGCGATAGTGACGTGTCGGATATATCGGATATGCCCGACACAAGTGACGATAATATCGAATTATACGAAAATAGGGTTAGAAACCAGGATTATTTAGGTAAGTGACAGGTTATTGAGGTTAAGTTTAGAACATCTTTGTTGGAAAACTTTGATAGAAAATCATTCAATTTGATTGAAAGACTATAACGAAGGTGGATTAAATTTGATTTGATGAGATAGAAGTTTCTACACAAAATTATGCTCCGGGAGTCGCCACGTCGAGCATACCTGCCAAGGAGGAAGAATCTCCCGAGGAATCGAAGGAAACAAAACAAAAGAACGGGAAAAAAGGGAGGCGTAACAATAGCGAGGAGGTGGATGCCGGTACGACTAGTTAGGTATCCGCTAGACACACTAACAAAGTTGGTCTATCTAGTTAGACATTTGAGGTTAGGTTTCCTCCCAGTTCCCTGCCAGTTCACCCGCGTGTCGTCAAAAGAGGAAGAAGGCTCTTAAAGGGAGAAACAAGCCTAGAAGGGGAAACAGAAGCTAAAGGAATGTATTCTGGAAGGAATAAGAAAGAAGCAATCAACTAAGGGACGAGAGTGTCGGCTCGGAAGCTTTGCTGAACGCACCGGCAAGGAGGGGAACGCTTACGAGCAACCAAAAGGGAAAACCAAATATGGAACAAGATATTAGTATAAAGGTAGGTCGTACTGATCCAACTAGGTAAGGAGCGCAACAAGAAGACGTGAGATTTGCTCCGGAAACGTGCCGAGCGTATTTGCTGAAAAGGAAGAATTCTCCAAGGAATCGAAGAAAGTAAAATGACTAAAAAGGGCTCCGAAACAATAGCGAGAAGGAGGTGGAAGCCGGAACGACCAGCCCCTCGTCAGACATACTAACAACAAATCCACCCGCGTACCAGTCGCGCGCGAGCAATGCACGGGATACCCGATGAGGAACCGGAATCTTATTTTAAAAAAAGTAGAGGTACTCGGCGGCTGTAGTCGGCAGCTATTACGGTCATTATAAGACTCCCAAGGTACCGGCAAGGAGGAAGACGCTGATAAAGGAATAAGGTAGGAGAAATAATCAACCAGGGGATACGATATCAATTTAAAGGCAAGTAATGCTAATTTAACCAGTTAAGTAACGCAAGAACAGGACGATAGATTGCTCTGGGAGACGCCACGCTATGCGTACCTGAAATAAAGGAAGAATACCTCGAGGAATCGAAGGAATTAAATTTCACGGACTGGAATGGGAGCTGGAACAATAGCGAGGAAAAGGTGGAAGGAATAAGGGATAAGCATGTAACCGACCAAGTAAGTAACACGACGCGAGAGCTAACAAAAGCCCTTAGGTATTGAACGAGAACTGGAATAAACGCGAAAGGCTCCACGGGAAGGATGGAGCAAAGGATGCGAGTTGCAACAGTTCGTAGGAAGGTAACGAAGAAGAAGAGCTCCAGCTTTGAAGATGCATTCGGCCTCCCATGGGCGTCAGGAAGGAAATGAAATGGACTAAGTAGGCAACGCGTAGGGGGAATTAATGAAATGAAATAATAGCAATACCAATTTATACCGATTGAAAAATTGTAAAACCGATTTCGTCTTTGTTAAAACTGCGTAATTTGTTTCAGATGCAGGCGATTGGTGATCAGAAGAAAAAAATTCAAATGGGCAATTGATAGAAGGAAGACATATCGAAATGGACAGGCCAGCAGGAGATCCAGACTCGAGGCATACATGGAAAAAAAGGATATTTCTCGATTGAGGTAAGACATTTATGAAATGAGAATGCAGCAATACCAACCTATACCGATTGAATGGTCGTGACATCTATTGTCTTTGTTAATAGGAACAGCATTTGGGCTTGACAACCAGCACTGCAGGAGAACTTGGAGGTCGAGGACGAGGGAGATTAACGTGGCATACCAACAGACTTGCGTGTGCAAATTGATGTGTTTCTTTAATTTCATGACGAATGGAAGAGTACAAATTATACTTATTTTCATAGTAGTTGGTAAAATACTCTTAAAATACTTAAACTTATGAGGCATTCCATGTCAACTTTTAGTAGTAGAAACTTTTGGGTCTCCGATTTAGTTGTTCATTTTTTCCAAGTATCTTTAATCAATATAAAAACTGGCCTACATTTTCAGAACGATTCCGTAGGTCGTTGAGCTGTTATTAATTTTTTTTCATCGCGATTTACGGCTTCAATTAACAAAATATGGAAGAAATGATCCATATGAAATATTTGTAATTTTTGGTAATTTCGAAAAAAAAATTATTTCTTTATATTGCGTTTTTTTTTTATTGAAAATGGAGATAAAAAGTGTTGTATCTCAAAACCGACATTTCTAATTTTCATGATTTTTTGTACCCTACATTTCAACATCTTTTACGGTAATTTCGAGAGCATTTAGAAAGTGGGGCCTCCCATAGACATTTGTTAATGAATTTTTTAGTGATTTGAAATGTCAGAATTGACTTTATTCATGCTAGCTTAGAATAGATGTTTTCTAAGCGAGTTTGATTCTCAGCAGTGCAAACATCGCGCCTGCGCATTAAACCGATCCCAGTAGTTCCGCGACAGTTCCAGAACCGTACAGGAATCGTCGCTTGGAACAAACCTTGTAGTCGTACTGGCAAAAGAGTGGTCTTCGGGAGAGCTCGGAGCTATGCTCCCCCACCATGTGGCGTCTCCCGCTCTGTTTTTGTCGCATGCGCGTAGCGGTGTTAAGGGGTAAGGCCACCATGTGCGTCAAGAAAGAAGGACGATTTTGTGCATTTTTTTTTAGGAGTAGTGTAAAAGCTATAGAATTTTCTTATAAAGTACTTTATCAAGTATCTTCAAAGCTACTAAAAAATATTTTGTTTTTAATTTTTGGTTAAGAAATGGCCGTTCCAGGGTCCGGTTTCTACGATGAATTTTTTGTGGAGGTCCAAAACGGGCGAACCGGCTGTACCCACAAGCGTGAACCTAGAACAAAAATCCAAAGATTTTTCTTTAATATATATCATAAACTAATAGACCACGTAGGGGATTTTGAAAATATTGATTTTTCGAGAAATGGTGAGTATATAAAAGAAAAGTTCACGTTTTCGCATAAGAATTTCATACATAATCGTTTATAAAACAAAAAGTTTACAACTTATCAAAAAACCCCTACGTGGTCTATTAGATTATATAGGTATAAAGATACCCTCAAAATTGCAAGGCAATCGATAAAGATTTGTAGCCGCTATCGGTTCGCCCGATTTGAAATTTCGTGTTCTGAGAAAAACGCGTTTAAAGTTTTAAGTAACATTTTACGGTCGAAAATTATAGTATACCTTTAATCCGCGATGCCTGCACCGTATAGTTGGCCTTCTATGTTAATGTTGAGTTCTTCTTCTTCTTTTCTGGCTGATTTTGCGGCAATTCGAGCTGTTTTTGCAGCCTCAGTCAGCGATCGGTTCGAAAAATCGACGCGGAGTTCGTCCGCCTCAACGCAGAAATTGTAGCAATTCCTTCCAACTGTCATGTCCAACTGTCGTATAACTTGCATTATACTACAAATTCCATCGTTGAAAGTGCACACGGCAAGATTCTCAGCAATATCCAGTACGGTTTTTCCGCTTGACGTAGATTTTGGGGACATTGACCACACCGTTGCGTTGAAACTTTCATTGCTATTTTGCGTAAAACCACCTAAGCATCGATTTAGAAGGTCGTCGCTGCTCAACTCTTCGTAGATTGGTTTAATTGCGTCAAAAACTGTTTTCGATAGAGCCGGCTTGTGTAAAAAAGTACTAATTGATGTATTGGTGGCTTTTGCCTTTTGCCACGAACACCATGAATTTTCACCAGCTGGACACTTGCTGTGTTGAGGATTTTCATTCGTTGACAGCTTGTGATATAACGTCGCCCAAATTTCATTTCTCATTTTTTCCACAGAGTCGTGATTTCTGCGAATAGCCAAACCATAATAAATTGAGAGCTCGTCGACAAGTTTATTTGTTAATTTTCCTTTTCCGCCGAGACCGCGTACGTTCTTTTTTAAATTTCTTAGTCTAGTGCCCATTCTTTTCTGCACGTGATCGATACATTCTTTTTTATGTATAACAAAGCTTTCATATGGTTCAGACTTCAAAAGACCTGTAAAGGTTTTACTATCGCCATCTCCAATGTAACTGCCGTATTTTACTTGATATAAAGTTTCAGAGCGCTGAAACATTTCGATAACTGCATCTACCTCCATTTTACCAGCCGACCCCGTGTGATTTATTTGACAATCATTTTGATGTATTTCAAGCCACTCATCATACTCTGCAGTATCACTTATTTTTCTCCAATATTCGCACGCCTTGCAGTAACTGGATTTTATAATTATATCGATTACTTTCCCAGTATTCCATCCGATCAAAGACACCAAACCGAACAATGATGAAAATCCCCGCTTTCTCCACGAACCGTCTCCTGATACTATCAATTCATTTGGTAAACCTTTTCTTGCATTTTCTTCTTTTTCTATTTTTACTGCATTTTCCATGCTAGCCTTGGAAACGCGTTCAGTAGCATCACAAATAATGTTGACTACTTTATCATAAAATGAGTGAAATATTGGCCGAGGAAGTTCCATAAAAGCACAGAACTTCTTCATTCCGTGTAAACCTACTCCAAGCAGTCGCATGGCTATAATAATTCTTCTATTGATGTCATATGCTTTGTTATTGATGAGTGGACAATTTGGAATTTCAGTTTTCGCACACTTTTCACAAGATAGAACTATTTTAAAACCAAGTCCGCGTATACTACTTTCAGTAAATGTGACGCCTGAGTCGCATATTTTACACTTCACTACTGACGAAATTGTTGAAAAAACAGCCACAAAATTGATGAAACGATAACCGAACGATGCATCAACTTCGATATTACGAGCATCGCCACTTAGCTTCAATTTCCTAGCGGACGTGCCGACGCTTTCGGAGGAATCGAGTGCCTCCGCTTCATAACGGTTTGCAGGTCGCTTTCGTGACATAGACGGCTTTTTAAACAAACTTCTTCCACCTCGTTTAGCTTTATAGCCATCATATTTCGATTTATCACACATTTTATTCACTAATTTCAGTAACTCGTAGTAAAAAGATAAACTGATGAAACACGAAGCAAAATCACGCACGCGGCGTCCGTCTGACAGCTAGAATGACTTTACATAAAATAAATGGCCGAATAGTACTGCTAATAACACGAGCCTCAACTCCGATAATACGTCTCAACATGCATTTAATTAACAGTTAGCCCACTAATCGGGGAGATCTCCCTATTCAATGTAGTTTGGCTCGCCCGAGCGCGGTGGAAACCGTATAGTTGGCTATGGCGCTAAGTGTTAATGCGCCGCGCGGCGTCTCTGTAAATTGACGTAAACGACCGATTCGAAATTTTTTTTGACTACGAAACCTTTTTTTTCTTATTCTTGAGGGTTTAAGGAAGGTTTTAAGCTAATAAAAAAAAATCGATTTTTGAAAAGTTCCATGGTGGCCTTACCCCTTAATGTATTACTCCGCCAGTGAACCCATTGGGGATCAGGGGGGAGCGTGAATTTTTGTCGTTAGGGGCGCCACCGAGACAGAAATTTCAACTGTACTACACCTTTGAGCTCAGATTCTAATCATGGGGCATTTTCAAAATGTAATTTTGAAACGTAACAGCCAATTAGCAATTAAATCTCATACTTTCATTAGCTAATGCGGCCTTTGCCCTGGCTAATGAAAGCATGATAATTAATTATTCATTGGTTAGTATATTGAAATATGACATTTTGAAAATTCCCCATGATTAGAATCTGAGCTCGAGGGTGTACCATATATCCGCGATCAAAGCACCCATAGCAAAATTGCGAGTTTTGTATGAGCACCCCTGTGGGCTCCTCGTCCAATAGAATAACCGGAGAAGCGTGAATGCGCATGCGTAGTCATCCGCGTGTGTTGGCGTTGTCAGCAAGTTCAGATCGGTTTCCGTGGAATGTTTTGATCAAGGAGGCGTATTAGGTTAAATAGGCATATTAGGTTAAGAAAGTGTTATTTAACGCGAGCGCGAGTTAATTAGAAGATTGTCGTGAAGAAACTCTTAGAAGTAAGAGCTTACGGGAAGAAAAAGATATCGAGCTTTCCGCAAGGAAGGGTAAGTGTAATACTTAATGTAATGAAAATAATATCAAAAGGTATGTGGATCGAAAAGTTTTATTATTTTTTCATATCCTTGTATTTCATATGGTTACAGGTCTAGCGCTCAGTCGTGCAGCCGTCATGGAACAATTGCCTTGAGGAGCTAGGCAATGCCCAACGACTCGAGGTACACGACTGCTTTGTCGACTTGGAGGCGAGCGACAAAGGGAAGAAGACTAGAGCTATTCGTCATTGCAGCTGCTCAGCTATCAAGTGAGTAATATTCCTGAGCTTCCAGTAGCCTTTGACACACACACAAATCAATTAATATTTCATAAGATATATTAGATCGGGTTTGCATTTCAGGTTAGACGATTGAAATTTGGTACCCCACAGTTTGCATCACAGAGCAGTTATCCAATCATCACTGAAGAGTACCACAAGTGAGTAACGTCCCTGAGCTTAACAATAATCAGCGAAAAAAAATTAATATTCTTTGAAGAGTATTATATCGAATTTGCATTTCAGATCAGAGGAAGGAGCGTAAAATCTGGTGCCCGACAGGCTATGTCGTAGGACCGTGCCGAGCAATCCAGTCGTCATTGAAGATTTGGCTCCACATCTCACGAAGACTCTTCGACAGCGATATCCAACGTTTGAGAGAGATGTGCATGTTTTCTCTGGTGCATCGACAATGCAATTTCTATAATACCGCTCTACACGATGTTATTCCTTTTCGATTCTTTTTTACATTTCACGTTTTGTTGCTATCTACATTCTGGTGATATTTATATATACTTTAATCTTCATCTAATTATATCTTTATTTACAATGTTCCTTTTAGTCTATGAGATTTTGTTTGTTTTCCTCTGCATCTCTATATCTGTATATTAACTATTTTAAATCTGGCTAATAAATTAATTTTTCCATATTTGAGGTATTTTAGCTCCTTGGTTCCATTAATTCCTTTTCTTCCTTTTCTCAATTTAGCCAGTAAGATTTTGTTTGTTCTTTTTTCGTATCTCTCTATGTGTGTATATTATCCTTCTTTAATCTGGCTAATAAATTAATGTTTCCGTATTTCATTTCTGGTTACAAAACTGTGGAGTATATTTCCGTCGGCAGGTAGGAGGGAAGGGATTAATTTTTATTTTAATGCTCCGAATTGTTTTTACGGGTGAATTTTATAGTGGCACTGAAAAGAGCCATTTTTCGCGCCACTAAAAAAACAAAAGATCAGCGACGCTGATTTAATCCGAAAATTTTATCTCGATTATTGACAGCGTGTCTTACCGAGTGCGATCGTTTTGATTATTAATTGGTTTTTAATAGCGAAAATTGTTCGTTATACAAATGAAGAGAAAGCAGATCTCATGCTCTTACTAGGGCACTGTAGCCTGAGGGAAACGAGTAGGATTTTCCGACAGCGTCATCCGATGAGACCAGGTCCTAGCACGTCCATGCTCCGCAAACTGCTAAGCAAATTCCGTCGGACGGGTTCAACGACGAACCTTACAGGTTTGGGACGTCCTTCCATCAGGGACCCAAACTGCGAGGCAGTCGTCCTCGGTTCCGTTGCAGAGGAAATGCAGTTATCGGTGAGGCGTATTGAGAGGGATACTGGGATATCGAAGACGACAGTTCACAAGATCCTCCGGCAACATCGTAACAAACCGTTTAAGGGTCGTGTTCACCAGAGCCCCCTTTCTCGAGTCACTCGCAGGAGAAACGTATACGTTTCTTAGCGAGTAGACCAATGAGGACCTCCACCACAACGGAATACTTGATCCTGATTGGTCTATTCGCTGAGTTGCGTGCACGCAAAGATACGAGTGACTCGAGAAAGGCCCCGCAGGCCCTTACGGTGAACGACGAGGCGTGTCGTTTGACATTTTGCCGGGAGATCTTGAGAAGAGTAGCCGCTGACCAAACGTACGTCGCTAAAATTTGTTTTAGCGACGAATGTACGTTCTGGACAAATGGTGAAGTTCGCTCGCATTATTACCGGTATTGGGCGACGGAGAACCCTCACATTCTGCTACCATGTCGACATCAGGGTGCTGGCAAAGTCAACGTGTGGGTCGGTATGTGGAGGGACGTCATCATTGGTCCAATTTTCTTTCAAGGCAACATGAATGCCGAGAGATATTTGGCCATGATGGAGGAGGAGGTCCTTCCGACACTTGTGAATGTTGCTGGAGAGGAAGACGTCATCTTCCAGCAGGATGGTGCTCCAGCGCATACAAGTGTTCGTGTCCGCTAGTTCCTTGATATAGTTTTCGGAGAAAACTGGATAGGACTGCGTGGACCGACGGAATGGCCTCCCAGATCTCCGGACCGCACTCCTCTCGATTTTTCCTCTGGGGCTACCTGAAGAGAAGAATCTTCAACAGGCCGCAAATTAATGGAACCGAGGAGTTTAAGAACCTCATTCGTATGGAGTGTGCAGCAATAACGGCAGAGACCCTAAGAAAGGTCCGCCCAAGCTTCCACAGAAGAGTTACGATGGTGTGCCAGCAGAATATCAATGGTGGCCATATTGAACACTTGTTATAGAAGCTTCGCCGCCGTCTGATCGATCCAGTCGGCACTCACGTTTTCAATGGCGCGAAAAAAATGGCTCTTTTCAGAGCCACCATAAAATTCGCACGTAGGAACGAATCGGGGTGTTAAAATAAAAATTAGTCCTTTCCCTCCTACCTGTCGACGAAAATATACTCCACGATTTTCTAATCAAAGATGAAATATGGAAAAATTAATTTATTAGCCAGATTTAAAATAGTTAATATACAGATATAGAGATGCAGAGGAAAACAAACAAAACCTCATAGACTAAAAGGAACATTGTAAGTAAAGATATAAAGTTCCCTCCCTGGGGACTGCATGACCTTGACGCTGGTGGGAGGGCTGGTAGGGCTCGATGAACCTTGAGTGGAAGCCAAAGGAGAAATCTGAAAGCGGAAGATCAAGGGGAGAGCCTGACTAAGAAGCAGTCCAAGAACAGCGTAGGGAAATGACGACCCCCATTGCTCAGGTATACTTCGGTATTACCTGCAAGCAGTCACCCAAGCCAAGGCGTTAGATTACCGTGCCGAAGGCTGAATGGTACCGGGGTATGGTATCGTGAACGGTGCCCTTGGGGCAACAGGTCGAACCCCATTGTATCTAGACCTTACCTGGGCATTCGAGGCTCTACCCAGGCGGACAGTATATTTCCTCGGTACTCGTGGGATTTTCATGGCAGAATCTTTAAAAAATCTTTTATCTCAGGGGTCCACTGGAAACCTGAAGGAAAAATCAGTAGAGGAGGGCGCGAAAACGAACTTCTCTATAGTACTGGGGGGTAACACCCAGGGAAAAGCCACAGTAACTGATGGGAAAATAGAGGAGGTCACCAAAACGGTGGGAGACCTCTCTCTGGAAAAGAAGAAGCCCAGTGGGGCTCAGAGGAAGAAGTGGAGACGTGAGAGGGAAGAGGGTGAAAGGCTGAAACTCTCTGGCGGTGAGAGGGGGAAGCAGAAGACCCCAGCTCCAAAAAGAACGAGACCGGCGGAGGAGACTCCTCCGTCGGGGGACCAACACAGAAAGCGCGCCAAGAGGCATGAGTTCTCCGGATCTCATGCTGATGTGGTGGCCGGACTTCCACGGATGGTTATCGCACAGCGAGGATTGGAGAAGGGTCTCACGGCGGAACAGGCGGAGCTCGTAATTGAGGCGATGCTTGGGGCCATCGATGAGATCGAGGATGGAGGGTTCATTCTGAAATTTCGGGAGACCCATTATTTCCGGGAGACCGTTAGGTTAACCTGTGCGGATGAGCAGTCGAAGGAATGGCTGAGGGAGAAAGCACCGCTCTTCGGGGGGTGGGAAGGAGCGGATCTGATTGCCATGGGTTTAGATGAGCTACCAAAGCTTGTCAGGACCATGGCATACTTCCCTCACCCCGGTAAAGAAGTGGAGGCGAGGACGCTTCTCAATAGAATTGAGAGGCAAAACCCGACCCTCTCTCTAAAGACGAGGAAATGGCAGGTATACGAACCGCCCAGCGTTTGCGGGGAGTCGAATACGGTCAGACTCGTGTTAGGAGTCGAGGAAGAGGCCATCAATGAGATGGAAAAGATGGGAATGAAGCCCTACTGTGGAGTCGGAAGGGCATCCTTCCAGATTCTAAGGCAGGGGACGAAGAAGGATCGTGGGGAGGAAAATATGAACCTGGACCAGGATCAGGTGAGTGCACAAGATGGCTAAACGCCTGAGTGATTCAAATTAATCTACACCGCGGTCCAGCGGCTGCGGGGTTGTTGAAACGTAAGATGATTCGTGAGGGCATCGACATTGCTCTGATTCAGGAACCTTGGGTCTTCAAGGGACGGATCAGAGGGGATGGTGTGGATCATGGGGAATTGTTTTACTGTATGAAGTCTGATTGCAGACCGAGAGCAGCAGTTCTGGTAAGAAACGCTGCGGCGATGCCGCTGGGGGAGCACATTAGTGCGGTCCAAGCGGCTGTCAAGATGAACATCGTGGAGGGAGGAGATCTCAAGGAGGTTGTTGTGGCGTCAGTCTACATGCCCTTTGAGGCTCTGGACCCTCCATCGGAGGATTTCCGCAGGCTGGTGAGGGACTGCGAGAAAAATGGCTGGAACATGCTGGTGGGATGCGACGCGAACAGCCATCACACGGTATGGGGCAGCACTGATGTCAACAAGAGAGGAGAGTCTCTCTTGGAGATACTTATGGACATATCGCTGGACATAATTAACAGAGGTAGGTCCTATACCTTTAAGAATGCAAAAAGGGAAGAGGTGATTGACCTAAGATTATGCAGCTCTCGGTTTAGCGCAAATGTTGAGGGATGGATGGTATCGGATGATCCGTCATTGTCGGATCATAGGTCCATTAGATTTGATGTCATGGGTGACATCACGAGTAGTAAGTCTAGGTGCTTCAGGAACCCGCGTAACACGAGGTGGGAAATTTTTCTGGAAGACCTGGAGCAGAAGATGCTTTCTTTTCCGAGGAGGTACGGCACTCCCGAGGAGATCGACCGGGCAGTGCGGATTGTGACTGACGCTGTGCGGGAGTCCTTTGAGGGAAGCTGCCCACTGAAGGAAAGAAAGATAAATGAGGTGTCGTGGTGGAATGAGGAGTTATCGAAACTACGACAAGAGGTGAGGAAAGCCCGCAACAGGGCTAGAAATATTAGACTGCAGAGAGACTTAGAGAAATCTAAGGATCTTCAAAGGCGGTATAGGTTTAAGACTAGGGAAGCGCAGAGGGTCTCATGGAATGGATTCCTGAAAAGAATGGAAGATATTCCTGAGACGGCCAGACTCTGCAAGCTTCTATCTAGAGAAGGACCAGCTGCCACTGGCTCCTTCCAGAAGAGTGATGGGAAGTTCACTCAATCCTGGGAGGAGGAGGTGATCGAGCTGTTGAAGAAACATTTTCCTGGATACATGAGATTGGAAGGGGTGGAGCTGGACAGGGAGTCTCCCAATCTTTTTGGGAGCGCGACCTGTGATTGGTTCGCGGCCTCCAAGATCGTGACCCAGGAAAAGGTGAGGGAGGCGATAAAGAGTTTCGATCCCTATAAAAGTCCGGGGGAGGATGGGATCTATCCTATTCTCTTGCAGAAGGGGGTAGATATCCTGGCAGGCCCCCTGACAAAGATATACCGGGCAAGTGTTGCCACAGGGTATGTGCCGGCAGCTTGGGGAAGGACCAAGGTGGTCTTTATCCCGAAACCAGGCAGGGGTGACTACACGAAACCGGGTAGTTTCAGGCCAATCAGTTTAACATCATTCCTTTTAAAGGTTCATGAGAGACTGATTGAGAGGTTTATCAAAGAGGGGGCGCTCGTGGAGTATCCTCTCCATCCAAGACAGTTTGCCTATCAAGCAGGGAGATCCGTTGAAATGGCATTGCACTGTTTGGTAGGCAGAGCTGAGAAAGAAATGCAAGATGGGGACATAGTGTGTGGACTCTTTGCAGACATAGAGGGGGCCTTTAATTGGACCTCTTATGAGGTAATTGATCAGAGCGCTGAGAGACACGGGGTGCATCCAACGATTAGACGATGGATTGCATCCATGTTGAAGATCAGGAGGCTCTCGGTTCAGAGAGGAGACTTCAGGATGGGAGTGGCGGCTGTCAGAGGATGTCCGCAGGGGGGGTTTTGTCACCTCTTCTGTGGAATCTGGTGATGGATGAGCTTATTCGCAGACGGGAGGAGGCTGGAATATACGCCCAAGGATATGCAGATGATGTATGTGTCCTTGTGGCTGGGAAATTTGCAGATGTGGTGAGGGGACTGATAGTCACCTCACTAGATGTGATAGGGCAATGGTGCGAGAGGACGGGCCTATCCGTGAATCCGGAGAAAATAGAACTGATCCTCTTCACCAGAAGGAGGAAACTAGACGGTTGGAGAAATCCAAACTTCCTAGGAGAGGAATTGATTCCGAAAAGGGCAGTGAAATATCTGGGAGTATTCCTAGATGAGAAGCTGAACTGGAGTAAACACGTGGACTACATCCGTAGTAAGGCCTGCTCAATACTCTGCGTTACCAGAAGGATATGCGGGAGAACGTGGAGGAGAGCCGGGCAGAAAATAGCTGGGGAGAAACTGGATCACGTGAGGGCCATGGCCCACAGAGCTATTACGGGAGCAATGAGGACGACGCCGATCTCGGCTCTGGGGATGCTTGTTGGGCTCCCCCCAGTGAGGATCGAGGTGGAAGCGTCGGCCATGCTCGCGGCGTACTGGGTAAAACTGAACGGGGAGTGGAGGGGATCTGGAGTGGGACACTCGAAGATCCTTACTCTGCTGGAAGACAGGATACCAGGAATAAATGGCTTGCAGGATTATATCCGATGCAAGCATAGGTACAACCGTAAATACGGAGTGGAATATCCAGAGAGGGCTCAGTGGAAGGATGAAAAACGACTCCTGGGAAGAGCTGATCAGATCTGGTTCACGGACGGATCAAAAATTAACGAAGCGGTGGGATCCGGTTTTCATAAGCAGAACTCCAAGAAGGAATGTAGTTTCAGATTGGAGGAACACTGCACTGTCTTTCAGGCGGAGCTAATGGCCATACACGTCTGTGCACGGGATGTGGTGCAGGAAGGGGTATGGCATAAGCGTATTGTGATCTGCTCAGATAGTCAGGCTGCCTTGAAGGCTCTTGAAAATCTGAGTATGAGAACAGAGATTATCGCGAGGAGAGGAGCCGAAGGGTCACTCTACCTTCCGGGCACGGAGGTCGGAATGCCAAGACAGGCTGTCAAACGCTGTATCAAGGAATGGATCATTGAAAGAATGAACCAGGACTGGAAGGCGGCGGAAGGTATGAGACAATCCAAGATATTCATTAAAGAATGGAGCAGGAAGCGTACAGATGAATTGATGAAGCTAGACAAAATGTCAATGAGGACTATGGTATCCATATATACGGGACAGTGTAGGCTTCGTAGACATATGAACATACTGGGCCAATCGGTCGAGGTAGACTGCAGGTTATGCGGAGAGGCCGAAGAGACGCCTGGGCATATTATCGATGATTGCCCAAGAATTGGGAGGAGAAGAACGGGAATCACGGGAAGGAACTTCCTTAGAGAAGAGGAATGTGGATAGATCACTGTCGGGGAGATCAAGAGCTTGATTAAAGATCTTGATCTCCCTTGGCGGTGAGAGGTCCACTAAAACAATGAATGGAAGATAAAAAGGGCTTTAGTCTACTTATCGTTTCCCCAGGGAGGGCCCATTACTATAATAATAATAATAATAATAAAGATATAAAGTTTGTTCCTGATGATTGGATAACTGCTCTGTGATGCAGACTATGGGGTACCAAATTTCAATCGTCTAACCTGAAATGCAAACCCGATCTAATATATCATATGAAATATTAATTGATTTGTGTGTCACAGGCTACTGGAAGCTCAGGAATATTACTCACTTGATAGCTGAGCAGCTGCAATGACGAATAGCTCCAGTCTTCTTCCCTTTGTCGCTCGCCTCCAAGTCGACAAAGCAGTCGTGTATCTCGAGTCGTTGGACATTGCCTAGCTCTTCGAGGCAATTGTTCCATGACGGCTGCACGACTGAGCGCTAGACCTGTAACCATATGAAATACAAGGATATGAAAAACTAATAAAACTTTTTGATCCACATACCTTTTGATATTATTTTCATTACATTAAGTATTACACTTACCCTTCCTTGCGGAAAGCTCGATATCTCTTTCTCCCCGTAGGCTCTTACTTCCAAGAGCTTCTTCACGACAATCTTCTAATTAAAATAACTCGCGCTCGCGTTAAATAACAACACCTTCTTAAGGCCCTTGCACACTGGACGCGTCAAGCGCCAAGCGTACCGTATGTCCGCGATCATTTGAACCATAGGAAAATTGCGAGTTTTGCATGAGCACCCCTTTGGGTCTCCTCGTCCAATAGAATCACCGGAGAAGCGTGAATGCGCATGCGTAGTCATCCGCGAGTGTGGCGTCGTCAACAAGTTCAGATCGGTTATCGAAATAATCGATCTGAACTTGCTGACGACGCTACACTCGCGGATGACTACGCATGCGCATTCACGCTTCTCCGGTGATTCTATTGGACGAGGAGACCCAAAGGAGTGCTCATGCAAAACTCGCAATTTTCCTATGGTTCAATTGATCGCGGACATACGGTACGTGACGCTAGACGCTTTCCAAAAATTGAACGGTGTTGGATTTTGGACTAGCAGCGAGCAGCGGCCTAGTTACACCCGTGGTCACGGATGTAACGGATTCTGTCGCTGGTGACTTTTTTAAATGTTATTTTTAAACGTACTAACCAATGAAAAATTAATTCTCATGCCCTTATTATCTACGGTGGCGTCTACTCTCGTTAATGAAAGCATGAGGATTATTAATCATTGGTTAGTACGTTTAAAAATAACATTTTAAAGAAGTCACCAGCGACAGAATCCGTGAGCACGGGTGTACAAACTAGCCTAACCTCGCATTTGGTTCAGATTGGGTTTGATATTTTACGTCGATTAACATTTCATGTGCAAAAATGAAAAAAGAACAACCAGCGATGGAGATATAAAATTGCCAAAATGATTAATTTTCGTTTCCATGCGAAGTCTTCTTTGGGTGATAGTACATTACGAAAATGTCAAGGTTATGGTTTTGGCACGCTGAAGCGATCAGTGTGAACGGTCACCAATTCAAGCAGCAAGCAGCAAGTGCTCGCTGCTCGACGCTTGGCGCTTGACGCGTCCAGTGTGCAAGGGCCTTTAACCTAATACGACTTCTTAACCTAATATGCCGATTTAACCTAATACGCCTCCTTGATCAAAACATTGCACGGAAACCGATCTGAACTTGCTGACAACGCCAACACACGCGGATGACTATGCATGCGCATTCACGCTTCTCCGGTGATTCTATTGGACGAGGAGCCCACAGGGGTGTACATACACCCGCAGCCACAGTATCTGTCTCTGGTGACTTTTTTTAATGTTATTTTTAAACGTACTAACCAATGATTAATAATCCTCATGCTTTCATTAACGAGAGTAGACGCCACCGTAGCTAATGAGCACATGAGAATAAATTGTTCATTGGTTAGTACGTTTAAAAAAAGTCACCAGCGACAGATACCGTGGCCGCGGGTGTACACCCAGGGACACGGCATCTGTCGCTGGTGCTTTTTTTTAAACGTTATTTTTTTAAATGTACTAACCAATGAATAATTAATTCTTATGCGCTCATTAGCTACAGTGGCGTCTACTCTCGTTAATGAAAGCATGAGGATTATTAATTATTGGTTAGTACGTTTAAAAATAACGTTTAAAAAAAGTCACCAGCGACAGATACCGTGTCCCCGGGTGTACATACAATATCGCCAACTGCCACACAGTTCTCATATATCCTGATCCCCATTTCATTCAAATTTGAATTTGAATTTCATGTTACTCATGAATGATGATATGCGCTGCTATAATAAGAATGAGTTAATTTAGAATGAACTAATTGAAGAAAAGAAATTACAACTGAATGATGTCATGGGGAGAAAAAATTTACATTCTTTTATGTTGTAAAATTAAAAAATGTAATCTCAACGATAGATTTTCGAGATATTTACTCATAATAATGTCAATGATAATGATAATATGTCGTCATTCTTTGACTTCTTAGCCTCCTCTGAAAAAGCTTCGTCTTCCTAGTTGATTCAGATAGTTTAGAGCGTTTAGAGACACTTTTGGAGGTTTTGTATATTCTTTCCACTAATTACTTGATCGTAAATTTGATAAATGGTTTATCTTTGGTAAGGATAGAAAGGAAGAAATAAGTACAGAAAGAACATAATGTATCCTTTTGTTATTTATATAAACTATAGGCAATTGAAATAAAGTATATGAAAAACCAAACATGGAAGGCACTTCCCCGGCGAATATGTCAAAAAATCGGTGGACATTATGCCCCTTGGAGATGCCAAGCGATTATCGATGGTGGTGATTGGACTCATTATTAACACAATTGCGCATTGCCTTGGAATATGTGAAACGTATGTATGTGGAAAAAAAGATTGTTGTATAATTTTTTTATGAATAACGCCGTACACGCTCTTACTTAACATGCTGTACCTAACGGGACCGAGCGGTGGTTGTCAGGATTTCCTAGAAGGATTGCTTTTCCGATAGACTATCGGTCGGAATTCGTCGCTACTTCTCATTACAAGTGGATTAAGTAGCCGATGGCTAGCGATGCTTATCAAAGTGATTTCGATGATGCGTAATTCATTAGGAGCCGTCCGGCAATTAGCCTTCCGGGAAAGGTACGGGACTGCGAGCGCATTCACAGCCCCTGCTTGGTCTTAACATTTTCATAACTTCAATTTTGAAAGTAAGAAACGATAAATTATACATTTAAGGGGACCGGTTTATTCACCCACTGGTAAATTTACTTCAAAAATAATTTCTGTTGAAGCAATTGTTACTACGCACGCGCGGCTTCTAGTACGGCCTTGTGTCTCATTGATTTCAATCTAAATTTCACACAACCGAATATCTCTATTTCTAAACGTCAGAACGATTTCATTCACAAGGAAAATTTATCAATTTTTTTATAATCTAAAATCTGACAAAATTTGTACAAAATTGCTCGAAAAGTGCTATAGCCCTCCAAGTACCTTGAACAAACCCCACACGATTTAGATCACACACAATATACGTAAAATACATTTATAGATATCTAATTCCATTATTTTTATGCTCCAACTGCTAGACTACAGATTTCGAATCATCAGTATATATGTAATTTTTTAATAAACAATTCATTGTTGTATTTAACCCTAGACCTGTAACGTACGTAAAATGTATGCATTTTCCAACTACAGATAATAACGTATCATTGAATATCGATACCGGTCTAGGGTTAACGGATTGAAATGCGCGCGGAAAAGCCTAGGCAGTGGTGGTGCCGCCAAGTGGTAAAGTTTGGCAGTCCGGATCCCCATTCAAAAAAAGGGGGACTACTTCATGTGGCGGAAGCAAGACTTTGCCAGTGTACACCCGGGGACACGGTATCTGTCGCTGGTGACTTTTTAAAACGTTATTTTTAAACGTACTAACCAATAATTAATAATCCTCATGCTTTCATTAACGAGAATAGACGCCACCGTAGCTAATGAGCGCATGAGAATTAATTATTCATTGGTTAGTACGTATAAAAATAACGTTTAAAAAAAGTCACCAGCGACAGATACCGTGTCCCCGGGTGTACATATACTCGAAAATTTGATGTGCGCATGCCTAACTCGCTTGGTGGAGGAAGACACATAGTGGGGGAATGTTGCTCCGAGCTTTCCCGAAGAGCATTCTTTCGCCAGTACGACTATAGATACTAAATTTAGATACTCTCTCTAGTCGGGGATGCAGCGACACTTTTACCGTGGTCATTTCACCAAGGCTGGTTTTCATTCACATGATAGATTCCATACTGTGTGTGAGCGAAATGCTTGTCAGCTGCCGCACCGGCGATAGGCTAGGCAAGTATCTCTAGTGGCGCCACGAGGTGGTCGCAGTTCGTAACTTTGGGGTGATAAGTGACCAATCAGGATCAAGTATTCCATTGTGGTGGGTTACAGACAACGGAATACTTGATCCTGATTGGTCACTTATCACCCCAAAGTTTCGTGGACTATCCACGAGGTCGCGCGCGCGTCAATAATTTGAGATATTTGCCTAGTCTATGGGGGTGAGTACCATACCGGGTGTTAGGCTATGTTGTGGCCATAGGACGATATGGTACGTAGCGATTTGTAGACTCTAGGTTGTACGCTATTGGTCGGAGACGCAAGCACGCCGAACGATTGGCTCTGCTATCGTCGACAGACGGCAATCGTCGCAAGAGAAGTTCCCTAAGGCGTAGGCACCTAGTAGACGAGAAAGTATGGCGGTTGACAGATACGTTTGTTTACAAAATGGAATTTTTCGGAGCAATTGTACTTTTTGGAAATAAAGCGAGATTTTCAAAGTTAATAAAATATTTCTATTCTATAAATCGAAATAATGAAGGAAGGGTGATAAATCTTAGGTTAAATGTAAAATAATTAACGAGTTGTAGAGACAAGTGAACCAACGTGGAAGATTACAGTGACCAGGCAGTTCTCAAGATTTTTAAGTAGGGTAAGTGTAACGATAAATCAAGAGGAATAACAAAAATGAATTGTTTTGAAGTCATTCAATTTCTTTATACTTTATAAAGGCAACAATATTACAAAAATTATTCGTAGAATTAGAGAAAGTGATGAGTTCTTCATGGAAATGACTTCGAGTATGGACGAAGCAAGACGACGCTAAACCAATGGATGACGGAAGAGTTCGACAATGTGCATCAGCCTCCACGGAGAAATGTGCCGAAGACGAAGGACGATTGGTGTGCCGCTCATGAGTTTGAAATAAATGAAACGTAAGGTATTATTCATACAGAAAAAGAATGTAGAGTGCAGGTATTTAATTTACCAGTACGACACACATTACCATCCGCTAACCAACGATATGGAATTTTTCAGCAAGTATCGATAACCAGGACCATGGTGAAGGACTTTATGTTTTGCAACTGTGCCTGCGATCGGCAACCTGATCGAGTGCTTTGTAAGAGCCTGGGTTGGTGCCTCCCGCAGTAATGTCAGATTGCTCCAAATTGAAATCCTCCCTCGTTTCACTCTGCCATTCAACAACGAGCATCAACTCCCCCGGAGGACACGAAAAGCTGTAACATCAGGAAGACCGTGAAAGGTTAATAAAATTATGGAAAACGATACCACGAATGTAAGCAAATCCTTTTCATAACATTTTGTGGAAAACTCACCGTTGCTTCATCTTTACAGGAGACGTTCTAAATGATTTCCTTGCTCAGCCGAGCAATAATCCAAACGATCGTGGAATGCTGAGGTCGCATTTTGGATCGCTTCCGGGGGGATCTCTTCACAAATCTCCATTATTTCCCAGTCGAGGTCCTCGATGGTCAGGAGTGGGTGACGCTCATTATACAACTGCTCCTTCACGTAGCCCCAGAAAAAATAATCCATCGGCGTCAGGTCGGGCGATCGCGGCGGCCACGAAATTGGACCTCTTCTTCCGAACCAGCGGTTGGGGAATTCCTCGTCCAGGAATCGCTGGACTTGTATCGTCGAGTGTGCGGGATCGCCGTCGTGTTGAAAATACACATGGGCCCCGATCTGTAAGTAACAGTAATTAAATAGTCGATTTACAATAGCTTACCACAGGACTGTAATAACGTGACTGCATTGTACTGATACTTACTTCTTCTTCGATGTTTCGAAGCGACGGTACTGCTAAATATCTCAGAATGTCGAGATACATCTGGCCGTTTAAATTTTCGCGAAAGAAAACCGGCCCTATAATTCGGTTACCGATTATTCCAACCCAGACGTTTACTTTCACGGGGTACTGGGTCCTTACGTCCCACGGTATCCTGGGATTTTCTCTTGCCCAATATCTCACATTTTGTCGATTAGGTCCATGTACCGCGAAGAAAGTACATTCATCGGTAAAGCAAATTCTCTCCGACAGGTCAGGCTCAACGTTTATTCTCTCCATCATTAATTCAGAGAATGCCATCCGATTATCATCATCGCCTGGTGTCAGTTTCTGATGGCAATGAGGTTTATAGGGGAAATATTTATTATCCCGCAAAACCTTCCACGCCGTCCACTTAGAGATGCCGAACTCTCGGGCTACCCTAGCCACACTTGTTCGAGAGTTATTCTCGACGCTCGCGCATATTACAATCTTAGTCTCTTCGTCCAATTCTCTCGTTGGGCGACGGATTTTCGCATGGTCGCTGCTCAAACATCCCGTATTGTCGAATCGCTCAACAAGTTGTCTTATTGTTTCCTTGCCCGGTATCGGCCTGTCAGGATACTCGGCAGCAAAATGGTCCCTGACACTGCGAAGGCTCTCACCTCGCAAATACCTCTTGACGATTAACACCTTTTCTCGTATCGTGTATGTTTTCGGCATTTTTTTGACAATGTCTAACTTTCACAATAATCACTGATAATTCAAAATTTATCCTGCACTTCAATGTACTGGATATGCAAGTGTTATACTACATGTACTAGTCTACACTAAACTACACTGCACTAGAATTCACAATACATTAACTAAACACAGCAGACTCAAACTCTTAACTCTACTGCAGTCAGAAGGTACGTGTTTTCAGCACAGAGATCTGTGGAAGACTACACTCGAAAACTAAACGACTACCTGGGTACTTGTATACCTGGGGATCAGTGTGGTGGCCACACCATGAGCCATCGCCTCGACTGTCTGGTCGCCACATGGTCGGGAAAAATACTTTCGTTGGAAATAGTCCAGAAAAAACTCCGTTAAAATTGAAAATTATAACAGCAGGGTGAAAACTTACTAAAAATTATGTTTTGGTGTTATTAATAGAGGGAACATGTTAAAAGAAGTATCACCCCCGGGAGAAAATGTATGTATTGTTCAAAAATCGGGTTTTAACAAATAATTTTAAAAATACGTGACCCATTGAAAAATAGCTTAAACAAAATAAAACAAAGAAAGATTATGACAATTTCAACCCTATCTTCAACCCCTAAAAAGCTAGGAGCTCCAGATGAGTTGGAATTTTCAGATATTAATGAAAAATCTAAAAATTAACATTTTTACAATTTTTCTTGTTTATAACTTGTTTACATACCTGAAAGCCGGGTTCTCATTAGTCAATTTCATTGATCAATAACGTTGAATCTATGCAACTGAACATGGAATTAAATACACAAGTCAACGCGAACGTTTGTTCTCACGGGCAAGCACTACTGTTCAATGCAATTGAAACAATTTCGTTAATTAACCAGAAGGTGACCTTTTACCTGGGAGGCATTGTAAATAAGATAATGCATATTGCCAGGCTTGCTAGGTTGACGAGGTATTAGGCGTTATGACGGTCCCCATTAAAGTGAGGCACCGTCGAAGACGGTTTGCTCTGACCATCCGGTAATTGCCGGAAAGGCGCGAGACCGCGAGTGCATTCGCGGCCCACGTGTTGCCGAAAAGTGGAAATTTGCCTAGCGGTGAGATCAACCTTATTAGATAGGTTGGCGAAGTATTTGGCGTTATGACGGTCCCGATTAGATGAGGCACCGCCGAAGACGGTTTGCTCTGACCGTCCGCTAAGTGCCGGGAAGATGCAAGACCGCGAGTGCATTCGCGGTCCACGTTTTGCCGAAACGTTCAGATTCTGCAATGGAACAGTTACTCCACAACGCTGGCAGCAACCTTCTGTCTCACTGACAGAATTTTTTTTCTTTCAGAAACAATTCGGAATAAACGATGGTATAATTAAAAAAAAAAATTTTTATTGCAAATTTCTATGTAACTTCCAGCATTGAAAAATTTAAAACTCAATAATTTGTAAACAATACTGAAAAAAGAATTGACTTCTCTATGAAAAAAGATGAGATTTTTTAAACAGGTTAAAAACAAAAAAAAATGGTAAAAATGTTAATTTTTGGATTGTTTATGAATATTTGAAAATTCCAATGCATCTGGAGGTCCTAGCTTCTTAGGGGTACGTAGGGTAAAAAGTGTCATAATCTTTTTTGTAGATAATTGTATTATCTACAAGTTTTGTCTAAGCTGTTTTACAATAGATCGCGTATTTTTCAAATTGTTTGCGAGAAACCGATTTTTCAGAAATAAATACATTTTTTACACCCTTCCCCGGGGGGTGATACTTCTTTTAACATGTTCCCTCTATTAATAACACCAAACTTAACTTTTGGCAAGTTTTCACCCTGCTGTTACAATTTTCGATTTAACCCTCAATCGGTACGGTGGTTAGAAACGACATAGAAGGTACGGTCGGGTCGGATGCGACCCGAGCTTTCTTTGAGGTTTTTAATAGAAATAAGTAGCATTTTCATTGTGTAACATTTTTTTTTCATTGAAAGAACCTTTTTCACGTACACAGCTAACTAATTCCCAATTCATTTCAAAGTAAGAAGACTAGAAAAAAGCTTTGGAAACTTGAAAATAATACCTACTTCCATCATCACTCTGACGCTCGGGTCGGATCCAACCCACACCGTACCGTTTAAGGGTTAAACGAACGTCTGTTCCCTTTTCCTGTACTTTCCAGACAGAGCCATAAAGTAATAAATTGTCCCTCTCCCACAGGCAAAAACAAAAGTACAAGGTAGTTGAATTTTGAACGAAAATAATTTAACAGGAATCCAACACACCTCCTCAAAATTCAATCGCTAATGATTTTAGCCACAATGCTTCCCTCACTGCTTCGAATCAGTGATTATTGTCAAAGTTAAAGAGATTGTTCAAAAATACCGAAAACTTACACGACTGGAGAAAAGGTGTTAATCGTCTCGAGGTATTTGCAAGATGAGAGCCTTCGCAGTGTAAGGGACCACTTTGCTGCCGAGTATCCTGATAGGCCGATACCGGGTTGAGAAACAATCAGACAACTTGTTAAGCGATTCAAAAGCACGGGATGTTTGAACAGTGACCACGCGGAAATTCGTCGCCCAACGAGAGAATTAGACGAAGAGACCAAGATTTTAATCTGCGCGAGTGTCGAGAACAACTCTCGAACAAGTGTGGCTAGGGTAATTGAGATATTGGGCAAGGGAAAATCCCAGGATACCGTGGGACGTAAGGACCCAGTACCCCATGAAAGTAAACGTCTGGGTTGTTATAATCGGTAACCGAATTACAGGGCCGGCTTTCCTTCACGAAAATTGGAACGGCCAGATGAATCTCGACATTCTGAGATATTTAGTAATACCGTCGCTTCGAAACATCGAAGAAGAAGTAAGTATTAGTAGAACGCAGTCACGTTATTACAGTCCCGTGGTAAGCTATTGAAAATCGACAATTTAATTACTGTTACTTACAGATCGGAGCCCAGATGTATTTTCAACACTCCCGCGTACTCGACGATACGAGTTCGGCGATTCCTGGATGAGGAATTCCCCAACCGTTGGTTAGGAAAAGGGGTCCAATTCCGTTGCCGCCGCGATCGCCCAACCTAACGCCGATAGATGTAACAGTTTTTCGTGTCCTCCGGGGGAGTTGATGCTCGTTGTTGCGACCTCAGCATTCCACGATCGTTTGGATTATTGCTCGGCTGATCAAGGAAATCATTTAGAACGTCTCCTATAAAGATGAAGCCACGGTGAGTTTTCCACAAAATGTTATGAAAAGGATTTGCTTACATTCGTGGTATCGTTTTCCATAATTTTATTAACCTTTCACGGTCTTCTTGATGTTACAGCTTTTCGTGTCTTCCAGGGGAGTTGATGCTCGTTGTTGAATGGCAGAGTGAAACGAGGGAGGATTTCAATTTGAAGCAATCTGACATTACTGCGGGATGCACCAACCCAGGCTCTTACAAAGCACTCGATCAGGTTGCCGATCGCAGGCACACTTGCAAAACATAAAGTCCTTCACCATGGTCCTGGTTATCGATACTTGCTGAAAAATTCCATATCGTTGGTTAGCGGATGTTAATGTGTGTCGTACTGGTAAATAAATACCTGCACTCTCTACATTCTTTTTCTGTATGAATAATACCTTACGTTTCATTTATTTCAAACTCATGAGCGGCACACCAATCGTCCTTCGTCTTCGGCACATTTCTCCGTGGAGGCTGATGCACATCGTCGAACTCTTCCGTCATCCATTGGTTTAGCGTCGTCTTGCTTCGTCCATAGTCGAAGTCATTTCCATGAAGAACTCATCACTTTCTCTAATTCTACGAATAATTTTTGTAATATTATTGCCTTTGTAAAGTATAAAGAAATTGAATGACTTCAAAACAATTCATTTTTGTTATTCCTCTTGATTTATCGTTATACTTACCCTACTCAAAAATCTTGAGAACTGCCTGGTCACTGTAATCTTCCACGTTGGTTCACTTGTCTCTACAACTCGTTAATTATTTTACATTTAACCTAAGATTTATCACCCTTCCTTCATTACTTCGATTTAACTGTATTTTTACTTTTTATTAATAAGCGCGTTCGAGGATCGAAATAAACGCGAAGGAAATCGTTTCGTGAATAGAAATATTTTATTAACTTTGAAAATCACGTTTTATTTCCAAAAAGTACAATTGCTCCGAAAAATTCCACTTTGTAAACAAACGTATCTGTCAACCGCCATACTTTCTCGTTTGCTAGGTGCCTACGCCTTAGGGAACTTCTCTTGCGACGATTGCCGTCTGTCGACGATAGCAGAGCCAATCGTTCGGCGTGCTTGCGTCTCCGACCAATAGCGTACAACCTAGAGTCTACAAATCGCTACGTACCATATCGTCCTATGGCCACAACATAGCCTAACACCCGGTATGTCCGCGATCAAACCTACCATAGCAAAATTGCGAGTTTTGCATGAGCACCTCCGTGGGTCTCCTCGTCCAATAGAATCACCGGAGAAGCATGAATGCGCATGCGTAGTCATCCGCGAGTGTTGGCGTGTCAGCAAATTCAGATTGGTTATTTCGATAACCAATCTGAACTTGCTGACACGCCAACACTCGCGGATGACTACGCATGCGCATTCATGCTTCTCCGGTGATTCTATTGGACGAGGAGACCCACGGAGGTGCTCATGCAAAACTCGCAATTTTGCTATGGTAAGTTTGATCGCGGACATATGGTACCGTATGTCCGCGATCATTTGAACCATAGGAAAATTGCGAGTTTTGCATGAGCACCCCTTTGGGTCTCCTTGTCCAATAGAATCACCGGAGAAGCGTGAATGCGCATGCGTAGTCATCCGCGAGTGTGGCGTCGTCAGCAAGTTCAGATCGATTATCGAAATAATCGATCTGAACTTGCTGACGACGCCACACTCGCGGATGACTACGCATGCGCATTCACGCTTCTCCGGTGATTCTATTGGACAAGGAGACCCAAAGGGGTGCTCATGCAAAACTCGCAATTTTCCTATGGTTCAAATGATCGCGGACATACGGTACAGTAGAGCCTCAAACGCGTAAAAAAACTAGAGAAATAATTTTTGTTTATGGTTTATTTACATTATGTAATTATAAAAAATCGTAGTCAGCTGGACATATTTCGAGGGGAAATGTGTCAGCTGGGATAATAAACATGCAGCGCGCCGGCTAAAGAGGCCTCGACTTTATCGACTTTTCCCCCGCAATTCGGCTAGCTGACTTTTATTTATATTTAATACAAGTAATACTGGTTCGTGCGATCAAATTTCAACTTTAGTAGTATAAAGAGACATTATATTTTTGCAACAAAAGATTCGATGGTTTATTTACATTATGTAATTATAAAAAATCGTAGTCAGCTGAACATATTTCGGGGTGAAATGTGTCAGCTGTTGACGTATACTTGCGCAATACAGACGCCACGCAAACTAATACCACCATGCTTTAAATTAAGTTATGTGATTGCTAATTCATTATATTTTATGAAAAACATCGTCAGACAGGTGTATGGTGGGGGTCAGTCCGTCAGCTGGGACAAGAAACATGAAGTAATTATAAAAAATCGTAGTCAGCTGAACATATTTCGGGGGGAAATGTGTCAGCTGTTGACGTACCGTATGTCATACTCTGTACGGGTCAGTTTGAAGTTACCTTCGGGGAGGCTTGGTCGGTACTTGAGTGATTTAATACCGGTAGAAGTCGAGTCGGTAGTTAGAGTTGGTGTCAATTCGGGAGATCGAAGCGTCTAACCTCGAAATTATGAATTTGTGAATAATGGTGAGTAATTTCCATTCCATTTAAATCCATAATTTCGAGGTTAGACGCTTCGATCTCCCGAATTGACACCAACTCTAACTACCGACTCGACTTCTACCGGTATTAAATCACTCAAGTACCGACCAAGCTTCCCCGAAGGTAAATTCAAACTGGCCCGTACAGAGTGGGACATACGATATACTTGCGCAATACAGACGCCACGTAAACTAATACCACCATGCTTTAAATAGTTATGTGACTGCTAATTCATTATATTTTATGAAAAACATCGTCAGCTAGATGTATGGTGGGGGTCAGTCCGTCAGCTGAGAAAAAAACATGCAGCGCACCGGCTAAAGAGGCTGCAAATTTATAATTTCAGCTGACGACTTTTCCACCGTAATTCAGCCAGCCGACTTTTATTTATATCTAGTACGAATAATAATGGTTCGTGTAATCAAACTTCAGCTGTGGTAGTATAAAGAAACATGAAATTTATTGCTACAAAAGAGTTTATCTTCCTTGCCATTTTAATGGCGATAATAATTATTATTGCAGTTAATCATGTTATTTATTATTATCCAACTATTTAATAATATTTGTTAGAAATAAATAAGTTATAGAAATCAATAGAAGATTTTTTGTATAGGTACAGCATGTCTGACGGCAAGCGCAACACCACTTACCCCGATAGGAAAGCGTGGATTTACACGCTAGCCGCACGCAGTGCTGCTAGTCCAATCAAATTATACATTGAGCGATGCATCAAATCAGGAATTTTTGCTTTTTTGATATGTTGTTTATGATGAAAAGAGGATGTTAAATCCAAGTTTTCGACCTCGGCAGATGACCGGATCATTGTCAAAAATCAAGAAAATCTCGAAATTTTTGACATTTTTTCAGTTCTTGTCGATTTTGACTCGGAAGGACTGGTTTTTCATAAAAGATCATCGTAACCATTTTTGAAGTAGATTAAATTTGCAATATTATTGTAGCTCCAATAGTTTCGAAGATACAGCTTTTCTAAATTTGGCTAATTTTTGAAGTTACACGATTTTTATCAAAATTTCACAATTTTCAGTGCCGTTCATGTATCTGAAGGCCCAGTATATTGTTTAGAAACCCTCTCCCACCCGTTCACTCTCCTAGGATCTCAGGAGACTTCAAAGTGACCCTTCCCCATCAATCACTTGAGCAAAAAATGAGTTATTATTTGTATTTTTATTTACAGACGTGGGTATGTGTAAAAATCAAGGTATTGACAATTACTTACGATGTCTTTAATTTTTTTGGGATTATCTTCATCATTAATATTATATTAAAAAGAAATACTTGTATAATACATCGATGAAAAATAACTGAAAATCTGACATCAATTTTGAAGATGTGTTTATTTTAATCAAATTTTGCCCTCTTTGATGGACCTGGTTGGTCCAAGACGTCGTCTCCTGAGATGTCAGGAGGGTTTTCAAGAATACCCGAGACGGGCACCCACAATTCTTCGTTTAATTCATCTTCGTCTGGCAGGTCATCCGTGGGTGAATAATTGAGGTTTAATGTGACCTCAGGAACGTTGTCACATGAGACTCCATCACAGTGGATGCAAACTACGGAGCACTTCAGTCCAACCTTCCTGCAGCTGCAGATGATGCTGCTGCAGCCTTTTTTGCAGCCGCAGGAGATGAGCTCAAGGAGATGTTGTGGCGCCGCGTCTTTTGTCATGATTTGAGGGCTGAGACCTTGGGAAGTGCGTAGCCACCCCCAGTCAAGAGGCTCCTTGTCAACTCCTAACCACTTCTGGACCTGTGAAAAAAGAAAATGCGTACAAATCAAGTTAAATCATCAATTTCTTATCAAAGCAATCAAAAAGCAAATATGCAGGTAGCTGAATGGTATTCAAAGGCTATTTTACCTGATGATAGGTGCGCAGCGAGTGAAATCTGATTGAATTCTGGGTGGGAGGAAATCTCGCTAGGTTGTTGCTTGTTTTTGCCGCAGCCTTTGTGAACAAATTGTATCTCAAATCGTCCAGGTTCTGCGTTTTGTGCAGTCCTCCATAAAGAGCAATTGCGATACGCTCGCCTGCAGCTGCAATATCATCTGGGTTGGCGTTGCCGTTCAAGAAAATAGCAGCAGTGTGATCAAGGTCTCGATGTTTTTGAAACGCGGTGACAATTTTTGTTTTCCCTTGCCCAAAGAATGAAGACGTGGAGTCACATCCACTGAAGGCGTGGATGACAAGAAGTAGTTGAGGATTAATGCAATCATATTTGAAAGAGGTGTTGGTGTAGGTCACATCATGTAGACCTCGTCAATATTTTGTAAAAAATATATTCCGACGGTTTGGTGGTGTGATGCCTATGAGCAAGACTAGCAAGTCCACATCCTCACCAACAATTACGACATCGTGAGTAGTGGAGAAAGAGATTGCTGTTGTTATTATAAGTCTATCGGCATCTTCTGTAGCCTGTAATGTTGGAATATTGTGTTTCTCCATTTGTGTCTTCAAGAAGTCAATGAACCGAATTTTATTGTTTTCGTTGGATAGGAACTTTTCTTGAGACACTTGAGCAACTGTACTGGCGTCAAATAAAATTTGAGGGCATATAGCAGCCTTGGATCTGCGAATACGCTCAGAGCTCTTCGTGCTTTTCTCTACAGCCTCAGTCGGATAGCCATCAAAAACTACTGTGACATTGAGTCCATAGTGAGTAGTGAGGTATTGGATATACCTAGCAGCTATTACCTCAAATGAGGAGTTTTTAGGCCATATAACTTTGTGGAGCAAATGTCCACCATCTATTGTCCACTGAAGTGCTCCGTAGTTTGCATCCACTGTGAGGGAGTCTCATGTGACAACGTTCCTGAGGTCACATTAAACCTCGATTATTCACCTACGGATGACCTGCCAGACGAAGATGAATTAAACGAAGAATTGTGGGTGCCCGTCTCGGGTATTCTTGAAAACCCTCCTGACATCTCAGGAGACGACGTCTTGGACCAACCAGGTCCATCAAAGAGGGCAAAATTTGATTAAAATAAACACATCTTCAAAATTGATGTCAGATTTTCAGTTATTTTTCATCGACGTATTATACAAGTATTTCTTTTTAATATAATATTAATGATAATGATAATCCCAAAAAAAATTAAAGACATCGTAAGTAATCCTAGGTAATTGTCAATACCTTGATTTTTACACATACCCACGTCTGTAAATAAAAATACAAATAATAACTCATTTTTTGCTCAAGTGATTGAGGGGGAAGGGTCATTTTGAAGTCTCCTGAGATCCTAGGAGAGTGAACGGATGGGAGAGGGTTTCTAAACAATATACTGGGCCTTCAGATACATGAACGGCACTGAAAATTGTGAAATTTTGATAAAAATCGTGTAACTTCAAAAATTAGCCAAATTTTGAAGAGCTGTATCTTCGAAACTATTAGAGCTACAATAACCGTTTAGATCTCAAATTATTGCAAATTTAATCTACTTAAAAAATGGTTATGATGATCTTTTATGAAAAACCAGTCCTTCCGAGTCAAAATCGACAAGAACTGAAAAAATGTCAAAAATTTCGAGATTTTCTTGATTTTTGTCAATGATCCGGTCATCTGCCGAGGTCGAAAACTTGGATTTAACATCCTCTTTTCATCATAAACAACATATCAAAAAAGCAAAAATACCTGATTTGATGCAGCGTTCACCCCCTTTTCATGTTTAATTTTACTGTACTATGCCACGTAGTGGCGTCACTGTGGTCTCACCGTGGCATGATCGCGTGGCGTACACAAACTAAAAGCACCGTGGCTACACAGTGAACACACTGAGTGGTTCACAGCGTAAAGACACAGTGGTTACACTCAAGGCAGTCACGGTGCCTTTTCGACGTGCACACTTCGTAAATTTACCGACCATGAATGTCGGTAAATTCATTGTCTTCACAAAATTTTTAACACGTTCGCTGCCGCCGGCTCCAATCGGAGCCAATCGATACTTTGCGCCTGTGCCGCCGGCACAAACGGCCGGATCGGAGACACATTGTCGCGCACATTACATTATTCAGTCTGTTACCGGCACTGAGCGCGATGCAATCAATCTAAAAGTGGCAGCGAATGTGTTAAATTAGAAAATAACAAAATAGATATTATAATGATGTTTCAAACAGTGCAAATTGTACTGAATTATTCCAAAAATAATGAATGATTAATTATCATAATCGCTACTGTTTTGAAAAAGAAAGTATCAAACTATTTTTAAAAATTTAATGAGATATAAACCGGCCTTTACACAATGCAACACGGAGATATCTCGGAAAAAATATTTTAATATTTTTGCCAAGATATCTCAGTGTTGCATTGTATAAAGGCCGGTTTTAGCTTATGTTTGACATAGCTCGAAATCGGCTTTCGGGTTTATCTCACTAGTCACAGTAGTTGCTTTTAGGTATTGATATTATATGTATAACTTAGTTGCGACTTCCACCACAAAGAGTCGATGGCGCAATTGGTAGAATGCGAGAAGCGTTCCCAGTCTCCTAAAGAACGCAGGTTCGAGTCCTGGCCGGGTCGGGTTTGAGAAAAAGAAAACCGACACTAGTAGGCGGATAAGGTAGGCGGGAAATCCTACTTTATCGTCCCCCTTTTTGCAAAATTCTACTTTTACCATCGTACTTACTCTGCGTGACTGCAGTGTGGCTTCACGCTGGACATCCAGATGGACACCCCAGTGCATGCACTCGAATGCACCGCGTGAAAGTAGTGTGCAGTCACGGTGGCGCCACTTTGCTATCGGGGTTAGGCAGTTTTTACCGACGGTGGTCGAATCTTGCATTACCCCGATAGCCAAGCGTGACTTTCACCCAAGTGTCACGCGGTGGCGTCACAGAGTGACGTTTGTCGCGTACGCAACTACTCGATTTGGAATCGATATAACCTAACGTAAACAAAGTATTTGTAAATAAAAGTTGTTTTTTGTCACTCAGTGTTAAATACTCGGTTTCATGGGCGTCCTCGACGCATGTGAAATCATCTTTCACACACCAATTCGTGAAAAGTTGCGCAGTGCGTGAAATAACCTGCGCAGTGCGTAAAATCGTCAACCTCGTATTGACATTTAGTGACAAAAAATAGAATTCGTTATTCGGTTGTTTCGCGCCGTTCTAACGAGTGTGATTGCGGTACTCGCTTCGCTCGTGCGGCAAACTTCACACTCGTTAGAAACAGCGCTTCACGCCCTAATGACGAAAATAACTATTAAGAGTGCAAGTACAATAAACCTAATTCATAAGTGATGAATATCGGTATCGAAGATATCTTGTCAATTCTAGGAGAGTCAAACATGCCGCTAGTGGAAGGAGAAGCGGTATTAAAAGCAGTTTGTATTTTCCTGCGGAATCAAAAAGAGAAAGGAAAATGCAGTGAAAATCGTCGCTTCTTGCATACAATCGTCACATGTAACAAGTGCTCCTCACGAAGTTGAAGTGAACATCTTACTGGTAAACAACAACAAAGAAGTAACGTGCAAGTGCAGCTGGGCCAGAGGAAGAAGCAAACATGTTTTTTCAACGCTTCTGTACATAAATCAGTAGGGCAAATAGTACCATGTGACGATTGTACGCAAGAAGCGGTGATTTTCACTGCATTTTGGTTTCTCTTTTTGATTCCGCAGGAAAATACAAACCTGTTTTCAATACCGGTTCTCCTTCCACTAGCGGAATTTTTGACTCCTAGAATTGATAATATATCTTCGATACCAATATTCATCACTTATGAATTGGGTTTATTGCACTTGCACTTTTTAAACTACTTTTATTTACAAATTCTTTGTTTATGTTACGTGGTTATGTTGACATTTATTTTGAAAAAGAAAAATCAAATTATTTTACAAAATTTAATGAGAACCTTCGAGAGCAGACACTGTCATGTCCGGTTTCTATATTATGACCGGAGTGGAGCAACACCGCGCTTGAAGAGTCGGTGGCTCAATTGGTAGAATGCGAAAGCATTCCCAGTTTCGAAGCATCTCGTATCCTGAAGATCGCAGGTTCAACTCCCGGTAGGGTGTGAAAAAAAAAGCGACACTACTAGGCGGATGGCAGGCGGCGGCACTGCACGGGCACACAGTGAAAAACCTCGGTAAAGTCACTGCTGGCAAAATCCTACTTTATCCTTTTAAAAAATCCTACTTTATCCACTTTGTACACTGCATGATGCCACAGTGGTACCCCAGTGGGCACGCACCAAGACATCACTGTGATGTTTCTCAAAGTCACCGCGTGGTCCCACAGTGCCACCACTGTGAAGCGACCTGGCTATCGGGGTACCTAGATCCAATGGAATTTTCGACCACCGTCTGTAAAAACTGCCGAAGTGGTGTTGCGCTTGCCGTAGAATTCATAAATGTAAGAGTAAATATCTAAAAGTCATGCGGTTCAGCTGATGTGCGAATCTCTGGTAGATCTTTTGTAGCAATAAATTTCATGTTTCTTTATACTACCGCAGCTGAAATTTGATTATACGAACCATTATTATTCGTACTAGATGTAAATAAAAATCGACTGGCTGAATTGCGGGGGAAAACTCGTTAGCTGAAATTATAAATGCGCAACCTCTCTTTAGCCGGTGCGCTGCATGTTTCTTGTCCCAGCTGACGGACTGACCCCCACCATACACCTGTCTGACGATGTTTTTCATAAAATATAATGAATTAGCAATCACATAACTTAATTTAAAGCATGGTGGTATTAGTTTGCGTGGCGTCTGTATTGCGCAAGTATACGTCAACAGCTCACACATTTCACCCCGAAATATGTTCAGCTGACTACGATTTTTTATAATTACATAATGTAAATAAACCATAGAATCTTTTATTGCAAAAAATATAATGTCTCTTTATACTACTAAAGTTGAAATTTGATCGCACGAACCAGTATATTACTTGTATTAAATATAAATAAAAGTCAGCTAGCCGAATTGCGGGGGAAAAGTCGATAACGTCGAGGCCTCTTTAGCCGGTGCGCTGCATGTTTATTGACCCAGCTGACACATTTCCCCCCGAAATATGTCCAGCTGACAACGATTTTTTATAATTACATAATGTAAATAAACCATAAACAAAAATTCAACTGGTAATATCACTTTATTTCTTTAGTTTTTTTTACGCGTTTGAGGCTCTACTGTACTCACCCCCACCGCCGGTGCGGCAGCTGACAAGCATTTCGCTCACACACAGTATGGAATCTACCATGTGAATGAAAACCAGCCTTGGTGAAATGACCACTGTAAAAATGTCGCTGCCTCCCGGACTATACGTACTGTCCTAAGTACTTCGGATTTGACCAGCCCCCTATTACTCGCCTAAATTTCTGTCCCCGCTATTGTGTCCGCCGCAGCGCGGCGCCAGCAGTAACGTGATGTTACCCCCTCCATGTCCTCCGCACATGGCACGACATCGTTAACAATAAATTAAAAAAAATGATGTTACATTTAAACAAAAAAATATACCGAATATACACAATCCCCGGAATTATGTTCGAAGTGTTCGAATAACACTACACGACCGTTATTATAATGATCTATTAACATCACGTGTGAGTGGCGCCACGCAGCGGAATTGTTTCCAGCGGCTTCAATAGTGGGGACAAAATTTATACCGTATGTCTGGCAGCAAGCGCAACAGGAGCTGTGACCTGAAAATTTGACTTCGGCAGTGTTTGGAGGATGCTCGAGTCACTCATAAACGCTGCTCGCACAGCGTAAGGGCGAAAAGTGTCAAAATGTCTGATTTCTCGATAGCTGTCAATTATTTCTTATTTGTGAGTGACTTGAGCACCCTCCAAACACTGCCGAAGTCAAATTTTAGGTTACAGCTCCTGTTGCGCTTGCTGTCAGACATACGGTATAAGGCGCATTGGTGTAGTTTCATAGGGCTGGATTTGACCAGCCCAGCCCCCTGTTACTCGCCTAAATTTGTGTCCCCGCTATTGTCTCCGCCGCAGCGCGGCGCCAGCAGTAACGTGATGTTACCCCCTCCATGTCCTCCGCATATGACACGGCATCGTTAACAATAAATTAAAAAAAAATGATTTTACATTTAAACATAAAAAGTGTACCGAATATACACAATCCACGGAATTATGTTCGAAGTGTTCGAATAACACTACACGACCGTTATTATAATGATCTATTAACATCACGTGTGAGTGGCGCCACGCAGCGGAATTGTTTCCAACGGCTTCAATAGTGGGGGCAAAATTTATACCGGGTCTCCACGTATGTTGTATACATAGGACGATATGGTACGTAGCGATTTGTAGACTCTAGGTTCTTCGCTATTGGTCGGAGACGCAAGGACGCCGAACGATTGGCTCTGTCGATTGCCGGCAGACGTCAATCGTCGCGACAGAAGTTCCCTAGGGCGCAGACACCTAGCAGACGAGAAAGTATGGCAGTTGACACATACATACACCCGTGCTCACGGAATCTGTCGCTGGTGACTTTTTTTAAATGTTATTTTTAAACGTACTAACCAATGATTAATCAATCCTCGTGCTTTCATTAACGAGAGTAGACGTCACCGTAGCTAATGAGGGCATGAGAATTAATTGTTCACTGGTTAGTACGTTTAAAAATAAGGTTTAAAAAAAGTCACCAGCGACAGATTCCGTGAGCACGGGTGTACGTTTGTTTACAAAGTGGAATTTTTCAGAGTAATTGTATTTTTTTAAAATAAAACGTGGTTTTCAAAGTTAATAAAATATTTCCATTCGCGAAACGATTTCCTTCGCGTTTATTTCGACCCTCGGACGCGCTTATTAATAAAAAGTAAAAATACAGTTAAACCGGAGTAATGAAGGAAGGGCGATAAATCTTGGGAGAAATGTAAAATAATTAACGAGTGACGATAAGAGACAAGTGAACCGACGTGGAAAATTACAGTGACCAGGCAGTTCTCAGGATTTTTGAGTAGGATAAGTGTAACGATAAATCGAGAGGAGTAACAAAAATGAATTGTTTTGAAGTCATTCAATTTCTTTATACTTAACAAAGGCAATATAATACAAAAATTATTTGTAGAATTAAAGAAAATGATGAAGTGTTCATGGAAATCACTTCGACTATGGCCGAAGCAAGACGACCCTAAACGAATGGATGACGGAAGAGTTCGACAATGTGCGTCAGCCTCCATGGAGAAATGTGCCAAAGACGAAGGACGATTGGTGTGCCGCTCATGAGTTAGAAATAAATGAAATGTAAGATATTATTCATACAGAAATAGAATGTAGTGTATAGGTATTTATTTATCAGTATGACTCACATTACCATCCGCTAACCAACGATATTGAATATTTCAGTAAGCCACCAGCAAACAGAACTCACCATTGCTTCATCTTTACAGGAGACGTTCTAAATAATTTCCTTGTTCAGCCGAGGAATAATCCAAATGGTCGTGCAATGCTGAGATCGCGACAACGAGCATCAACTCCCCCGGAGGACACGTAAAGCTTTATCTCAGCATTGCACGACCATTTGGATTATTGCTCGGCTGAACAAGGAAATCATTGTGAATGTCTCTTGTAAAGATGAAGCAATGGTGAGTTTTCCAAAAAATGTTATGAACAGGATTTGCTTAAATTCGTGGTATCGCTTTCCATAATTTTATTAACCTTTCACGGTCTTTCTGATGTTACAGCTTTTCGTGTCCTCCGGGGGAGTTGATGCTCGTTGTCGCGATGTCAGCATTGCACGACCATTTGGATTATTGCTCGGCTGAACAAAGAAATCATTTTGAACGTCTCCTGTAAAGATGAAGCAATGGTGAGTTCTGCTTGCTGGTGGCTTGCTGAAATATTCAATATCGTTGGTTAGTGGATGGTAATGTGAGTCATACTGCTAAATAAATACCTATACACTACATTATATTTCTGTATGAATAATATCTTACGTTTCATTTATTTCTAACTCATGAGCGGCACACCAATCATCCTTCGTCTTTGGCACATTTCTCTATGGAGGCTGACGCACATTGTCGAACTCTTCCGTCATCCATTCATTTAGGGTCGTCTTGCTTCGGCCATAGTCGAAGTGATTTGCATGAAGACTTCAGCATTTTCTTTAATTCTACGAATAATTTTTGTATTATATTGCCTTTGTAAAGTATAAAGAAATTGAATGTGACTTCAAAACAATTCATTTTTGTTATTCCTCTCGATTTATCGTTACACTTACCCTACTCAAAAATCCTGAGAACTGCCTGGTCACTGTAATTTTCCACGTCGGTTCACTTGTCTCTTATCGTCACTCGTTAATTATTTTACATTTCTCCCAAGATTTATCGCTCTTCCTTCATTACTCCGATTTAACTGTATTTTTACTTTTTATTAATAAGCGCGTCCGAGGGTCGAAATAAACGCAAAGGAAATCGTTTCGCGAATGGAAATATTTTATTAACTTTGAAAACAACGTTTTATTTCAAAAAATACAATTACTCTGAAAAATTCTACTTTGTAAACAAACGTATGTGTCAACCGCCATACTTTCTCGTCTGCTAGATGTCTGCGCCCTAGGGAACTTCTGTCGAGACGATTGACGTCTGCCGGCGATCGACAGAGCCAATCGTTCGGCGCCCTTGCGTCTCCGACCAATAGCGGACAACCTAGAGTCTACAAATCGCTACATACCATATCGTCCTATGTACCGTATGTCCGCGATCATTTGAACCATAGGAAAATTGCGAGTTTTGCATGAGCACCCCTTTGGGTCTCCTCGTCCAATAGAATCACCGGAGAAGCGTGAATGCGCATGCGTAGTCATCCGCGAGTGTGGCGTCGTCAGCAAGTTCAGATCGATTATTTCGATAACCGATCTGAACTTGCTGACGACGCCACACTCGCGGATGACTACGCATGCGCATTCACGCTTCTCCGGTGATTCTATTGGACGAGGAGACCCAAAGGGGTGCTCATGCAAAACTCGCAATTTTCCTATGGTTCAAATGATCGCGGACATACGGTATACAACATACGTGGAGACCCGGTATAAGGCGTATACGCTAGGCAAGTATCTCAAATCTGTGGGGATCTCGAGATCTCCCACGGATCGTGCGAGGAGTGGACGGTCGGAAGGAGGCGATAGTTACGAAATATAACTAAAGTTTATTTGAACTATCGACAATGAGCCGCGGTTAACGAGGTAGAGCAGAGCGCTGTGTCGATGCGTCCGTAGTGGGCTCGAGCAGGCAGGAGAATGGGACTTCCGACTCTCGTGGCGTGGCTAGCTGAGTCTTCAGAAGCGTGGTGATCCGGCGCTACGATCGCCTGGCCGCCAGAGGCGTGGTGATCGGTTGATCACTGGACAAGATGTGTTGAGGCTGTCTGGTCGCTAGAGGCGTGGCGATCGCCTGGTCGCCACAGTACTCCCCCCTAGGTACTTTCAAGTTGGAGGCTTGAAAGTGACTCTCTTCTGATATATGTTTGCGGGTCTATTCATAGTCGATGTCCATTGCTCCAGAGTTTGCGGATTCTGGTTGTCTCTCGTGTCAGAAGTGCTTAGTTCTAAGTCCGTCTTGTTGATATATGCAGGTTTTAGTCTATCCACGTTGATTTGTTTGAGAGTTCCATCAACGTTGAGCTGGAAGAGTCTGTCAGTAATCCTTTTTGTGATTCTGTAGGGTCCTCGGTAAGGCTTTTCCAGAGGAGCCTTTACATGATCGCATCGCAAGAATGCATGGCTACAGGTGCAAAGATCATTTGCGATGAATATTTTGGCTCTGTTGTGATGGGCTGTAGGAGTAGGTTTGAGTCCTCTCATGAATTCTCGGTGTTTTTCCAGGAAGATTTGTGGATTTGCTGGCACGTCGAGATCCATGAAGAATTCCCCGGGTATGCGTAGCGTTGTTCCAAAAAGCATCTCAGCTGGCGATGTCTGGAGATCTTCTTTGATACTCGTGCGAAGGCCGAGTAGTACAGTGGGAAGAATCTCCGTCCAAGGTTTGGGAGAGCACATGAGGGCTGCTTTCAAAGTGCGATGCCATCGCTCAACCATTCCGTTGGACTGTGGATGGTATGGTGATGTTCGACGCCTCTCCGCACCTATAAATTTTGACAGTGAGTCAAACAGTGACGACTCGAACTGGGAACCTTGATCCGTGATGATGACTGTGGGCGTTCCGAAGTTGGCGATCCACTGGTTGAACAGGGCCGTAGTGACAGTGTCCGCCGTGATATCTCTCAGAGGGATTGCGACCGGCCATCTCGTGAAACGATCAACGATCGTGAGACAATATTTAAACCCCTGGTGTTCCGGCATCATGATGATATCCAGGTTGATATGTTTGAATCTATCGTCGGGAATGTCGATGTGATTGGCCTGTAAGTGGGTGTGTCGTTGGACTTTCGCGCGTTGGCAATGTATACACTCCTTTGCCCAGGCAGTGACGTCTTTTCTGATGCCCGGCCAGACGTATTTTTCTCTGATCAGTCGAGAAGTAACACGTCTGCTGGGATGTGAAAGGTTGTGTACTGTGTGAAATGCCGTTTTTCGGATTGATCGAGGAAGGTAAGGGCGTACAGTCCCCGTTGAGGTGTCGTAGTAGATTTGTGTATCGGTGTCGAGTGTCAATAAATTGAGTTTTAGTGCAGAGTCGTTGCTGTTGATGAGTTCGCAAAGTTCTTGATCTTCTTGCTGATGTTGTTGGATGGTCTTGGGATCGAGAACCATTGGCATCTGAATAGCATTTAACCTGGAGAGAGCGTCGGCGACCACATTCTCTTCACCTTTCAAATATACGATGTCGGTGGTGAACTGTGAAATGTAGTCTAACTGTCGAGCTGACGCTCTGAGGCTTTGTCAAACTTCTGTTGGAAGGCGTAGGTCAGAGGCTTGTGGTCTGTCTTGATGACGAAAGGACGACCTTCTAGGAGATGGTGAAAGTGCTTCACGGCTGCAAAAATGGCCAGCAATTCTCTATCGTACGTGCTGTACCTTGTCTCTGTGACCGTTAATTTTCTTGAGAAGAATCCGATGGGTTTCCATACGCTGTTCTCGAGTTGTTCGAGAGAGGCTCCTATCGCCGTGGTGGAAGCGTCTGTTGTTAAGACAAGTGTTGCGTCGGGAGATGGAAAGGAAGTGTGTGTCACAGATGTCAGTGCTCTCTTGCAAGCTTCGAAGGCTGTTACCGCTTCGGTGGACCACCTGATTGGCGTCTTGTCCTTCTTCTTCGAAGACTTTAGGTACGCAGTGAGCGGAAGCTGGAGTTGAGCCGAATGCTTGATACACGGACGGTAATAATTGAACATTCCGATGAATCGCCTCAGTTCCATGACAGTTTTTGGTTGCGGGTAATTATTGATCGTTTCTACGCGTTCTGGATTTGGTAGGAAACCTTCACTGTCAATTTGATAACCGAGGAAGTTGACTCGCTACTTACCGAACTTGCACTTACTCAGGTTGATGGTGAGGTTATGATCTGCCAATCGTTGAAATACCTGGCGTAAGTGAGTCTGGTGCTGCTTTTCGTTCTCCGACATAACCAAGATGTCATCTATGTAGACGAAGACGAAGTCCAGGCCACGAAATATCCAGTCCATGGACCATTGGAATGTTTGTGTGGCATTTTTCAGACCGAACGGCATCCTAGTGTATTCGTAGAGTCCCCAGGGTGTGGTGATCGCCGTCTTCTGAGTGTCGTCAGGGTGCACTGGTATCTGATAGTATGCCTTGTCCAGGTCCATGGTCGAAAAGATTGTTTTTCCATGTGTGACCAGGAACAGACTCTGGATGAGTGGTGGGGCATACTTATCAGGCACAGTGACGCTGTTTAGTTTGCGGTAGTCGCCGCAGAGACGGTAGCTGCCATCTTTCTTCTTGACGAGGTGAATCGGACTGGCCCAAGCACTGCTGGAGGGCTTGATGATACCTCTGTCCAATAGTCGCTGTATCTCTGCTCGTGCGGCGGTAGCCTTTTCGCTGAAAAGTTTGCGCGGTCTTTCTGTCACAGGTGATCCATTAGTGACAATCCTGTGAGAAAAATCGATGTTCGCTCTGAACGCAGAAGAAGATGGTTGAGTGATGTTGATGAATTGCTAGAGTAAGTCAGCGTAGGGCATCGACTGATCCAAAGTGGAGATGCTATGAACTCTTGTGTTAATCACCCGACCCTTAGTGGTCATTCGGGTGGTCGAGTCGACGAGTTGCTTGTTTTTTAGATCGAGGAGCAGATTATGGTGACTCAGGAAGTCAGCTCCTATGATTGATTCTGTCTCGATTCCGTGAGTCTTTGTATAATCGTGTCTTTTAAGGTTTGATATTTATTTGTTTCTGGCGGGTGCGTAATGATATCCGTAATTTGTGCCAGTGTTTCAGAGTCCAAGGCTTTTAGGGCGGCGATGTACTTGACGTCGTCGTTGCGAATCCTGGACGCGGTGAACTCTGACTCGATCATGAAAAACCATATGGATCTGGTCGATCTTTCATGAACGTGGGTAACTGTGGTCTGCTCACCACTGCCACGTAGTTCGTACTGTCTGACGATGCGAAGGCTAGTAACGGATTCTCGACTGCCTGGTCATTTTGTGTGTTCAAACCTGTTGATGCGATCGGTCGGTTGTTCGTGTTGAAGGGGCTCGGAGTATTCCCGGTGTTTTCCGTGCGGGCTGGCGAGCGGTCGACCGGCATGTTGGCGATGGCGTGGGTACCTCGTGGCGTCGCTTGGGCTGCGTTGACGATGTAATCCACTCAAATCACGTCGGGGTCACCAATTGTGGGGATCTCGAGATCTCCCACGGATCGTGCGAGGAGTGGACGGTCGGAAGGAGGCGATAGTTACGAAATATAACTAAAGTTTATTTTAACTATCGACAATGAGCCGCGGTTAGCGAGGTAGAGCAGAGCGCTGTGTCGATGCGTCCGTAGTGGGCTCGAGCAGGCAGGAGAATGGGACTTCCGACTCTCGTGGCGTGGCTAGCTGAGTCTTCAGAAGCGTGGTGATCCGGCGCTACGATCGCCTGGTCGCCAGAGGCGTGGTGATCGGTTGATCACTGGACAAGATGTGTTGAGGCTGTCTGGTCGCTAGAGGCGTGGCGATCGCCTGCTCGCCACAAATCATCGACGCGCGCGCGACCTCGTGGGCATTCCACGCAACTCTAGGTTGATAAGTGAAATGTCATTTTTAAACATACTGACTAATGAACAATTAATTCTCATGCCCTCATTAGCTACGGTGGCGTTTACCCTCGTTAATGAAAGCATTAGGATTGATTAATCATTAGTTAGTACGTTTAAAAGTAACATTTAAAAAAGTCACCAGCGATAGATTCCGAATCCCTAGGTGTACGGTCACCGGTCTGTTGACAGTTGAACCAGCTTAGTTTTGAGAGATTTAAATTAATACAAATTAATTATGAGTCTGATAATAACTAACGGGTTTAATTACTGACTGTTTAACAGGCTCCATTAGACACGAATTGGAGTGATAGTCACCCTAGAGTTACGAACTCCGAACACCTCGTGGCGGCACTAGAGTTACTTGCGTAGTGTATGGACCTACAGCGACGTTTCTGTATGAATCATATGTGACTCATGGGACAGTCAATGGGTTAATATAAAACGAACCAATGCTCATCCCAACTTCGTTTCGGGCTCAAAATGTTCCTAATACACTGTAATACAGGGAGTTGAGATAGAGGGCAGGCAGTGGATGGAAGATGTGGCGGCTCGATGAGCCTCGCCGACGTTCCGCCAGAGGCGTCCCGATCGCCTCGAGCGGCACAGAGCATAGCGACGCTTTTCTATGAAGAGACAACCTTAGCGTCCCTTAAGGGGCGTTTTGACGGGTCGATCTGAGTTGAACGATTTGGGTCGATTATTGAATCGAAAGCAAATCGAATATGTAAACCACCTTTCGACTTTGCCGTTCGGCGGAGTGAGTCGATTCGACGAAAGTAGAAAGACTGTCTACTTTTGGTCAGCGATTGTCACCGAATAGATGTCGAACGAGTGGAATGGAGTGTGTAAACTTTTCATCGTACAGGAACGAAACAACGATCGCCATATTTTCCGCAAAAGAACGCGCGCTGTTCAAGGGACCCTCAAATTAAGATTTACGTATTAGAAATCCTCGCTATTGCATATCTCTTTTTCTTTGCGAATGCTCTCGTAGCCCCCCCCCCCCCTGGAAAGCGGACGCTGCTAAAAGGAACATCGTATGTAAAAAATATAAGAAGACAAAGAGATTAAAGTATGTATAAATATCGCCAGAATATAGATAACAGAAAAACGCGATATGAACCGTTGAAAATCAAAATGGTGTAAGTCACATTTCATGTAAGCTGAGATTATTTGACTGCAAAGTTAAGTAGAATTTGAAAAATCTGTCTAGATGATACAAACAGATATATTAAATCGTACATATCTGTTTTATATCATCTAGGCAGATTTTTCAAATTGTATTTAACTTTGCAGTCATTTAATCTCAGCTTACATGAAATGTGACTTACACAATTCTGGTTTTCAACGGCTCATATGTAAAAGAATATAAAAGGAACAATATCGTGCAGAACGTTATCGTAGAAACTGCATGGCCAATGCACTGGAGCAAACATGCACATTGCTTTCAAATGGTAGATATCGTTGTCGAAGAGTCTTCGAGAGATGTGGAGCCAAATCTTCAATAACGACTGGATTGCTCTGCATGGTCCTCTGACGTAGCCTGTGGAGCACTAGATCTTTTGCTCCTTCCTCTGATCTGAAATACAAATTCGATATAATGCTCCTTATAAAATATAATTTTTTTTCGCTGACTACCGTTAAACTCAGGGACGTTACTTACTCGATAGCCGAGCTGTTGCGCTGACCAATGCCTCCAGTCTCCTTTCTATGTTGCTTCGCCGCCGAGGCGATGAAATATGTGGCCTTGCTGAAGCTTGCCTACCTCCTCCTCCAGGCAATTCTTCCATCCTGGCTGCATCGATAATGCTGGATGTGCAACTCTATGAAAGACAAGCACATGAGACGATAAAGAAACTCATTCATCTATCTGCCTCCTGTAAATAATTTCATTAAATTAGCTATTAACACTTACCCTTCTATGCATGAAGCTGGATAATCCTTATTTCCCGCTTGTAGGTCCTTATTCCAAAGATCTTGCCCCGAATGTTTTAATTAATAACACGCGTTAACGTTAAACGCTGACGGCTTCTTAACCAAAAAATCACACGCGAATCGAACTGACAGCTCGCAGACGCTCGCCTTCTTCCGTGGTGTCGATGGAGGTTATGACACGATATGTAAAGATAAAGTCAACAAGTTCACGCAAGGTGGCAGATAAATCGTTGAAAATCGCCGTTCGCAGAGCACAAAATCAGAATTCAGTTTGAAATCGGTTTCCAACCGCACATGCGCAGAAAAAAATTTCCAACCCGTCACAAACTGCGCTGTGCGAACAAAGCTAATATCGTTTATCCTTCAATAAACTCTAGTCTGTTTCTTACATTGTCCATTATCTAGCATTGGAGGATTCGTGCGCTGAATCCCCAAAAAGATGGCGTCTGAGAGAAGTCGAGTGTAAAGGCGTGCACTAATAAAGAGATTAATATCCACATAACTAAGCGTTACCCTTGACCAAACCCGAGTATAACATGGCGCAGTCGGTACAGTGAATAAAATAAAATAAAAAGAATTTGTGCAAATGAGATAAAAATTTTAAAAGAAGAAAAAGAAAAAAGCCAAGTATCACACAAAGAGAAGCAAGATACCGGATGACCCCAGGTAGCACAATAACGTCGAAATGACGTTTTTTGAAGGTCAGTTCTGACGTCAGATGACGAAAAATATGACGTCATTTTAACGTCGCAAAGACGGCTTAATTGCACATCCACACAACGTCAGAAAAATCACGTCATAATGACGTTCTACCGTACGTTGTGATGACGTAAAAAATTAGGGTTTTAAAAGGTTAGGTCTGACGTATATCTTTTCATTGTGAGCGGTCACCCATCCAACTAGTGTCCGCACTTTTCGCTGCTTAACTTCGTTGATCGGTCGGTGTCCTCGGGTCCTCATCTGCTGCACGCTCCTGTGCTTAAGAATATTATTACTATTGGTGTTCATATGAAGTTTGATGAGAATAAATGTATATTGCTTTTCCTGTCAATAAGAAAGAGCTTGAATAAATAAGATTTTATAAATGTATTATTCTTTTCTCAACATTTTTCTAAATTTATGATTGTATATCTTGATAAATATTCTTGCATAGACGCAAATTGATAGTACTATCAATTTGCGTCTATGCAAGAAATAAATAATAAATAAATAAATATAAATTAATTAATTAATAATTATAAATAATTATAAATAAATAAATAAATAATTATATGAATGTTTATTCATCCTACATTAATTGATTGTCTTTCATTTACTTTAATAATCTGTGCTTTTTAACAAACAGTATAGTTTATAACTTGCTCAACATACTCTAGACTCGAAATGAAATAATTTATTGATTTAATAACTGAACAAATTGCAATTTTTGTCCATTTATTCACAAATAAATTTTCAAGTCTCTATGTATGCAGGAGACTGAAATTTTTCTAACTTGTAAGTCTCGTTCGTCATTAAAAATGACGGAAAAGTTCCGCCAAAAAGACGTTGAAATTTGACGTCCAAGGTACGTCATAAATATGACGTCCCTGTGGCGTTAATATTACGACAACTGACGTCTGAAACCCTATACTGACCAAAAAATTACGTCTCAGACGTTATTCTAACGTCAGTGTGCTACCTGGGACGTAACAGCAACGAGTGCAGGTTTGAACCTGAAACCCCCAGGACCGTTGGATTTGGATGGGAATGTAGCAGAAAACTGGAAAAAATAGACAAAAAAGTTTGAAAGATATTTAGAAGCCACAGAAAGTGATCAAAAGCCAGATACAGTGAAAATTGCGATATTGTTGCATTCGATAAGAGACGAAGCAGTTGATAAATTTGAGACATTTGAACTAACAGAGGCTGAAAAAAAGTGTACCTCACCGTAAAAACTAAGTTTGAAAACCATTGTGTTTCAAAGAAAAATGAGACAATCAACTGACACGTGTTTTTCTAACGAAGACAAAAAGAAGGAGAACAATTTAATCAGTTCTTAACAGAGTTTAAAAAATTAAGTTTAGACTGTGAGTTTGGTACTTTGAAAGGCAGTTTAATCAGAGACGAAATTATTTCGGGGATAAATGATGCAAATTTAAAACAAAGATTACTGAGAACAGACGATTTAAATCTGGAAAAATGCGTCAAAATATGTAAAACAAGTGAAATGGCCGAAGAGCAACTGAAGACGCTACAACAGAGTACAACGGAGAGTGTGAGTTATACCGTATGTCCGTCTCTGTACTGGCCAGTTTGAAGTTATCTTCGAATAGGCTTGGTCGGTACTCGAGTCATTTAATACGGTAGAAGTCGAGTCGGCAGTTAGAGTTGATGTCAATTCGGGAGATCGAAGCGTCTAACCTCGAAATTGTGAATTTGTGAATAATGGAAATTACGGAAATAATTATAATTACGGTATAAATATCTCGATTACCGACCAAGCCTATCCGAAGGTAACTTTCAAACTGGCCAGTACAGAGACGGACATACGGTATTAAACGAGAATACAAGAATAAAAAAGAAAATCAATCAAATACATCGCAGTAGAGGTTCAATCAGCAGAATAGAAGCAGACCAGGGTAGCACAGTCGGCACGGGAACATGAATGAAAATCAAAAGAGACATCAAGAGGAAAACATTTTCAAAAGAAACAAGAAGAGGAGACCTCCAGTGATAACTGTAAAAAGTGTGGTTATAAACACTATTATGGTCAGTGCCCAGCGTTTGGGGATAAGTGTCATAAGTGTCAAAAGATGGGACATTTTGCGCAAATGTGTAGAAGTGATTATAATATAAGAGATATAAAGAGATCAGATTCAGATACTGACAGCGACTCGTTGCAACCACACCTGTTAGGTACTATTTTTATAAAAACTTTGGAAACAACAACATGGAAGGAAACAGTAGCGTTTATTGAGAGTAAGGAATCGCTCACGTTTAAATTAGACACAGGAGCTGGTTGCAACGTGTTGAGTCAGGAATATTTAGATAAGTTCAACATGAGAGTACAAATAGAGCCAATGAGACTAAAATTAGCAAATTATGATGGCACAAAAATTGAAGTAATTGGTACAGTTAAATTGAAATGTAAAATTAGAGACAAAATCTGGGAAGTTCCATACAATACTTGGGGAAAAAACGATTGATAAATTAGAGTTGCTTTCCAAAATTAATGTAATTGGTTCACCAAAAGAGAATGTAATGAAAGAATATGAAGAAGTATTTCAGGGTGTTGGAGAGATAAAAGATTTTGAGTACAAATTAAAATTAAAACCTGAGGCGACAGGAAAAAGTGTACCATGTAGAAACATTCCATTTAAATTAATGGATACTTACGAGCTAGAATTAAAGAAAATGGAGCAAAAAGATATAATAAAAGAAATAACTGAACCCACTGAATTTGAAAATGCAGTGGTAATCATTAGGAAGCCAAATAACCAGTTAAGAATATGTTTGGATCCAATTTACTTGAACAGATATTTGTTAAGAGAGCATTGCAAATTACCAACTTTTGAAGAAATAGCAGCTAAAGTTCAGGGAGTTAAAGTATTTAGTGTTTTAGATGCAAGTACGGCATTTTATCAGATTAAACTAAATGAAGAAAATGTCAAAAATTAACTACTTTTCAAACGTCTTTCGGCAGATATTGTTTTAAGAGATTACCATATTTTATCAAAACGGCACCTGAGATTCTTCATAGACAATATTCAAAGATATTTGCAGATATCAACAAAATTGCAGTCTTTATTGATGATATTTTGATTTGGGGAGATGATGAAAAAGAGTTAAACGAAAATACTAGAGAAATTATGAAAAGAGCTCTGAAATTTAATGTAAAATTTAACAAAGATAAATGTGTATTTTATTCAAAAAGAGTTAAATTTCTGGGTCATATTTTTACTGATAAAGGTATCGAGATAGATGATGAAAAAGTCAGCTATTCTGGAAATGAAAAGACCAGAAAACTCAAAAGATGTAGAAAGATTACTCGGAATGATTAATTATGTTTCAAAGTATATACGAAAAGCATCAGATTACACAGTACCATTGAGAGAGTTAATTAAGAAAAATACAATTTTCAACTGGACACAAATACATGAGAATTCGTTGGGAAAAATTTAAAAAATGTTAGTGACATGTCCACTGCTACAATTCTATAACACAAATTTACCATATATTGTAAGCGTCGATGCCAGTAGTACAGGTATCGGTGCAGTCTTATTGCAAAACAGTCTACCAGTAGCATATGCATCAAAAGCATTGACAAAAATGCAACAAGCGTGGGCACAAATAGAAAAAGAAATGTATGCAATAGTATATGGCTGTGAGAGATTCAGACAGAACATTTTAGGTAAAGAGGTAACGGTAGAAAGCGATCACAAACCTTTGGTACCTATTTTTAAAAAACCAATGTCAGAAATACCAATTAGACTTCAGAAGATGAGATTGAGATTACAAGGTTGCGATATTAATGTAAATTAATGTAAAGATTTATTTCTAGCAGATGCACCTTCTAGAGCACATCTGTCAGAAAGTAAAGACGAAGAAACTGACTTGGAAACACATTCTTTTAGTAGACTATCGAGATTACATGAGTGACGAGAGAATAAAATTATTCGTAAAAGACACTGAGATAGACTCAGAATTTTAAATTTATTGAAGGACTTTGTGTTGAAGGGCTGGCCAAGTCGAAACAAGATACCACGAGAATTAAAACAGTATTACGTATTTAGCTCAGACATTTACATGAAAGACGGATTGTTGTTAAAAGGTCATCAAATTATTGTTCCTAAGAATTTGAGAAAAGAAATGCTCAAAAAACTACATTATAGCCATCTGGGTGTAGAAAAAACAAAATCCAGAGCACGTGAAATCTTGTTTTGGCCTGGAATATCAACTAAAATTGAAAAAATGATAGAGAACTGTCAAACATGTCTCCAGTACAAACGCAGTAACACGAGAGAACCATTGTTACCACATGAAGTACCAGCGGGTCCGTGGATCAAACTAGGAACAGACTTATTTTTGTACAAAGGACAAAATTACCTCATGGTAGTCGATTATTTCTCGAAGTATGTGGAAATAGAGGCGTTGACGAAAACCACTAGTGCTGAAGTAATAAGAAAACTAAAATCAATATTTTCAAAGTTTGGTATTCCAAGAAAACTCATTTCTGATGCAGGTCCACAGTTTACTTCAAGAGAATTCAAAGAATTTGCAGAGAAATGGGACTTTGAACGCGTGAAATCGTCACTAGAGTACCCTCGAAGTAATGGACTTGCCGAAAGACACATACAGACAATAAAAAAAATCTTGAAGAAAGCTGAACATGATGGTAAAGATCCATACCTAGCACTATTGGAATTTCGTAACACCCCGATTTCTCAAAAGATAAAATCACCAAATGAAATCTTCCTAGGTAGAAACGTGGCTGGTCTACTACCAAACACGAATAATAAGTTTGATCAAGAATCCATTGAAAAGTTAAAAGTTACTAATGAAAAGGCAAAATGATCAAAACATTTATTATGATGAGAGATCAAGAAAACTTCTAGAATTTGAAGAGGGAGAGAAGGTCAGAGTAAGAAATTTAGAAAAGAAAAATTTTGAAAAGACTGGAATGGTACTAGGAAAAGACAAAGACAATAGATCATATCAAGTCCTCACACAAATAACGGAAGAGTTCTTATTCGTAACAGAAAATATTTAATCAAAGACTCAAATGAAAAAGAGTTTAGAATTGATCCCGAAGTATGTTACGATGATTTAGAAGCTATGGACGAGCCACAAATAAGTCCGAACGTGTCTGAACTTGGAGATCAGCAAAACGAAGGGCAAGAACAGTCACCAAGTCAGGGTGAATTGCAATCCACCAGAAACACTGGCATTAAAACACCCAAACAGTCTTGATTCGGACGAACCATCAAAGCATCAAAGTTATATGGCGAATGAGTTGATAAGTAAACTTAAAAAAAAAATATTATTAGCATCATTATCATTATTGCTGAGATCCTAATTTAGAAGTCTAAGTAAGTTGTTAGTTCTAAGTCTTAATTGTTTAAAATAAAAAAGAGAAGATGTACCGTATGTCCCACTCTGTATTGGCTAGTTTGAAGTTACCTTCGGGGAGGCTTGGTCGGTACTTGAGTCATTTAATACCGGTAGAAGTCGAGTCGGTAGTTAGAGTTGGTGTCAATTCGGGAGATCGAAGCGTCTAACCTCGAAATTATGAATTTGTGAATAATGGTGAGTAATTTCCATTCCATTTAAATTCATAATTTCGAGGTTAGACGCTTCGATCTCCCGAATTGACACCAGCTCTAACTACCGACTCGACTTCTACCGGTATTAAATGACTCAAGTACCGACCAAGCCTCCCCGAAGGTAACTTCAAACTGGCCACCCCGATACCCCGATAGCCAAGCGTGACTTTCACCCAAACGTCACGCGGTGGCGTCACTGAGTGACGTTAACTGTGATGCCACAGTGAGGATCCGGAGTGCGAGTTTTTGCCACAACGGAATACTTGAAACTGATTGGTCTATTTGCTGACGCCTTATGGAATTTTTATTCGCGTCGGACACCGCTGTATGGTGGCGTTTCGTTCTGCCTAAGAAGGCCGTCGTTACGGATGTTACGGACCGAATGTCAAGATAACCATGTAACGTAAACAAAGTATTTGTAAATAAAAGTAGTTTTAAGAGTGCAAGTGCAATAAACCCAATTCATAAGTGATGAATATCGGTATCCAAGATATCTTGTCAATTCTAGGAGAGTCAAAAATGCCGCTAGTGGAAGGAGAAGCGGTATTGAAAGCAGTTTGTATTTTCCTGCGGAATCAAAAAGAGAAACCAAAATGTAGTTAAAATCGTCGCTTCTTGCATACAATCGTCACATGTAACAAGTGCTCCTCACGAAGTTGAAGTGAACATCTTACTGGTAAACAACAATAAAGAAGTAATGTGCAAGTGCAGCTGGGCCAGAGGAAGACGCAAACATGTTTTTGCAACGCTTCTGTACATAAATCGGTAGGGCAAATAGTACCATGTGACGATTGTACGCAAGAAGCGACGATTTTCACTGCATTTTGGTTTCTCTTTTTCATTCCGCTGGAAAATACAAACCCTGCTTTCAATACCGCTTCTCGCTCCACTAGCAGCATTTTTGACTCTTCTAGAATTGATAAGATATCTTCGATATTCATCACTTATGAATTGGGTGTATTGCACTTGCACTTTTAAAACTACTTTTATTTACAAATTCTTTGTTTATGTTACGTGGTTATGTTGACATTTATTTTGAAAAAGAACAATCAAATTATTTTAAAAAATTTAATGAGAACCTTCGAGAGCAGTCACTGTTATGTCCGGTTTCTATATTATGACCGGAGTGGACCAACACCCGCGCTTGAAAAGTCGGTGGCTCAATTGGTAGAATGCGAAAGCATTCCCAGTTTTGAAGCATCTCGTATTCTAAAGATCGCAGGTTCAAATCCCGGTAGGGTGTGAAAAAAAAAGCGGCACTACTAGGCGGGTGGCAGGCGACGGCACTGCACGGGCACACAGTGAAAAACCTCGGTAAAGCCACTGCGTGCATTCCCCTTTTGCAAAATCCTACTTTATCTACTTTGTACACTGCGTGATGCCACAGTGGTACCCCAGTGGGCACGCACCAAGACATCACTGTGATGTTTCTCAAAGAGTGTGTTCATAAATTGGCTGACAGTACTGCATTCCCATACTTTGGAATGGGAATGCAGTATTGTCAGCCAATTTCTGAACACGCCCAAAGTCACCACGTGGTCTCACAGTGCCTCCACTGTGAAGTCACCTGGCTATCGGGGTAGACAAGCGTGACTTTCACCCAAGCGTCACGTGGTGGCATCACTGAGTGACGTTACTGTGATGCCACTGTGAGGATCCGGAGTGCGAGTTTTTGCCACAACGAAATACTTGATCCTGATTGGTCTATTCGCTGACGCCTTACAGAATTTTTATTCGCGTCGGACACCGCCGTATGGTGGCAGTTCGTTCTTCCTAAGATGGCCGTCGTTACGGACCGAATGTCAAGATAAGAATGTAACGTAAACAAAGTATTTGTAAATAAAAATAGTTTTAAGAGTGCAAGTGCAATAAACCCAATTCATAAGTGATGAATATCGGTATCGAAGGTATTTTATCAATTCTAGGAGAGTAAAAAATGCCGCTAGTGGAAGGAGAAGCGGTATTGAAAGCAGTTTGTATTTTCCTGCGGAATCAAAAAGAGAAAGGAAAATGCAGTGAAAATCGTCGCTTCTTGCATACAATCGTCACATGTAACAAGTGCTCCTCACGAAGTTGAAGTGAACATCTTACTGGTAAGCAACAACAAAGAAGTAACGTGCAAGTGCAGCTGGGCTAGAGGAAGACGCAAACATGCAAATAGTACCATGTGACGATTGTACGCAAGAAGCGATGATTTTCACTGCATTTTGGTTTCTCTTTTTGATTCCGCAGGAAAATACAAACCCTGCTTTCAATACCACTTCTCCTTCCACTAGCGGCATTTTTGACTCTCCTAGAATCGATAAGATATCTTCGATACCGATATTCATCACTTATGAATTGGGTTTATTGCACTTGCACTTTTAAAACTACTTTTATTTACAAATTCTTTGTTTATATTACGTGGTTATATTAACATTTATTTTGAAAAAGAGAAATATCAAATTATTTTTAAAAATTGAATGAGAACCTACGAGAGCAGTCACTGTCATGTCCGATTTCTATATTATGACCGGAGTAGACCGACACCGCTTGCAGAGTCGGTGGCTCAATTGGTAGAATGCGAAAGCATTCCCAGTTTCGAAGCATCTCATATCCTAAAGATCGCAGGTTCAAATCCCAGTAGGGTGTGAAAAAAAAAGCGACACGACTACCCCGATAGCAAAGCGTGGACTTATACGCTAGCCGCACGCAGTGCTGCCACGTAGTGGCGTCACTGTGGTCTCACCGTGGCATGATCGCGTGGCGTGCACAAACTAAAAGCACCGTAGCTTCACAGTGAACACACTGAGTGGTTCACAGCGTAAAGACACAGTGGTTACACTCAGTGCAGTCACGGTGCCTTTTCGATGTGCACACTTCGTAAATTTACCGACCATGAATATCGGTAAATTCATTGTCTTCACAAAATTTTTAACACGTTCACTGCCGCCGGCTCCGATCGGAGCCAGTCGACAATTTGCGCCTGTGACGCCGGCTCCGATCGGAGACACATTGTCGTTCACATTACATTATTCAGTCTGCTACCGGCACTGAGCACGATGCAATCAATCTAAAAGTGGCAGCGAATGTGTTAAATTAGAAAATAACAAAATTGATAAAATAATAGGTTTTTTCCCAGAAAGCAATTTGTGACTAGTTGCAAATTTTGATATGCGCATGTGCGGTTGTAAATTTACAATTAATTGATTTCATATCCCGATAGAAAAATTTTTAAATTAGAAAATAACAAAATTGATATTATAATAATGTTTCAAATAGTGCAAATTGTACTGAATTATTCCATAAATAATGAATGATTAATTATCATAATCGCTACTGTTCTAAAGAAGAAAGTATCAAATTATTTTAAAAAATTTAATGAGTTATACCTATACCGTATGTCTGACAGCAAGCGCAACAGGAGCTGTAACCTAAAATTTGACTTCGGTAGTGTTTGGAGGGTGCTCAAGTCACTCAGAAATAAGAAATAATTGACAGCTATCGAGAAATCAGACATTTTGACACTTTTCGCCCTTACGCTGCGCGAGCAGCGTTTATGAGTAACTCGAGCATCCTCCAAACACTGCCGAAATCAAATTTTCAGGTCACAGCTCCTGTTGCGCTTGCTGTCAGACATACGGTATATAAACCGGCCTTCACACAATGCAACACTGAGATATCTCGGCAAAAATATTTAAATATTTAATTTAAATATTTTTGCCGAGATATCTCAGTGTAGCATTGTATAAAGGCCGGTTTTAGCTTACGTTTGACACATAGCTCGAAATCGGCTTTCGAGTTTATCTCACTAGTCACAGTACCCCGATAGCCAGGTGGCTTTACAGTGGTGGCACTGTGGGACCACGCCGTGACTTTGAGAAACATCACAGTGATGTCTTGGTGCGTGCCCATTGGGGTACCACTGTGGCATCACGCAGTGCACACGGTGGATAAAGTGGATAAAGTAGGATTTTGCAAAAGGGGAACTGCATGCAGTGACTTTACCGAGGTTTTTCACTGCAGTACCGCCGCCTGCCACCAGTCTAGTAGTGTCGCTTTTTTTTCACGCCCTAACGGGATTTGAACGTGCGATCTTTAGAATACGAGATGCTTCGAAACTGGGAATGCTTCGCATTCTACCAATTGAGCCACCGACTCTTCAAGCGCGATGTTGCTCCACTCCGGTCATAATATAGAAACCGGACATGACAGTGACTGCTTTCGAAAGTTCTCATTAAATTTTTAAAAATAATTTGATCATTTCTTTTTGAAAATAAATGTCAACATAACCACGTAACATAAACAAAGAATTAGTAAATAAAAGTAGTTTTAAAAGTGCAAGTGCAATAATGCCGCTAGTGGAAGGAGAAGCGGTATTGAAAGCAGAGAGAGAGGGTTTGTATTTTCCTGCGGAATCAAAAAGAGAAACCAAAATGCAGTGAAAATCGTCGCTTCTTGCGTACAATCGTCACACATGGTACTATTTGCCCTACCGATTTACGTACAGAAGCGTTGCAAAACATGTTTGCGTCTTCCTCTGGCCCAGCTGCACTTGCACGTTACTTCTTTATTGTTGTTTACTAGTAAGATGTTCACTTCAACTTCGTGAGGAGCACTTGTTGCATGTGACGATTGTACGCAAGAAGCGACGATTTTCACTGTATTTTGGTTTCTCTTTTTGATTCAGCAAGAAAATACAAACTGCTTTTTCAATACCGCTTCTCCTTCCACTAGCGGCATTTTTGACTCTCCTAGAACTGACAAGATATCTTCGATATCGATATTCATCACTTATGAATTGGGTTTATTGCACTTGCACTCTTAAAACTACTTTTAGGTATTTACACAAATACTTTGTTTACGTTACATGGTTATCTTGACATTCGGTCCGCAACGACGGCCATCTTAGGAAGAACGAAACGCCACCATACAGCGGTGTCCGACGCGAATAAAAGTTCCGTACGGCGTCAGCGAATAGACGAATCAGGATCAAGTATTCCGTTCTGGCAAAAATTCGCACTCCGGATCCTCACTGTGGCATCAGAGTAACGTCACTCAGTGACGCCACCGCGTGACTTTTGGGTGAAAGTCACGCTTGGCTATCGGGGTACTGTTGCTTTCAGGTATCGATATTATATGTATAACTCTTAGTCAACTTCCACCACAAAGAGTCGATGCCGCAATTGGTAGAATGCGAGAAGCGTTCCCAGTCTCCTAAAGAACGCAGGTTCGAGTCCTGGCCGGGTCGGGTTTGAGAAAAAGAAAACCGACACTCTAGTAGGCGGATAAGGTAGGCGGGAAATCCTACTTTATCGTCCCCCTTTTTGCAAAATTCTACTTTTACCATCGTACTTACTCTGCGTGACTGCAGTGTGGCTTCACGCTGGACGTCCAGATGGACACCCCAGTGCATGCACTCGAATGCACCGCGTGAAAGTAGTGTGCAGTCACGGTGGCGCCAGTTTGCTATCGTGGTAGACGGGTGGCAGGCGGCGGCACTGCACGGGCACACAGTGAAAAACTTCGGTAAAGTCACTGTGTGCAAAATCCTACTTTATCCTTTTGCAAAATCCTACTTTATCCACTGTGTACACTGCGTGATGCCACAGTGGTACCCCAGTGGGCACGCACCAAGACATCACTGTGATGTTTCTCGAAGTCACCGCGTGGTCCCACAATGCTATCGGGGTATCTAAACTTGTTTCGTTTGGGTCGATACATACGGTACAGGGAGTTGAGATAGAGGGCAGGCAGTGGATGGAAGATGGCGTCTGAGAAAAGTCGAGTGTAAAGGCGTGCACTAATAAAGAGATTAATATCCACATAACTAAGCGTTACCCTTGACCAAACCCGAGTATAACATATACCAAGGAATTCATGGTTAAAATTTCGTTAAAAACAAAAATGGCGTATTTCAGATAATTAAATATGTTTAAAATAAACAATTTTTTCTCATATTATTCGCTTATTTAGAAATGATATCAATTTTTTTATACTAAATTCAGGTTATAAAGAGCATTTTTTGTATAAGGCATTTTTTTCTTAGAGTTCATTTAATAGGAGAAAATTGGGAATAAATTTAACAAGATTAGAAAATATGGGAAATTTTAATAAATGATAGAGGACAAGAACGCAATGTTAGATTAAAAAGAAATTTGAGAATTTATTATAAATGGTAAAGTACTATATAAAAAAAAGTTACAACAAAATCTGTGACTCAAAGGTGGGCGGCATTTAAAGTTGATGTGGAATCCCCCATAACTCTCGGTCGGTTGTACTTTGCCGCGCAACTTTATTATTTTATTAATTCGATAACCTCGACAGAGATTATTGATGAAACCTTGATCGCAAAGGCGTTCCAATTACTGTATAGATACTCTCGGTCGGTCGTACATCGCCGCGCAACTTTATTATTTTATTAATTCGATAATCTCGACCGAGATTATTGGTGAAACCTTGAACGCAAAGGCGTTCCAATTACTGTACAGATACTCTCGGTCGGTTGTACATCGCCGCGCAACTTTATTATTTTATTAATTCGATAATCTCGACCAAGATTATTGATGTACCCACATCACGTCCACGCAACATTGTTCTGCCAGATGTTTACACATCTATTGCAAGTGAGAATGACTAACTCGTTATTTTTTTTTCCGCCTACCGTACCTCCACTCGTATTTTTCGCGCGTTTCCGATATGAATTCCACGTAAATTATCGCGAGTTTTTCATGGAAATTCTTCGAGGAAAGTTAGGAAGAATCCAACGGAAATTTGAAATTTCGAATGCCGCGATTTTTTTATACGAAAATGTAGCGTGGAAGTGATGTGGGTATATTCGGTTAAAGGAAATTATTAAAACAAAAAAACAAAGTGAATGAAAAATTAATAAAGAAGTGTTTATTTTGACTATGAATCATGTATAGTGGATATAATTGGTTTATGATAGATGAAATACGATACATAAACTTGCGAGTGTAGCGTATCAATGAAACGTTGAAAAACTGCATCAATAGTTGTTCCGCCGCTAGTCATCGCAACTGTTTTGTCAGAGCTCATATGAAGTACCAACTTATTCTTCAAAAAAGGAAGAAGTGATGTAGATGCAGGATCACTAAAATTTACGTTGAAATCACCACTCAAAATCATCGGTCGGAGATGATAATCCTCTCCAAGTAAAGCTGATCCCTCCGTAGTGAATGGTAGAAGGACAGAGTGAAGGAAACGTATAATCTGGTTTTCTGTAGTTCCTCATATATTCTGCCTTCCTCCTCTTCACAATTTCTGTAAAATATTAATCACTAATTAATTGAAACAGTTAAAACTACAAATTAGTACATAAATGATTGTCGTGTACAAATGAAATATGGATACAAAAGGATAAAAGTATTCCGTATATTTACACTTACCAACGGCATGTGATTCCATTTTAGGTTATGGAAGTCACAAATTGTCATCTATTTTTATTGAAAATCCTAGTGAAAGAGTTGTTCTACACTGAAAACAGTAGAAAGTTGTACGTTCGGGAGATAGAAGCGTCTATCCTCGGAATTGTGATTTTGTGAATAATGGAAATTACTCACCGTTATTCTCAAATTCATGATTTCGAGGTTAGACGCTCCGATCTCTCGAATTGACACCGACTCTAACTATTGTTGCGTGCCCAAGTCGGTCCTCGTTGATTGCAGAGAGCAGGTCCGCGTCCATGGAGCGCTAAGGCGTTCTGCTCGAACATGCGGGGAAAAGCGAAATAAAAGACTTGGAAAATGTTTGATAGTTTGACGATCGTCGTATATTTCACAATTGCACAACGTAGATAGAAAAATTGATCTGCTGCTCGAGCGTCGAAATACCCTTTTTAATTAAATAAACCCAGCCCCTCGGCAGGAGAAGGATACCAATCGAAACGCTAGTCGCGGATCGTTACAACGATTTTTCTCCCTCCCAATCTGCACGCACACACTCATGATTACGTGATTTCATGGAAGAGCGAATTCGGCGAACTCGTTTACAAATCAAAAATGCTACGCGATATCGTTTACGACTTCTCGAGTCGCCAAAACTCAGTCCCCGAAACGGAAGAAGGTGTTTATGCCTAGTTGTTGATAGTCCTCGCAAACCGAACTCGCGACGGCAGGTAGTTTATAAATCTCGCAGTTTCCGGTACCCTAATATTCAATACGCCTTTCTTCCCGTGGGCATTCACCCGTACATTATTTCTCTGTATTCAGAACCATTTGATATTTGAGTTTTACCGCCATCAACCCTAGAACTATCGAAGGTTATATCGATTCCAAATCGAGTCTAGTTGCGTACGCGACACTACCGACAGTACCGACTCGACTACTACCGGTATAAATGACTGGAGTACCGACCAAGCCCGGCCGAAAGTAAATTTCAAGATCCCCCCCGATAGCCACAAGCGTGACTTTCACCCAAGCGTCACGCGGTGGCACCACGTCTTGTTGGCACAGGAGCTTCACTGTACCGCCACTGAGTGATTGTCACTGAGTGACGTTACTGCGATGCCACTGTGACTTCATCTTTGAAAAAATCCAAATTGTTCAGTAAAAATTATAATATAAAAGTTCCATCATGAACTTAACCCATTAACGCCCGAATTAATTTTTGGTGGACTTTCTTTACGAAAATTGCATGATTTGTTACTCAGAGGTTATGAGAAAAAAATTCCAAATGGCTGTCTTATAAATAAGATGCTGGGCGCTAATGAGTTAACTTTAACATCATTCTTGACGAATATTCTATAAATAATGAATGATTAATTGTCATAATCGCTACTGTTTTGAAAAAAAAGTGTCGTTATTTTAAAAAATTTAATGGGAATAAACGCTCAGAGGCCGCTTTCTCGAACTCTCTCATATCTTTGCGTGCACGCATCTTAGCGAATAGACCAATCAGGATCAAGTATTCCGTTGTGGTGGGTTACGGACAACGGAATACTTGTTCCTGATTGGTCTATTCGCTAAGATGCGTGCATGCAAAGATAAGAGCGAGTTCGAGAAAGGGGCCCCAGCGAGGAATTTAGAAATACCCGTCGTTGCAGCAATAAACTGCTATTTCTGGCAGAGGCAAGCCCGGGTACGCATCCCGATGCCGCTACTTTCTCCACCACTGTTTTCCACCACTTACGCATAAGTTTTCTCAACCCCCACCACTCATTGTAACCGCTATGCGAATTTTCGGGACTTGAACGAACCGGCAGAACGACGCGGACGCTCGATTGTAACGGTCACAAATGAATAAATGAACAGCTCAGATATCAGGAAGAGAACTCATTCCCGATATTAAATAGGGAAGAACCTAAATTTTTATAAAAATTATAAAAGTTCCACTGTGAACTTAACTTTAACATGACTCTTGACAAATATTCTATAAATAACGAATGATTAATTATCAAAATCACTACTGTTTTGAAAAAGAAAATATCAAATTATTTTAAAAAATTGAATGAGAACCTTCGAGAGCAGTCACTGTCATGTCTGGTTTCTATATACAGTTTGTCCCATTAGTAACGCAAGTATTTGAATTTCCCTGACATTTGACTTTGGTAGTGCTTGGAACGGTGCTGTAGTTAGAGTTGGTTTCAGAAGAGTGCGCTGCGTTCTTACGAGTGTGGAGCCTGCGCGCACTCGTGGAAACAGAGATGCCAATTGGCCGGAACTTCTACTCGATTGCGCGGGAACCCACAAATCAGCGATGTAACGCGAAAGAAGAATAGTTCGCGGTTACACGTTGTTGTGCCGATAAATTGTTTCTTTATTTAACACTGTACATTTTCGACCACTCGAGGTTATTTCGGAGCGTCTACACTGGACGACAAACTGCAGGCAAGTGAGAGCGAGACTCCTCAACTCGCTACGTGCGAGCGTCTCGTCTCGTCCCGGCACGCTGTCCGCTAGCTGCAAGAGATGGCGCTACTGCTCCGCTACATCACTCCCCCCCCCCAAGTGACTCGGTCCGAGTCGCGAAACTGACTTTTCTGGGGCCCGAGTACCGCATGTCCGAGCCCAAACCGCTCAAGCGCCGATACCTATGGCCGATAACTTGAAATTTGTTTTCGGCAGTGTTTGCCGACGGTTGAAAATTTGATAGAGATGGTTTGAGAAGAGTGCGCCGTGTGTACTGCGTGAGAGCGAAAAGTGTTAAACGTCTGATTTCCCGATATCTGTCAATTCGGGAGATCGAAGTGTTTCGTCTATTATTCAATACTTCGATCTCTCGAATTGACAGCTATCGAGAAATCAGACCTTTGACACTTTTTGCTCTCACGCAGTACACACAGCGCACTCTTCTCAAGCCATCTCTAACTATCAAATTTTGAACCGTCGGCAAACACTGCCGAAAACAAATTTCAAGTTATCGGCCATAGGTATCGGCGCTTGAGCGGTTTGTGCTCGGACATGCGGTATGTCCTAAGAATACTCGAACCTGGAATGAGAGTTGATGGAGTGCGTCTTACCGACGATCCCGTCGAAGACGTCGGTACTGCTTGTTTTACGAAGGCTGGTGTCTCTGTTGGTATTTCTTCAAAAAAGGCAGGTTTAAGCCTCTCTATTGATATTGTGGTTGGTGCTCCGTTTTGGTTTATCTTGGAAACTCTGACGGTTAGGCACTCTAAGATCTCGTAAGGTCCTTCGTAAGGGGCTTGAAGAGGCTTCTTCGTTGCATCAACCCTTACGAAGACGTGAGAGCACGTGTACAAGTCTTTGTGTATAAACGATGTCTTTTTGTTGTGATGAGCAGTTGGCACTGCACGAACTCTCTTCATGTGTTCCCTGAATCTCAGCATGAAGTATTGAGGGTCTGGTGGCATTTCCTCGTCGGTGAAGAATTCACCTGGCAGGCGGAGTGGAGTACCATACACCAATTCCGCAGCCGTGGTTTTGATATCCTCCTTTAAACTCGTCCGGAGGCCTAAGAGGACTGTTAGAAGTATCTGGACTCAGTCGTTGGTACCGTGACACATAATCGCAGCTTTGAGTGACCTGTGCCAACGCTCTATGATACCATTGGATGCTGAATGGTATGCTGTTGTGCGGATCCTCTTGCAGCCTATGAGGTTTGTTAGTGCGAAAAACAGTTGAGATTCGAATTGGGTGCCTCGATCTGTCGTTATTGTTACCGGGGCACCAAATTGCGCTACCCAATTGGAGTAAAAGATGTTTACAATGGTATCCGCTGAGATGTCACTGACCGGTACTGCTTCGGGCCATCGCGTAAACCTGTCCATCATCGTCAGACAGTAACGTTGTCCTCGAACTGCAGGTAGTGGTCCAACGATGTCAATGTGGATCTGGGACCACCTGGTATCTGGAACTGGCAAGTGTTCTGGAACATTCTTCGTGTGTCGGTGAACCTTGCTCCGCTGACAAGCCATACAAGTCCGAACCCACTCTCCGATGTCCCTACTCATGCTTGGCCAAACAAAAAAATTGTCGGTGAATAAGTTTCCGAGTTGCGCGAATGCTTGGATGGGACATGTTGTGAGCTGTGTTAAAGATGCGTCTCCGTAGGGAGGAGGGCACATACGGTCGGGCTACTTGTGAGGAGAGGTCGCAATACATAATGTCGTCGGAGTCGTCGATTCACAGTCTATGGAGCTTAAGCGACAATTCCGATTGCAATAATCGTTGCAATTCCTCATCAGTTTTCTGGGCTTCGGCGAGGTCCGCTGTACTAACCACGACTGGCATGTGGATTTCGTCTAACCGAGAGAAGGCATCTGCTACGACGTTCTCGTTGCCGGCCACGTGGATGATTGTGGTCGTAAACTGGCCGATGAAATCTAACTGACGTAGCTGTCTGGGTGATGCGTTGTCCGCGCGCTGTACGAATGCGTAGGTGAGGGGTTTGTGGTCCGTTTTGACAATAAAGCGTCTCCCTTCAAGCATGTGCCGGAAGTGTTTAATACCTGCAAAGGCTGCGAGTAACTCGCGGTCATACGTGCTGTAATTTCGTTCGGCACTGCTTAGCTTCCTGGAGAAGAATCCAAGCAGGTACCATCCGTCGGAATGTTGCTGCTCCAATACTGCTCCTATTGCTGTGTCGGAGGCGCCAGTGGAGAGCGACAATGGTGCGCCTTCATTCGGGTGAGCGAGAAGCATGGCCGATGCGATACCATCCTTGCATGCCTTAAGGGCGGGCTCTGCTTCTAGAGTCCAAGCGATAGGACGTCTGTCGTTTCATCTGGAATCTTTGAGGTAGGCGTTCAAGGGAGCCTGAAGTTCGGCAGCATCCTTGATAAACCTACGGTAGAAATTTACGACGCCCAAAAACCTACGTAGTTCGACTACCGTTTCAGGTTTCCGATAACCTTTGATAGCTTCGATTCTATCTGTAGGTGGTTTGGTTCCTTGGCTGGATATGTGATATCCCAGGTACTGAACGTTACGAGCGCCGAGGTTGCACTTTGAAACGTTGATCGCCACGCCGAATGATTGAAGACGTTCGAAAACGAGGCGAAGGTGTTGGAGGTGTTCTTCTGGTGATTTCGATGCGATTAGGATATCATCGATGTGTAGCAGTAACAGAAGTCCAAGCCTCTCAGAACGACGTCGATGAACCTCTGAAAAGACTGTGCTGCGTTGCATAATCCGAATGTCATTACCGGGAATTCGAGGAGCCCAAACGGTGTGATGACAGCTGTTTTGGGAATGTCCTCCTCGGCGACTAGAATTTGGTGGAACGCGCGCACGAGGTCGAGCGTAGAAAATATGTTTTTGCCATGCAACTGGTGCAAAAAATCCTGGATGTGTGCGATGAGATATCGATCCAGAACCGTAACAGCGTTGAGACGACGGTAGTCGCCGCAAGGTCTCCATTCGCCTGATTTCTTGGGTACCAGGGGGTCGATTGTCTATCTCAAACCTAGTGAAAATGCTAAAAGTGAGTACGTTTTGCGATTGCGTAAAATTCATCATGGTGAAAATGAGATATTTCACGTGAGATCTCTCGGCAAGAAAATTAATATCGAAACAGTGACATTGTACGAAAGACGCGCGAAATATTGTGCATGTGATTTTATTTACTTGAAGCGTTGATTATTATGGATATATTATTACTTATTATTGGTGACGAAATTGATGTTCACGAATACGAAATTGAAGTGCTTAGAACAACTCGGCGAAAACTAAGAGATTCGCAAGATCCATTCGAGATTCCAGAAAATTATTTTCGTCAGTTGTACAGGTTAGAATTCAGATACTATCAACAAGTTTAATGTAGAACATTTTCATTCAATACTGTATATATTTAATTTAGGTTTTCTAAAGATGCTATGAGAAGCATAATTGACGAATTAAGACCTTTCATGCCTGTTGTGAGAAGGAGCACCTGTATTCCTCATGAATTACAGGTATGTAATTTTACTATTTACCTAATTATTTAATAAACTGCAGAATATTACTTGGTAATAATTTGTCATATTTCTTCATATTTTTTCAGGTTTTAGCAACTATAAATTGTATGGCATCTGGATCATATCCGAGAAGAGTTGTAATAGTTATTTTCGTTATGAGGGCGTGAAGCGCCGTTTTTAACGAGTGTGAAGTTTGCCGCACGAGCGAAGCGAGTACGGCAATCACACTCGTTAAAACGGCACGAAACAACCGAATAACGAATTCTATTTTTTGTCACTAAGTGTCAAATACGAGGTTGACGATTGCACGCACTGCGCAACTTTTCACGAATTGGTGTGTGAAAGATGATTTCACATGCGTCGAGGACGCCCATGAAACCGAGTATTTGACACTGTGTGACAAAAAGACTTTTTGACGTGCATGTCGCAAACAACAATCAGCACGTATCTTCATTCTACTATTAATGCTCTGAATGAGATCATGGAAAACTGGATATGTTTTCCTGTAACCAATGCTAAACTACAACAAACAAAAGAAGAGTAATATTTTACTTCATAAATATCATTTTTGTTCTTCGTCTAGTTTTTTAGAAAGTTATATTATGTTGCTGTAGGTTTTTCAGAAATACTGGATTTCCCGGAGTTATTGGAGCAATAGACGGAATACACATTGCTATTTTCCACCACAGTATGAAAGAGAGTATCTTTTTATTAATAGAAAGTTATATCACTCTCTAAATGTTCAAATCGTAAGTACCAAAAAGTTATTGTATCTATGGTACTAAATGCTTTTGATTAACTGTTCTGACAGAGTGGTTTCCTTAAATTTTATGACTTCTTATATTGCTATAAATCTTATAGCATTTTCGTTTCACTCCTCTTTAAACATTCCAACAGCTATTTTCTTAGTTTTTAATTACTGATGTGGCTGAGAAATCAGGGAATCCACTCTCTGAGTACTTCAAGGTGTCAAATTAAAAATGTTAAGAAAAAAATTCTCAAAACGTTTTAAGAATAATCAATAAAAAATTCCATTGAATATCAGTTTCTTAACCGTCTATTATATGAATGGGGATTGATATTCGATATATGTATAATACTCAATCTGTTTCATGTAAAATTTTTATTACCTACTACAAAGTTTCTGTGATTACTCGTCTTATAAATTATTTTATTTATTTTAGATCTGTAATTACCATGGTGAAATGAGGGGTCTAGTTGCAAAACCGGCAATCTCCACTTTTTGGTGAAATTGAGATATTGGCGGGAATGTGTTCCTTATTGTAATTCTGATCGACTTGCAGAGTCGTTTGGCTGCAAATTCGGCTCAATTATACTTAAAAATGAGGTTAAAATTTTGGCCTAGTTTCAAACCCGGCAATCTCCAACCGCCGTTGAGTTGCAAAAACGGCAATCTCCATTTCGACCTATAGGGCGATTGGGTAACTGCACAAAACAGATGGAGTGCCATCTGTCGCACGCACCAAGCATTTTTATTCTAAGGAAAATAAATATTTATTTCAGTTGATTGCACTGTATCTTTACTCTATTTCTTATAACACGCCAAGAAAAATTAGTTTCAAAACCGGTAATTTAGTTAACTAAGTTAACTAAGTTGCAAAATCGGCAGTTTCAAAATGTTACTTGCAAAACTGGCAATCTCCTATTTTCAATCTCATACTACTCAAAATTTATTGCAAATTCTGGTTTCTGCTTAATATCAAGTGAAATGCATACATATGAGTTTGTTTCAGTTCAACAATAACAAACTTAAGTTATTTAGTTACCGAGTTATCAAAAATTCAGCTCTCCTATAAAATTTGCCAAAATGGAGATTGCCGGTTTTGCAATAGACCCCTCAAATAACGTCTGTTAATGCTGCTCATGGTGGTAGGACACATGATGCGAGAGTTTTTCGCTCATCTAGAGTTTCTGGATATTTGCAAAATCGACACAGGGAAGGCCAAAGAAATTTGTGGCTTTTAGGTTAGATTCTTTTTTAAGTATTTCGGTATTGTTTATGATATATATGACTAAGAAATTCTAACAAATAGAAGAAATGGTGTAATTGAACACTTGTATTAGTCTTAAATAGTGGTACTTTATTGTAAACATATTTTTTATTCTTCAGGCGATTCTGCATATCCTTTATTGCCATATTTATTGACGCCGAAGTAACATGAGCCCCCGGGAACACCAGGAGCAAGATATACCGAAAACCATATTAGAACACGCGTTGTAGTAGAGAAATGATTTGTAGTAATGAAAGGTCGATGGCGTTGTTTACGAAAAGAAAAGGCTTTACACTACCAACCTAAATTTACAGGTAATGAAGGGCAAATACCGTTTTTCAGCTCTACCATTAAATATTTGTCTTGTTATAATATTATGCTTTCATATTACTGATATTATTAAAATAAAGGCATCATATCGATCTGAAACTAATTACTACTCTACAGCGCTCATAGTCAATGCTTGTTGTGTGCTGCACAACATTGCATTAAGATGGAGGCTCCCTGAGGATGAAATACATCTAGATGAGATGGATCTCGTACCAGCAATACCTAACGAAGGTGATAATGTTGATAGCGGTGAATACGTACGAAATGAAGTTATTCGCTGGTATTTCACCAACTCGTAACTACGTAATCTTACAATTGTACATCATACTTCTTTCAATTTTAATCTGTACAAAAATCTAAATTAACACACGTTTATATACCATATGTCCAATGGCTAGACGAGCAGGTGCAGCGACCTGAATTTTTCTGAAATTTGACTTCGGCAGTGTTTTAGTTGGAGTTGGCTTTGGAAGATGGCGCTACGTATGAGCGAAATATTTGAAATGGTAAAAGCGGGAGGTAGATAAATGCGGGAGAAGTGAAGTGTAATCTGAAAATTGTGAATGTTGGAATAATGGTGAGTAATTGTTTGAAACGATAAGACATAATAATTTGGGTTTCTTTTCGACGTTCAACCAAATAACACGACTGATATTTAATTACAGAGAGAAACTGATGCGACTGGCAGTCGTGGAGGAAGGGGCTACCGTCAACGTGGTCCTCGCCAGAGTGGTCGAGCTCTGCCTCGTCGACGAAAGGTGCAATTGAAATGAAATTAAAGTCTGAGTCAAGGTGAAAATTGGAAGACATGGAAAGAAAACGCGGCAGAGTCGCCGACAGAAGGAGTGAGTAAAGTGCGAAAGAAAAGTGCAGTGACGCCGAAAAACCATGTGGAAGACAGTGACGAACAGCAGCAGCAGCAGCTGGTCGACACTGCTCAACTCCGCACCAGCTCCTGAATGATATGTCGCCGATCGCGATACGCGGCCGCTCCGCTGGACAACGATTCCAGACATTCGAGTCGTAGTAGCAACAAGGATAGCAGCAGCAGCAGCAGCGTCAACGGCAGGGGCACTCTTTTAAAGCGAAGGCAGTCTAAAACCGACTCGAATAGCTGTAAGAGAAAGACGCATCGGCGGAAACATGAAATATCGAAGCAAGACTTGCAATGAGAGTGTGGTAAAAGGAAGAAAAAAAATAACAGAGACGAGGCGACGAGACAGAGGAGGAAGTCGTCACCACGAAGGGTTCCTGAAACGGTACCAGTACTAGCAACGTGTGTGAAGAGTTCAAGAGAACGTGCCATCTATACCCAGTCGCAAATCATGCAGAGTTCCTGTGACACCCGACAGCGGCATCGCGTCAGGAGTATGAACGGTGGAGAAGAACGGGAGCCTCGCTGAAAAAGGAAGGAGCAGTGTTGGCGATGGCGGTGACAGCCCGGATCATGAGCAAAGGCTGAAGAACCTTGAGCGTTTTGGATAAAAAGTGGACGTGACTCGAAGCAGTTATCGTAATCGATTTACGCCGACACTGGTGCCGTAGCCAATCTCGATCACAATGGATTCTTCCAACTAGAGGCGGTTTCTATATCACTCGTCGCCGTTGATCCTTTCCCTCTTAATCCGTGTACATAATGCATCTGTTAATATGAAGTTTGATCCGAAACCCTTCCATCCTTCCTATTGTAACACTCTCGTAACAATACGGTCCGATTATTTTATATTCATAAGGTTTTATCAGCTTTACGCGTTATTCCTCGTCATTTTCGTTATTTAACCTTGCATTCATACATTATTACTGATGGATTATTAATAAATTAATTCATGAAAGTGACTCTACTGGCTTGTGCTATTTTTCGTCCGGTATTTCCTTCCGCAAGATATTTGGATAAATGTACCCCTTCGATCTTGAAGAGTTTGGTTGGAATAAGCAAGACGGATAGTGGACAGAGTTTAGGCATTAGGAGGCATAAAAGATGTCACAATCAGCGGGACAGGATTTCGTGTAATCATGATTTATTAGAATTTTTTTATTCATAAAATTAGCTCCCGCAGGGGAAATTACATTTTGTACTGTAAACTATGAGATAGATGTATCTCATCTAGAGAGCTACTAATGAAGTATAAAATATCAATTGAACACAGATTTGTTGATACAGAAACGATTACTATCCACTTCGTTGTTCAAATGCCCCCGCGATCGGATCAATTAAAAATAACGTTAAAGAACCACAACACGATGATTTCTACATCGACATTTGCGGGAACGGCTCGTAATATCTTATATCAAGACAACTACATCGCGACTTTCTGTTCCGCGATAGGCTTCGCTTCCTGAAACAATGTTACGTTCAATCGTCGTCGTCTCCCAGTCCCAGGCCTTCCACAGATATCGGTCGCAGACAATGTACCACCGCTGGGAGGAGGGGGATCGGCTGAACGAGCAGTAGGGCGAGGCGGAGATGGAGGTTTTTCTGTGTGCGTGTCACGGTGGGGGTTGGGGGGGGGGGGCGGCGGCGGCGGCGGCTCGGTTGGGGATTAGTACCTCCCTCAGATTTCTGTGGAAAATTATAGTAAAATAGAGTACATAACCGCGTCTCCTTACTCTCCACCGTCGTTCCTCGTCGCTCGTCTTCCTTTTGAAGGTTACTTGCAAGGAAACCGTTTCATGTGTACCTCGCCGATTTCGTTCATTCCGTTATTATGGTATTCGACATCAAGGTCTAAGAGATACGTATTTCTCTTCTCAGCGGATAAAGTTTCTCCGCAGAATCCGCAGATTAAAAAAAAACGTGTCTCTTACATTTTGATGTAGAATAACAATATCAGAATGAACGAGGTCGGCGAGGTACACCGGAGACAGTATTACTTTGTTAGATAAGTTTGTAGGTGATTCTACTAATTGTATGCCAATTGTCAGCTACTCCAGTGTGGAGTATTACCAGGAGATGCCACGAGGAGGCCAATTGACACGTTACACGAATTTCGTACGACCTTTTTATCAATTTCTGAGGTTTACGAATTTCGTGTAACTTGATCTCCCACCCTACCGCCCTCGCTGCATGCGACTCCGAAGGCCGAATGGTGTTGGGGCTTGAGGGTAGTGGGAAAGACAAAAAACTAATAAATAGCCTAACTAGAAAACAGCATCTACTTCTTTCCTGAAAAGTAAGGTTCTCTGTTATGTGATTCAAATGTTTCAAATCAATGCGGTACAGAGTTGAAGTGCCGTGTAGAGAAAGAGCTCCACTGTCGTACATCTGAGCCGTAGGTGAAGACAGGTCATCTTAGCGAACTCAAGTAGCAAAAGGAGTTTTCGAGCATTCCCGTATCGATAGTTTTCGTAGTTTTTGTGCATCATTAATGCAGTGTAAGCGCGCCAGTGACTGAAAAAACAATGCGACGCTATACCGAGGCCGAGAAGGCGGAGATAGTGATGTTGGCGGCGCAATTACCACACCGTGAAGTGGTACACATTTTTCGGGAGAGACATCCAGAGTGCCAATTGAGTACTTCAACGGTGTCGGTGATACTACGAAAATTTCAAAAGACGGGGTCGACCGTGAATCTACTAAATCCATGACGCCCGAAAGTAGATCCGGTAGTTGAAAGAACCATTCTCCACATCGTGGAAAACAACATGAAGCAGTCGATTAGAGGGATATCGCGACAAACAGGGATTCCCAAGTCCACTGTGCAACGAGAGTGCTGCGATTAAATAAAATCAAGAATTATAAAGGACAGACGCACCAAGCGTTACCTCATCGCGGTGATCGCCAAAGAAGATTGACGTTTTGCCAAACGATGCTGCAACGAATAGACCGACAACCCGATGTGTTACAAAGTATCTGCTTTACAGATGAATGTACTTTCTTTGTGAATGGTGAAGTACGGTCACATTTTCATAGATACTGGTGTGCTAGGAATCCTCATATTCTTCGCGAGCAAAATGTGCAAAATAAGCAGAAAGTGAACGTATGGGCGGGGATCCTTGGCGATAAAATTGTTGGTCCTATTTTTATCGACGGAAATTTAAATGCTCAATCCTATTTGGACCTCTTGGAGCATCAAATACTGCCAGCTATTCTTGAAGTGATGGACGATCAGGAGGTCATTTTTCAACACGATGGCACACCGCCACACTCAAGTCAAAGAGTTACTGAACTATTGAATGATGTCTTTGGCGAAGCTCGTTGGATTGGATTAAGAGCGCCAACAGAGTGGCCACCTCGATCGCCCGACCTTACTCCACTGGACTTTTTTTGTGGGGTTACCTCAAGATGAAAATTTATGATGGGGTGCGAATAATTGAGAGCGTCGATCACCTGAAAAGGTTGATTCAACAAGAATGTGCCGCCATTCCCCGAAATATGTTGCGGAATACGCAAGAAAACTTAGAGGAGCGCATACGATATCAATGTCGAGAGGAAATCAGAGGAGGGCACATAGAACATCTGCTGTGAGCACGTGCTGGATGAGACCCACTACCCTCAAGCCCCAACACCATTCGGCCTTCGGAGTCGCATGCAGCGAGGGCGGTAGGGTGGGAGATCAAATTACACGAAATTCGTAAACCTCAGAAATTGATAAAAAGGTCGTACGAAATTCCTGTAACGTGTCAATTGGTCTCCTCGTGGCATCTCCTGGTAATACTCCACACTGGAGTAGCTGACAATTGGCATACAATTAGTAGAATCACCTACAAACTTATCTAACAAAGTAATACTGTCTCCGGTGTACCTCGCCGACCTCGTTCATTCTGATATTGTTATTCTACATCAAAATGTAAGACACGTTTTTTTTAATCTGCGGATTCTGCGGAGAAACTTTATCCGCTGAGAAGAGAAATACGTATCTCTTAGACCTTGATGTCGAATACCATAATAACAGAATGAACGAAATCGGCGAGGTACACATGAAACGGTTTCCTTGCAAGTAACCTTCAAAAGGAAGACGAGCGACGAGGAACGACAGTGGAGAGTAAGGAGACGCGGTTATGTACTCTATTTTATTATAATTTTCCACAGAAATCTGAGGGAGGTACTAATCCCCAACCGAGCCGCCGCCGCCGCCCCCCCCCCCCAACCCCCACCGCCACACGCACACAGAAAAACCTCCATCTCCGCCTCGCCCTACTGCTCGTTCAGCCGATCCCCCTCCTCCCAGCGGTGGTACATTGTCTGCGACCGATATCTGTGGAAGGCCTGGGACTGGGAGACGACGATTGAACGTAACATTGTTTCAGGAAGCGAAGCCTATCGCGGAACAGAAAGTCGCGATGTAGTTGCCTTGATATAAGATATTACGAGCCGTTCCCGCAAATGTCGATGTAGAAATCATCGTGTTGTGGTTCTTTAACGTTATTTATAATTGATCCGATCGCGGGGGCATTTGAACAACGAAGTGGATAGTAATCGTTTCTGTATCAACAAATCTGTGTTCAATTGATATTTCATACTTCATTAGTAGCTCTCTAGATGAGATACATCTATCTCATAGTTTACAGTACAAAATGTAATTTCCCCTGCGGGAGCTAATTTTATGAATGAAAAAATTCTAATAAATCATGATTACACGAAATCCTGTCCCGCTGATTGTGACATCTTGTATGCCTCCTAATGCCTAAACTCTGTCCACTATCCGTCTTGCTTATTCCAACCAAACTCTTCAAGATCGAAGGGGTACATTTATCCAAATATCTTGCGGAAGGAAATACCGGACGAAAAATAGCACAAGCCAGTAGAGTCACTTTCATGAATTAATTTATTAATAATCCATCAGTAATAATGTATGAATGCAAGGTTAAATAACGAAAATAACGAGGAATAATGCGTAAAGCTGATAAAACCTTATGAATATAAAATAATCGGACCGTATTGTTACGAGAGTGTTACAATAGGAAGGATGGAAGGGTTTCGGATCAAACTTCATATTAACAGATGCATTATGTATAAGGATTAAGAGGGAAAGGATCAACGGCGACGAGTGATATAGAAACCGCCTCTCTAGTTGGAAGAATCCATTGTGATCGAGATTGGCTACGGCACCAGTGTCGGCGTAAATCGATTACGATAACTGCTTCGAGTCACGTCCACTTTTTATCCAAAACGCTCAAGGTTCTTCAGCCTTTGCTCATGATCCGGGCTGTCACCGCCATCGCCAACACTGCTCCTTCCTTTTTCAGCGAGGCTCCCGTTCTTCTCCACCGTTCATACTCCTGACGTGATGCCGCTGTCGGGTGTCACAGGAACTCTGCATGATTTGCAACTGGGTATAGATGGCACGTTCTCTTGAACTCTTCACACACGTTGCTAGTACTGGTACCGTTTCAGGAACCCTTCGTGGTGACGACTTCCTCCTCTGTCTCGTCGCCTCGTCTCTGTCATTTTTTTTCTTCCTTTTACCACACTCTCATTGCAAGTCTTGCTTCGATATTTCATGTTTCCGCCGATGCGTCTTTCTCTTACAGCTATTCGAATCGGTCTTGGACTGCCTTCGCTTTAAAAGAGTGCCCCTGCCGTTGGCGCTGCTGCTGCTGCTGCTGTCCTTGCTGCTACTACGACTCGAATGTCTGGAATCGTTGTCCATCGGAGCGACCGCGTATCGCGATCGGCGAGATATCATTCAGGAGCTCGTGCGGAGTTGAGCAGTGTCGACCAGCTGCTGCTGCTGTTCGTCACTGTCTTCCACATGGTTTTTCGGCGTAACTGCACTTTTCTTTCGCTCTTTACTCACTCCTTCTGTCGGCGACTCTACCGCGTTTTCTTTCCATGTCTTCCAATTTTCACTTTGACTCAGACTTTAATTTCATTTCAATTGCACCTTTCGTCGACGAGGCAGAGCTCGACCACTCTGGCGAGGACCACGTTGACGGTAGCCCCTTCCTCCACGACTGCCAGTCGCATCAGTTTCTCTCTGCAATTAAATATCAGTCGTGTTATTTGGTTGAACGTCGAAAAGAAACCCGAATTATTATGTCTTATCGTTTCAAACAATTACTCACCATTATTCCAACATTCACAATTTTGAAGTTACACTTCACTTCTCCCGCATTTATCTACCTCCCGCTTTTACCATTTCAAATATTTCGCTCGTATGTAGCGCCATCTTCCAAAGCGAACTCTAACTAAAACACTGCCGAAGTCAAATTTCAGAAAAATTCAGGTCGCTGCACCTGCTCGACTAGCCATTAGACATACGGTATTTGTATTTCTTAATAAAATTTTTATTTATGAACAATATGTGTTTATTACAGGTTTATTTTTTATCTATAAAATCACAAATACTGTGGACCTAGCTCCCGCACCACCGTCTCTTTCATAGAATTAATCGCATCAGTTAATCGATTAATTGCAGTAATTGACTCGTTATGCCACTTCTTCTTTAACTCTATCTTTTCTCTCATGAGAATCAGTTTCTGCTTTTTTAGTTGAAGAACGTCTTCCTTAAAACACTGAGACACTTCAAACTTACGTTCTATTGCAGACATTGTTGTGTCTGTAATTTTAAATTTCTTCAAACCCTCTGGAACAATCATTTTTTAAATGTAGACAATTGTTAATGAATAATTTTGTATAACCTTTGAATATAACCTCCTTTCTCTTCACGCTGTCGTTTCTCAGGACGACTACGAGCTGCAGGCAGTATATCAATTCTTTCTTTTTTTTCTGCGGAGACTGGTCCTATAATAAAAATCGAAATGTGTGTAAATATATCATAAACATTATTTTTCTATGATACGGAGTACGCAAATAGCAGTGTATTATACATATTTTAATAGGTAATATATTGACGTGTCCTCTTTTCAATCTACGGTTGTACTTCAAATATTTCTTATGATCATTATTATGGCATATTTATACATAAAGTATAAGTAAATTTGATTGTATAGTAACTAGTTTAAAAATTACTAACTTGGAGTGGTTACAGTTTCTGCCGGTATTGCTAAAAAATTCTGCTTCTCAGCACTGTATTTGTACTGGCTGATGGGAATCGTTTCATCGGATTCCAATTCTATTAAATCCATGACATTTAACGTTCTCCTTTCTTCCCTAGCTTCCTCCAAACTTATAGTAGAAGGCCTCTCTGATGAAAAGACGTTAAATTATTCTGACATATTCTGATATTAAATCGCTTCAAGAATTTCAAAACATCGACTTTCCCGAAATTCTATATCAATTTTTTATTACCAGGGTCAGGAATTTTGAACGCAGAAAAGTTTTCGAACCCGCCCTCTGGAACCGAATCCATTCCAGTTGCTTCTGGAGTTAAAAAATCTAGAAGGTCTTCTTCAACCGCAGTCAAGTGTAATATTTTAGGGGGACCACCACCCGTTTCTTCTATTTGACTTTTCTCTGCTGCCACTTTTTTTAGCACGTTAGATTTCCAATCCCTCCATGTCTAAGTAAAATAGAAAATATGTGTTGAAAAGTATTTTTAACAAGCAATAATATTTTAGCCTCTATTTGATGTGTGGTAGAGGTCTTGTATATTTAAATCCTATTTCTAGCCAAACCGAGTCGTTCAGTTGGTATTTATCGACTTGTGCAAGCAGTTGCTCGATTGTAATTTAAATATAAAACATGTTTAGTCAACTTTCAGTCAACTTAATATGAGCAGGACAATGAAATTCCGGCTTAACCCAATTGAAATCGAGTTTCGGTTCGACTAAATCAAAAAAGTTGATCAGACGCTGACTTGATCTTCAGTTCGGTCGATTTTTAGTTGACTTGAGATTACGTCGAAACCTAGTCGACTTATTTGACTCAAACTAACTAAAACTTTATTTTTTAATCGGCTCATAATCTATTGACGACCGCCCCTCGCTACAAGTCGCACAAGTCGATATCAATTTTAAGTTAAAAATTAGTAAACTCGGTTCTGCTATGAATAATGTTGCGTATTTCTGGATCGGATTTAATATATTGATACATACACTATATCTTCACCAAACGCTAGAAATATCACATACAGTTCAAAATAAATTTAAATAGTATCACATACTTTAGCCCATTCCTTTTCAAATTTATATGGTCCATAGCCACTAGAATTTAATTTTGTTGCAATCGCCTTCCACATTTGATTAAAAAAAAAAGCAAATTACGATTTGAAATGAGAATTATTGCAGCAAAGTAAACCATTGTATAATATAGTTATCAATTTTTACCATTTTCGACTTGCTGGCACTACTATATCTACACCTACTATACCTTAACCTTCCCTTTCCAAAATCTGGATTTTCTCGCATTATGCCAGCATTAATCGTTTTTGCTGCTCAGTCACGTTCACTTTTTACGATTCAGATAGATGTTTGCAGCGTCTAATTTTACCAATGAACTATAACCAAAGTTCGTTGAGTTTTACAGTTGGTCGTACACCCAGGGACACGGCATCTGTCGCTGGTGACTTTTTTTAAACGTTATTTTTAAACGTACTAACCAATGAATAATTAATTCTCATGCGCTCATTAGCTACGGTGGCGTCTACTCTCGTTAATGAAAGCATGAGGATTATTAATTATTGGTTAGTACGTTTAAAAATAACGTTTAAAAAAAGTCACCAGCGACAGATACCGTGTCCCCGGGTGTACAGTTAGAGTTAGAGCAGTACAGCGTACAGTTCGAGCGTCTATGTAGGTAAGTACAGAGTATCGCATAAAATACATTTCCCTAGCTAGTGATTTCATATTTTCACACAATCATTAGACAATCCCACATGGTGAAGGTGAATAATCTCACGTGAGATGAAATTACGAGAAGTGAGTAAACTCCCTTGTTTCGAGCGGCTTAACGGGCGCGTCGATATCGCCGCGGGGTTGTAAGGCCCGGGGACACGGATAAAGGACACGGTTAAGGCTCGAGTGGAAAAAAACGGAAAGAATGTAGGGATCGGGTAATAAAAGGCAATTGAACAATAAATTGTAATATAATTAAGAAAGCGGATTGAAATGAAGGAGATATAAGTGAATACAGAGTACGTTACGTCGATTTGACAGAGGAGCTCGGGCCCGAGAGTGTGTTAAAGCACTTACAATAAACACTGATAGCACATGAGGCGCCCGCGACACTTGGAGACGGTACGCGACGGTGCGATCGAGGGGCTCTAGCTCGAAGATGAGTTACGAAGAGTAGCGAAATTATAACTGACTCGCAGGTCATTCGATTAAGGTTTATATACCGGCAGAATGGAATACGGAAGGGGGAACGCGGGTGCACGGGGGCGGTTACAGTCGCTAGACTCGGTGGACTTTGGCGTTCCTCAAAGTCCCGTACGAATGACGTTGGTTTGTACCGTTACAAGGTACCGTGCCCTTTGGTCGACGCGATGCACCCCCCCGTACCGAGAATAACTCCGCTTTTAGACCCGTCCGAACGCCCGTGAAAAGATGCATTAAGTAATTAGGCGTTGACCTGGGCCGAATTAGGGACCGTTCGGAGAATAGCTGTCCAGGGATTCACCGTCCGGAGATTAACCTTTCGTCGCCGAATCGTGGCATTTATGCCCGGATTAGGCCGCATAGCCGCAGTTAAAATTCACCTTAAATTCTATTAACGTACGACATGTGCAGAAATTAAAGGAGGGACCGAATATTACATTACGGCTATCGTTGGCCGTAACACCCTCGAGATAGACAATCGACGCCCAGGTGTAGGGCGCTGGCCCATGGACTGTCGGATGGTCGGCAGATACTTTTTTTTTTTATATATAGAAGGGGAAATGCGTTTAAGCACCGTCTCCGAGTTTGGCTAGAACTCGGAGGTGTATGGGACTCGGGAGAGCCCGCGACGAGATAGTGCAAGGTCGCGGGTCCCAATACCCACTAAACCCTTCTTGCCTTCTCGGCCCCTTCCCTCTGTTTGCGCAAAGGGCTGGAGATCTCCGGCACTGCCTCTTCAAGAAAAAGGGCCATCGTCCAACGAGATCCCCGGGGCGAGAGCGTGTCGCTCACATCACCAATCCAATGATCCATAGCCTGTGACATCGGTGAGCGTCACGCCGAGGTCAACCGCCGTTGCAGCTCCCAAGAGAGCGCCCGCAGGACCTCGACGACACCACGTGTCTGTCGTCGGTGATGGCAGCGCAAGGCGCAGGCAGCACATCCGCTGCCGCACTCACACACGCTCGCCATCACCGAATATGATGATGATAATAGGGAAGGGTTGAATGGGTGATGATGGAGGTGATGAATGAATGGTGATTGCGAATGAAGTATGAAGGGGAAAGAACGTCATGCATAATCTATAACGGCGGACAAATAATACTTGAGACAGGGTAAATCATAACGGTAAAAATGTATCAATGAGAAAACTATGTGGATGAATAAAAGAAAAAGAAAGAGACAATGAATGCGTGATATGCAACGATAGAATGGTGGTGAAGGGAGAAGAGGACTAATGATCGCCGACCACCATTCGGTATACGCGCGTACACATGTAATGCTCACGCCCGCGTCTAGCGTACAAGCGCACAAACTCGTGAGTTCACGCATTCGTACACCCGAGGCGGGCGGAACAATTTCAACTTGCTAGCGCCGTATCCCGGCACGGCGCTATCAAGGCTACCGAAAAACAGTAACGCCGCGACCGTTATCGATCCAGCACAACCCGGACTACCGCGATACACGCGCGACGCGGAATCCAACAGCACATAAAACGGGGTAAAATAACCGCGTGAGACCAGAAGGGTCGCACAGGCATCTTTATTATAGCGCGCCCGATGGCGCATACTCCCTTGCCGCCGTCGAAACGCACCTCATGCCACACATGGCCAAGGTACTTATTCGCACATATGCATATCCTGCTAAACGCAAGACTCGAATCTCGCGCGGCAAAATCGTTCGGCAACGCCCGCGCAAGACGGCGCGTCGAGCGCCAGCCATCCTGCGCGTCATCGCCGCCGCTATTAATATGGTTTAATGGCCGTCACGGGCGTCACCACGCATCGGCAACGCGATGCGGGATGGAGCCCGCGACTGCTCCAATAATTCACTCAAGTACTCGCGATCACTCGGGATCCGGGACTAGTTACCGCAATGTGCGCGATATTTCACGAGTACGTGGACGCCTCGAACGCCGCGCTCGTGTAGCCTCCGCGCGCAAATATCAACTAACTTCAAATGGTTCCGTACCTGCCAAGCGGAGGAATGATATAAAGTGAAACGCAAACCAAGTGAAAGAATATAATAACAAAAGGAAAAAACGAGGACTTTAATGAACCTTTGATAAACTAAAATAAACTAAAATAGACAATGAATTGTTGATAATCAGACAACGAACCGCGGTTAACCTATCTTAATCTATTCCCCTTATAATGGGAGGGGCGCGTCCAGAACACGGAACGACTCGTCACCGTGGCATTGGTGAGCCACAATCAAATGCAAATTCCATCGCTGGAATTGTGAGATGCATTGCCAGCCCGAGGGCTTGGCGTCTCAGTCGTACCGGCTTGTGGGCCTTACCGAGGTGTTGTCGAGTTTTACATCCACCATCGTCGCCAAACACCTGCAAAGGCGAACACAGTAAACTGCTTGGCGTGGAAAAATCCCCGTCTTCGCCCGTTAGGGTTCATAAGACGAGGAAGCCGGCCCACAAGGGGCAGTGACCGTTTTAGCCGGCCGTCTGACCGCCGACCCTCGAAAGGCCCGACGGCCCGGCGACCGTTACCAGCGGGGACCACGAGGAGGCACAGTCACTTTTGCGTTGTCGGCTCCGACGGGATAAAAGGAGGGGCGGGGGGAGTAAGGTAATGCGCGTCGTGCAGGCGGATACGCACTACTTGCTCTCCTTCGCCTTCTTCTTACCGGAGATCACGTCCGGCAGTTGAAACGAGGATTGCTTTCGTGTAGTCTACCCACACGCGCAGGCATTTCTATTAGATTCACTTAAAACGACGCCATCCAAAACAATCCGCAGCAAGTGGGGAATGCACTTGCCGCGTACCTTGTAGCGATGACGAACGTTCAATCTCTCTATACTCGCTGGAGAAGAGATAGGAGATGCGGGTCCGACCTTTGCCCAGCGCAGACCCCTCTCACCATCCCTGGATGTGGAACAGGGCAGAGAGGGAAACAAATCGCGGTCTTGGGCCGGCGCCACGCTCCCTTTGTGCAGTTCGCTCGTCAATGTAAAGGGTAAGCACTCTGACGAGCTAGCCTGAACCCCGTTAGCTCACCTCGTGCCAAGGCAACGAGGCTACCCAGCGGGCACCACTAGGAGGTGGGGCAGACTTGGCTGAGTGGTCCATGATCCACCACTCAGCCCTTGCGAATGGAGGGTCTCCACCGCTCACCCGAGCGTCCCAACTGCGTGGTTCCTGGGTTAACCAGGACCACCCCTCTCCAATCATATTATGCTACAGATCATAGACCTCTGCGGGTGATATAATCCTTTATGCCGATGGCGTGCCGATCGACATATCATGTTAGTCCGGACACCCAGGTTCTGAGTCCCGGGGCCGTTCCGCTTCCATCGTATCTATGCTGCGCATCATAGACCTCTTCGGGTAATAATCATCTGTGCCAACGCTATTGCCATTGACGCATCAATGCAGTTTACTTGGAACTCTCGGGCTCGAGGTATCAACCCCCGCCCGCCACAGTGAAACACCCGCCAAAACGCCGCGGATGCCGCCGCCCCCGAACATCACGCCAGAGACGACGAGAACCCCCGGCGCCTACAACGCGCCGTGTTCTAGACGCGCTCCTCCACATTACCGTCACCGGCGACGTCGCACCCAACTGCGGTCTCCGGCACGACGGCGGTCCGCGATGACGCCGGCACCATGGGCACTTCCGTCCCCGAGCCCTACGGAACCACCTCCACACTTAGCGCCGTACCCGTCGACAGCCCCACGCCGCCGGCGCCAGGCGTCTCGAACACGCCTCGGCTGCCCGTTCCACCACTCACGGCGATGCTTGACCCTGCGCCGTCGGAGATAGACTTGTGCGGCGCCGAACTCTCGGCGACGACGATCCCGGCATCCCGAGTCCCCGCAGCCGACTCGTAGGATGTTGGAGCCACCGTCGGCCATGTCTCCCCCCGGAGAGGAGGGAACATGGCGTGCGCCAGCTCCAGTACTTCCCTCATCAACCCTAACATCCTAACCATAAGGTGATGAGGTAGCATCGGGGCAGCCGACGCTCCGTGACTCGCACACTCCCCCTCAGCTAGAGCCCTTTCAAGGATCTCGCACGGCGACATGAGGGGCACATCGAACTCCTCGTCAACATCCTCCTGCATGTCGTGAGCAGGCTATGCTTCCACCGCTGCCGACGTTGCACCTTCCGTCCAGGGGCCGGCGGCGCCGCTGGCTACGGCAGCCTCCCCTGTCACTCTTGATGCGCCGCACTCTGAATCACGACGTTGTTCGGAGGGCGATCGCTCCTCAGATGGATTCCGGCGCCGATGCTGGCTCGACAGCGATCGTGATTCCGGAAATCCCATCGCCGCCTCCTTCCGCTGCTGTTGGCACTCCGAGCGCGGAGACAAAGACGAGAGCGGCGACTGCGAGTAACGCTGACGCCGGGACGACACCGCGCGCGCCGCCTCTTGGCGCCGCCGCTACTCCTGTACCTTCTTGCCGGCCCGGCATCCACAGTAGCGCTGACGGCGATGGCCAGGAACGACGATTTCCCCGCGGCGCCGCTCCGCGACGTGCCACCCGCCTTGGCCGCAAAATGGCGCCCCTCCACAGGATCCTGCTGTCGAAGGCGCAGAGGGCCTCTCGTTGTGGTCGCAGCCTTCTCCAGAAAACTCCCTCGCATCGTGTGACGGTCCGTCACGTCCCCGCGACGGCGGCGAGGACGAGGACGACGCCGAGCGGGGCGATGGCGATGAAGATGGTGTTTTTCCGCTCATAGTACTGTTTGTTCTTTCGCGTACTTGGACGGCACGTGAGACAATGCCCGTACATGTCCTGCCACGGGCACGCATTCGGGATCGCGCAGGAGCTGAGGGCAACACCGCGCACAAATCAGGTATTTTCCCTCCAAGACGGGCCAATGGCAGAGGCTTGCCCGAAGCGCACGAATGAGCGGGCGTCGACCGCTCGGCCGCCAATCGGCACTCGCCTCGCCCTTTCCCCTGGAACCGAATTCTCAGCCCCGCGCCTCCACTGGATGGCACGTGTGTTCCGACCCGCGTATTCACGCTCTCTCTCCGCTTCCCCCTTGCGGGCCATAACCTTTGTAGCAAAATTCGCCACCGCACACCAAACACTGATGCTCGCGAGCATCGCCGGAATTAGCGTTCTCCAGGAGACGTCCCCCACGAGGAACAGCAGGTCGCGCCTCTCGCGATCCCACGCAGTGCAGTGCTCGAGTGTGTGCAACGCGTCATCGCGGGCCGGCTCGCAGTGATGACACCGCGGCGATGGCTCCCTTCTGATTCGGAACAAAAAGCTCCCGAAGCAGCCGTGACCCGTCAGCAGCTGTGTGAGGCGATACGACAGTGCCCCGCGCTTCCGGAGATACCGTTTCACCAGGTGAGGGCGAATGATGTTGATAACTCGGTGTCCGAAGAGGCGCCGATCCTCGAGCTCCACTCTCCACTCATCGAGCGCCGTGGCTTTTGCCGTCAGCCAGTTTAACCGGTATTCGATCGGATGCGTGTCCGGGTCCGCACGCAACTCTTTAACCCGCCAGTAAATTCGCGCGTATACATATTCGCCAACAAATACGCCGGTATCAAGTGAGCGAGAACAAGTGCCGCGTGCAACGCAACAGAGCGATATGCGCTAACAATACGGAGCGCTATGCAACGCTGTATCTTCAGAAAACGTTGACGATTGCTTCTATTAGCAGCCAGACGATCATGCCACACCGGCGAACCGTAAAGCATCACCGAGTGCAGCATGTGCGCATATAACTTGCGCTTGGCTTCGCACGGGCCCCGAAGATTCGGCAGCAGCCCCGAGAGCGCGCGTACGACTCGCGCCGCCTTTTCCTCAATCGCAACAAAATGCCCGCTGAAGATGAGTTTATTATTAAACACGACACCGAGATAACGTAGCGTTTGTCGGACCTCGACCCGATGCCCGTCCACCCGAATGTAACCGACATTGCGGGTTCTCGCCGCAGTACCGAACGCAATTGCCGATGTTTTGGCAGCAGCGACAGTAAGCCCGAGATCGCGGATTCTCGCGATCGTTCTATCGACTTGCATTTCCGCATTGCAGATCGCCACCGGAAAGCAACTGCCGCGCGCAAGAATGAGCGTGTCATCAGCATATGCCACGAGGCGACAACCTGTCACGAGGGTACCGCGCAGCACATAATCGAACGCGACGTTCCATAGCAAGGGACCGACAACCGAACCCTGCGGGACGCCGGCGCGAATCGCGCATTTGTGAATTTCCCCGTCGGAGCCGCGGAACTGCACGCTGCGCCCCGACAGATAATCACGAATAATGACGACAAGGTACGCAGGAATCTCCATATTTTCCAGCTGCTCTATGATACAGATCCACGGGATGCTGTTAAACGCATTCTTAATATCTAGACTAACAGCGACCGCCGCCTCCGCACAGTTCTTCGCGCTCTCCGCAAACTCCCTAACGAGCAACATCGCATCTACTGTAGATCTTCTCTCCCGAAAGCCGAATTGCGAATCCGAGAGGCCGCCGCCAGCACGACCCGGGATGTTCAGTGTCTCAAGAATTCGCACCGCAATGACTCTCTCGAATGCTTTACTGATGTCGTTCAGCAGGCATATCGGACGGAATTTACCCGGGATAACAACCCTCTCATCGTTCATCTTGGGGATCAAGACAAGGTTGGCAATCTTCCATGCACGCGGGAATTCGCCGCACTTCAGGCAGTCTGTGAAGAGTTTCGCAAGCGATTCGATGAACTCATCCGTCGCGCAATATAACCAAGTACCGCGAATTCCATCGGGACCGGGCGCCGCGCTACCTCCGCACTTTTTCCGTACCGACATACTGATGCGCGAAGGGGGGAAACCTCCTCAAACGGCACGGGCGGCGGGATCGGCAATCCAAGCCGGCGTCGCAGCATTCTCAACCGACCAACGTCCACCACAGCCCGGCATCGGGAAAAGTTCATCGACAATCGGAACAATCTCTTCGAGTGGCGTGGTCTCAGTCGCGAAAAGACCGGTGCCTTTGAGTTTCTTCATGGCGATGCGGTAGGCACGCCCCCACGGATCGCCATTTAACGCATCCACGATTTCCAGCCACGAGGCTGCACGAGCCCGACGGATTTCCCTGCGCAACATTTTCCGCGCCTCACGGAGTTCTACTTCCCGAGCGAAGATGACGATCGCACGCCGTCTTTCCTGCCGGCGCCTTCTACGAAGCCTACCGAGTATTCGACGGATTCGTTTAAAATCATCGCGTAACTCCGCGGGGCGTGGGTTCCACCAATACGTATTCTTCTTGCCCTCGCGCGGTTGGTTACCATCATGAACACGCTTCGCCGCAGTATCGCACGCCTCCCTAAGCGCTTCTGAAAATGCAGCAACCCGCTCACCGATACCGACGTCCTCCGTCTCGTAACGCAGCACCGGCGATGCCATGAACTTCGGGGTAAGCGAGGCGCGAAAGAGATCGCCGCTGAAGCCAATCTTCGACCATCGGGGGCCGAAGTCATTCACACGAACACCCGGAGTATCGCAAACGGTCGCGGGGCCCGCATGCACTCGAAACGTGATATAACGATGATCAGACAATGACTCACATTCTGCTCGTACTCTCCATTCCAGAACCGCACACCGCAGTCCCGGAGTCGACCATGTAAGATCAACTGCCGATGCGCCAGTTGCTCGTACACACGTGGGAACTGCACCGATGTTGAGCAGTCGCAAATCCAGCTCCGCCGAAAAGTCGGCGAAGCGCGAGCCACACGCACGGTGTTTGCTCTACAGCCCCATGCGCGCGATCTACCGTTGAAGTCCCCCGCAACGATGAAAAAACACCCCGGGAAGAGACTTATTGCCTCGCGTAAGTCAACCAGTGCCGCCTCGTACTGTGGTAGCGGTATATTCGGCGAAAAATAGCATGACACAACGTATATTCTGTCCCAGGAGACAATAACAAATCTGTTTCCACTGTAAAGGTGCACGTACGGAACCGGACGTGACGAGGGTGTTCTGCGCCAATATATCGCCGCCAACCCGGAACGATCGACGAACCAGAAAGGTGAGGCATCCGGCGCCCTATGCAGCTCCGCAATAATCACGATGTCCACATCCCATTCCGACGCGTGTTGTACGCACAGATTCTACGCGTCCGCACTACGGTTAACATTCACTTGTAGGAAGCTGGGCATCGCGCATTTCTACCCGGGCCACCACTAGAGGAGGAGGGGGGGATGCACTATCTCCCTCCATGACAGATTAGCGCGCACTTTCGCAGCCGAACATCGCGCACTACCCATACGATGCGTGTAAGGCGCTCCAGAGTCCATACAGGGGAGACACTTCGGTTCCGTCGCAGTGCAACGGTCTGCCGTGTGGCCGTGCACGCCGCACGTAAAACACGCACCGGTACGTACAACCGTATTCGTGCAATTGGTCTGCACGTGCCCAAAATTCCAATAACGGTAACATTGCAGTGAACGATTGTCAAGCAGCTCGACTCTCGTGACCGTCCATCCAATTCTCATCCTTGATGCCTTGCTCAAGCGGACCACGCTCGCAAGTGGAAGTTTTTCCCACGTTGAGATCATGCCGCGCCGTCCTTCCCGGAAGATACCGACTTTGACATCGCCGGCATCACATCCACCAAGTTCCGCCAGCGACTCCGCCACCTCCCGCGGGGTGATTGACACGTCCATACCGGATACACGAACTTCTCCGCATTTCACCGGCGTCGTAACCTTGGCCTCACCGTCACCGATAACGCGCCGGATCTCCGCCGCCAATGCATCAGCGCCCCTCTTCGGGTCAGCGCCGTGTATCTCAACAAGTAGTCCACTAGTAATTGATTTTCTCGTATTCGTCGCCACAATTCCCAGCGCCTTTGGGTCGATGCGTGACTTAGCAGAGGTCAGTGCCTTGTCATACTCAAAATTCGGGGCTTTCGCAGTAATCGCCACCACCGCTGACTTCGGGATTCGTCTTCGCGGTTTACGCGCCCGCGACTGCGCCGTGTTGCCGTCAATCATCACATTGACGATCGGGCGCTGCCACGTCTGCTGCTGCAAGCGTTGCTCCTGCGAGCGCTGCTGCTGGTCATGCAGACACCGCTGCTGCTGGTGCTGCTGCTGTCGCTGCTGCTGCTGTTCTTGGCGCTGTCCCGCCGACGTCCGTTGCGGAACAGCGGCCGTCGTCGTTACCGCCTTTGGGACCGCATCGCGCGCACAACCCTGAGGAATCAGCGAGTCGGACACTAAGGCCGCATCCACACGCTTAGCCGCATCATTCGCGACCCTCACTGCTTCCGCGACGTCCAATCTGAGACGAGCAATCACACGGTCCTTCTCGAGAGTCTCGCGCTCGAGTTCACTCGCACGCATTTTCCAAAATGAAGCGTCCTCGACGTTTGCCGAGGCCGATGCACTTTCGGTCAATTTGGAGAGGACCACTCCGACTCCACACTGCAGCGAGGAGATCGTCCTGCGCAGTTTTGCGACCATCTGTCCTTGTAAATTCTTGCTCGTGCAGCGCACGTCATCAATATCATCTAGCCATTCGCGGAGCAAACGCGCCGCCCCATTCGGGTCCGCCCCGATGATTGCCTCGGTGTTGCGTTGGACCTCCTCTCTGTCACGGATATCGATAGTGGCATCCATCCAGCGATGTGCCACACTATGCGGCTTTATCACGGCAGTTTTTGTTTTGCCTCCAGCCTTGGGCCCCTCACCGCCTTCTTCTTTCCATCAGTCGGTATCAGCGACGGATCCTGCGCGCCGACAAGGTAATCGCGCATGCTCTTGCGTTTCGTGCCTTTGTGCACGGCCCTCGCACCATCGTCGCCCTGGCAAAGGGAAACGGAAGAGTAGGAGACGTCGTTATCCTCCCCTCTTCTCTCGTCATCACGTTCCCCGCCGCTCGCGATCTCCATATCCGGATCTCCGCTGGTCCTGCCAGAAGGCGGCAACGGCGCCCAATCAGCGTCTTCCAACACCGGACTCGCTGCACCGGAAACGGCCGCCTGCGATACCGGCGCGAATGCGATTGGAGCCCTTTCAACAATGGTCGCCTCTCCATGTGGCATCTTGCCACGTCGACTTTCCATAATGGCGTCCTCCTTACCTGGGCCGTCGATTCGGAGCAGGAGATCCAGCACCGAATCATACGACGAGTCCACTCCCGTGATCTCACACGAAGAATCATGCCCTCGCGGAGTATTGCATCCCTCATTCAGGGGCTGAGATATCCCGTCGGAATCCCCCACGATCCCGTTACCGGGTCGCGGAGGAGAACCAGCGGAGGCCATCTTTGCCGCCCGAAATCGACGCTCGACCGGCTTTTCGCCGGCGAGGCCGATTTATTCACTTTACACACAGCTGGTACTAACTACGAGCTTCCCGCACCGCACTTCCACTCTACCACTACTTCTCAACCTCGCGAACACGAGTTAACCGCGAACTGCTCCGAATTTAACGGAGCCGACACTCAAGCGACCTGTCTGTACGGAGTCCAGGCCGCGAATCCAGTCGGCAGATACCTAGCGGGATCATGTGATCGAATTCTGCCTTGGCGGCTTTCAACTTCTCCTGGGGTAGGCGTCGAGGTCGCTCCGCGACTGGTGGACCCGTTGTGACGATGTGGTGTCTTACGGAGTGCGTGGCCGTTTGCCTGAACTGCGGAGGTGACGTCACGCCAGGGAATTCTTTCAACAGATCGTGGTAGACTGAGCCTTTCGCGATGGTCGTGACGCTCTCGATGGGCGACTTGATTACTTGCGCTATTGTGCATAGACCTGTGACCTTGTCGATCAGGCAATGATTTTTGAGGTTGATGAGTAGGTCGTAATGGCGGATGAAGTCTCCCCCGAGAATGGGTCGTGACACGTCGGCGACAGAGAAATACCAATTGAAGACACGGCGGAATCACAAATCTACAGTGAGAAGTTTTTGTCCGTACGTGTTGATTGGCGAGCCGTTGGCTGCGTAGAGCTTAACGCCTGAAGGTGATGTTGGATCGGTAGCTTTTTGACGTGGAAGGACTGAAACGTCTGCTCCGAAGTCAACGAGGAAGGATATTCCGCTTTTCCGGTCCCTGATGGTTAGGCGGTTTTGTCGGGTTGTTCCGTCGTCGCCGACCGCCTTGATCTGTGACGACGGATTTAGTTTCCCGATTGCTGAGTTCCAGGTTGCCAGGAGCAGGGCTTCACATACCTATACGCTTCCGCGCCAAACCTCTGATGGAAGAAACACATAGTCGTTTGGCCTTGGTTGCGCTGTCTGGAGCGGCTGCGTCATCTGTTCCTCGAGGAGGACCAGCCGCGCGATTGGCGGTTGTCGGGGAGCTGCCTTAATACTTCATTGAGTTGTGTCGTGAGGCTCTTTACGTCTTGCTGTAGGCTATGGATCTCCGCTGAAGTCGATGAAACGGCTTGGCCTACTGCGTTTACTTGCTGCGTCGGTTGTGTGAACTCAATGATTCGATCTGCAAGCATGGCTAGTTCGTTAAGCGAAGCTCCCGGGCTGGCCGCCAGGATGCTTTTGACATTCTCAGGTAGTTGCTCTACAAACAGCGACCTGAGCACGGCCTCGTTGCACTGACTGCCAGCCAGATTTCGGATACGTTGCAGTAAATGCGAAGGCCTTTGATCCCCGAGCAGCTCTCCTTTCAGAGCTCGCTTCAGCTTCGTCTTAGGGGTTTGGACGAAAGCGGAGATAATTCTTTCCTTGAGGGCTTCAAACTTACCGGTTGGCAGCGGATCGCGAATAATATCCGTGACAAAGGGTAAAACACTAGAGTCTAGGTGTGCCACTACATAGCTGAATTTACAGTGGTCGCTCCTCACATTAGAAATGAAAAACGCTGCTTCGACCTGGTATAACCATGTTTCCGGGTCCTCCTTCCAGAACGCCGGTAGCTTGACGGGCTTAGAGGATATGGCGTGCAACTTCGTGCTATCCTGATGTCCAGGGTTTTTCATTTCGGGCGGGCTGGATCTCGGGGTTGGTGTGTCTTTGTTCGTCGGCCATATGGTCGATGGAATGTGCGAGTGGCCGCGGTCAGGTACGCAGAGGGTATGCGGCCCAGAACTTTCACTCCAGATGTTCCGCAGCTTTTGCCCCTGGGATTCTTGAACGCTGACGTGGTCGATGGCGTCGGCGTCGTAGCTAACGCGAGTACGTCGCTCTGTTGAGGTGATTAATTTTAAACTGCTGATCGATTTAACAGTATTTGTTTCGCGGTACACTTTAAAATCACGTCGGGGTCACCAATTGTGAAGCCTGCGCGTACGCGTGGAAACAGAGATGCCAATTGGCCGGAACGTCTACTCGATTGCGCGGGAACCCACAAATCAGCGATGTAACGCGAAAGAAGAATAGTTCGCGGTTACATGTTGTTGTGCCGATAAATTGTTTCTTTATTTAACACTGTACATTCGACCACTCGAGGTTATTTCGGAGCGTCTACACTGGACGACGGACTGCAGGCAAGTGAGAGCGAAAGACTCTCCTCAACTCGCTACGTGCGAGCGTCTCGTCTCGTCCCGGCACGCTGTCCGCTGGCTGCAAGAGATGGCGCTACTGCTCCGCTACACGAGTGTGGAGCCTGCGCGCACGCATGGAAACAGAGGTGCCAATTGGCCGGAACGTCTACTCGATTGCGCGGGATCCCACAAATCAGCGATGTAACGCGAAAGAAGAATTGTTCGCGGTTACATGTCGTTGTTGCCGATAAATTATTTCTTTATTTTACACTGTACATTCGACCACTCGAGGTTACTTCGGAGCGTCTACACTGGACGACGGACTGCAGGTAAGTCAGAGCGGAAGACTCTCCTCAACTCACTACGTGCGAGCGTCTCGTCTCGTCCCGGCACACTGTCCGCTGGCTACGAGAGATGGCGCTACTGCTCCGCTACACGAGCCGTGTTTCGAGAGCGAAAAGTTGATTTCTCCCGGGAACTGTCAATTCGGGAGATGGAAGCGTCTAACCTCGAAATTAACTGAATTTGTAAATAATGGTGAATAATGTGTAGAAAAGTGATGAGAAATAATAATACAGGTTTCACACACACACAAAACACGGCTCGTAAGAACGTAGCGCACTCTTTTGAAGCCAACTCTAACTACAGCACCGTTCCAAGCACTACCAAAGTCAAATGTCAGGGAAATTTAAATACTTGCGTTATACCAATGGGACATACTGTACAGTATGTCCGTCTCTGTACTGGGGGGCCATCCATATATTACGTAAGACGTTTGAGGGGGAGGGGGGTGTGAATATTTCTTACACTGTATTTAAATACAGCGTAAACTGTATGTGCAAGAATCTTACACTGGGGGGAGGAGGGCTCAAAAAGAGGCCAAAACGTCTTACATAATATATGGATGGCCCCTGGCCAGTTCGAAAGTTACCTTCGGATAGGCTTGGTCGGTACTCGAGTCATTTAATACGGTAGAAGTCGAGTCGGCAGTTAAGAGTATATGTCAATTCGAGAGATCGAAGCGTCTAACCTCGAAATTGTGCATTTGTGAATAATGGAAATTACGAAAATAATTATAATTATGGTATAAATGTCTCGATTACCGACCAAGCCTATCCGAAGGTAACTTTCAAACTGGCCTGCAGTACCGTATGTCCCACTCTGTACGGGCCAGTTTGAAGTTACCTTCGGGGAGGCTTGGTCGGTACTTGAGTCATTTAATACCGGTAGAAGTCGAGTCGGTAGTTAGAGTTGGTGTCAATTCGGGTGATCGAAGCGTCTAACTTCGAAATTATGAATTTGTGAATAATGGAAATTACTCACTATTATTCACAAATTCATAACTTCGAGGTTAGACGCTTCGATCTTCCGAATTGACACCAACTCTAACTACCGACTCGACTTCTACCGGTATTAAATGTTTCGATTACCGACCAAGCCTCCCTGAAGGTAACTTTCAAACTGGCCCGTACAGACCCCGATAGCCAAGCGTGACTTTCACCAAAAAGTCACGCGGTGGCGCTACTTGGTGTTGCCACCGTAGCGTCACTGTGGGATCACGCAGTGATCGCCAGAAGAGGAAATCACTGTGGCTACACACTGAGCACACCAAGTGACATTTCGCGAGGAGACCCTCCCCGACAGCCAAGAGTGACTTTCACCAAAAAATCACACGATGGCGCTACTTAACTATGGCGATAGCTTAACTAGGCACTCGACTACATTTTCGCGAGTGAGGGCCGGTTTATCAATGTCCAGTTAAATGTCTTAACTGGTGAATAAAATTAAAGTGGTAGCTAAACTGTTTATCAATATACAACTAACGTTTACTAAGAAGTTAAATTAAGATAACTGGAAGTAAATTTAACTGGAAGGTACTGGTGCCAGATACTGAATAAACTGGCAGTTATCGCAATTTATAGGTTAGAATTATCTCTGGTTTTGTGTTTGTGTACAGTCTAAAATGGATAATATTCGAGATAATATTGGAGATTTTTTGGAAATTAGCGACGACGATGAAGAAATTGTTGAATTCGTACAACACGAAAGAAGAACGTACAGAGTTTTACCATGGGAAGAACATTTCGTCCTGCGCTGGCGAGAGAGTTTTCCGCGAAGGGACCGTAAGATGAGCCTCTTGCTATTCTCGGGCCATGAGAACGTCGCAGCATCCCCTCTTTTCCCTACCTACCCTATCTCATTCCTCGAGTGACCTTCCTTCTACAGGAATATACGCATAAAGAAAGAAATATGCCAACGACGAGGATTTCTAATGCATGAGTTTTAATTTGAGGAAGCTTTGAATAGCCCGCGTTCTTTAGCGGAAATTAAACCAATCGGAATGCTTCAAGACAGTGTTCATAACTGACAGATAAAACTGTATTGAAATACGCTACTATTCGGATAACTGTCAGATGAGAATAACTGTTAGATAGTTATCTGACACATTTAACTGGACATTGATAAACCGGCCCTGAGTGGAATAAAAAGTGTAGAATTGTGTTCGTTGAGCTGCGGGAAGCTCACTGTGCGAAGTGGAAGCTCGGGAAAATCGCCGTTTAGGAATTATTCGACAATTTAGAAGTCTGGCGCGCCGCGTCCCTCGCGGCATGGACGCCATTATGGCCGCCGCCGAGCGGCGTCGTTAGATACAGGACTCTGACGACTGCAGGAGAGTCACCAGACCAGTGAAACCTGTGAGAATTCACTTCGGAGACTCCGAGACACCGAAAAGCCCCGCAAGAGTGGTCGAACTAAGTGCGGAATTAGTGTAGTGAAGTGAAATGCCAACGACGCTCAAGTGGCCGCGACACGTGCTAATGGCGTCCAAAGCGACGCCAAAGTCGCGCCGCGCTCATATTGCATCCCAGTGAAACAATGCGCGTATAAACCCCGTGTGATTCTGCTCTGAGAGCTCCAAGGCATCGAGAAGGCCCCAGGAGCGACCGAGACAAGCGGGAAATTAGTGTGGATAAGTGAAACGTAAACGACGCGCAACGGAAAGTGACACGTGCTAATGGCGGCCACAGCGACGCCAACGACGTGCCGTGCTTGTGTTCGCACTCCCAGCGAAACACAACAGTGCGTGAATAAATCCCGTGAGAATCTACTCCGAGAACTCCGAGGCACCGAGGAGGCCCTCAGGAGTATCCGAGATAAGCGTGAAATCAGTGTAGTGAAGTGAAATGTAAGCGACGCGCAACGGCCCGTGGCACGTGCCAATGGTGGCTACCACGACGCCGACACCGCGTCGCGCTTGAGTTCGCGACTATGGCGATATAGTGTGTAAGTTTTAAACGCTTAGCGCCAAAACTTAGTCGCGCGACACTAGCGATCGGGCGACCAACACATGAGTTACTCCTCAACGGAGAGGGCAGTACATTAGTTGGCTCCGAGCTGTAAACATCGTGATAAGCCTAACTAAGATACATCCGATCGTCAATAACTTTCGCAAATTAACGACAATTGTATTGATTTAGGTAGGTGTTAAACTGTAGGTTTATGGTTATGTTTAGTGCGTAAGACTCTGTAAATAATTGTAATATAGCTTTGAGCAACTACATCTTACATTGTCTGAGTTCTACAACCTAAATCAATCTCCTGGTTAAATTTCTGATTTCGAAATTTACAAGTGCAAAGTCGGAGCGTTTGTCCCCCCCCCCCCCCCCCCCCCAAGCTGTGTGCAGTACAGCTGCTAAATTAATACGAATGCGCGACGAGCGCGTCTTCATGCATGGAAATAGGCACCGTAGTGCAATAGTGCAGTGAGATAAAGGCGGCCATTCGGGCGTTGTACGCGCCGCGGCTTCGCTTCCCCTCAGGAAGAAGGCAGAAGTTGTAAGCAGTGTACTGACTAGCGCCCGGAAATTTCCTGTTGAACGCCCGCTGATTCGTTCACCCGGGAGCAAAAAGAAAGCTGACTGCATGCAGCAGCGGGCACACGACGGGGATTTAAAAATTTGTTTAGGGTAAAACTTCCTATTGACTGGACTACAGAAAAAATAATACTCGACGCTGAGGCACACTGTGTTACTACGTTCCGTGTTGTATCAGCCGCCCGCATATTCTGAGCTACATCACAACCTTCCCTATCTCCTTCGACTTGGCAAAAGTGAGGCGACCGTGCGGAGAGAGCACCAAAAAAAACGTCATCGAGAGGCGAGTGCATCTGACGAGAGCAAGGTCGAAGAATCAAGAAGCTAAATGGTGAGACTTTCCCCTACTTATTTATATTTTTCTTTTTATACTGTTTACTTAAAAACTAAAGAAAGATCCTAAAGTTTTCTCTAATTCTCTACAAGTTTTGTTTAAAACTATTTTTTCTATTTAAAGTTATTAAAGTTTAATATTATTTTTCACTATTGTGAAAGTCCTATTTGTCCGTATTCCTAATTGTCTGTATTGGAAATTGATTGTTTCTAAAGGAGAAAAAAAATTACTTTTTTAGATACAAGGATGGAAAATCAGCGTTTCGACGGACCCACGAGAGACAGTTTCTCTTTGGCAAGAATGAAGTTTTCAGAGCTGTGTTAAAGAATGTCGTCGTAAGAAGAAGGTGAAGGAACAAGAAAGGCTCGAAACCATGAACGGAAGAAACAATCGTGATGATTTGACAATCCAACCCTCAATTGCACTAGGGAGAGCATGAAAAAAACGTCATCGAGAAGCGAGTACATCTGAGGATAGGAAGGTCGAAGAATCAAGAAGACAAATGGTGAGACTTTCCCCTACTTATTTGTATTTTTCTTTTCATTCTATTTACTTAAAAACTTAAAAGACGGATCCTACAGTTTTCTCAATCTCGATTTCAAGATTTCCTGGAGGACAACTTCTATGGTGGAGGTGGACATACTGAAACTCCTATCAGAGACAAGGAATTTATGAAGAAATCGCCGTCAACAATTCCCTTAACGTCTAAGATGTAAATTATATGGAGTCGTATGATTTTCTCTACCTTATGAAGTATCTTTTTTGTAACAGATAGCACTACAATCACATTTTTGACTAAAAGTAGAGTTACGAGATTTGATAATTGAAGAGACAAGTGCACGAAGAGTCTAAGTGACATTTTTGTGAGAAATGATTTTCTAACGCTTTTTTTAGAAGTTTAGCTGTGTATAATTTGTATGCCGAGGTTAAATTAACAAAATGATTAATATTAACAAAGTTAACAGTTGATAAAGGATCTAAGTATACTCGATATTTTCATTTTGTAGTGCATATAAAATGATTATCTCAAAACATTTCAAATGTTACATGGACCCTTTATGCACTTGTGTCTTCAATTAGGGTATCAATATATCGTTGCGCATCTAATAGCGCTTTACTATTCGCATTACGGGAGAACTCTGTCTCAAAATAAACTTATAGAACGTTATAATTACCATTATATTATTCTTACATTCTTCCGTAATACGTAGTCTTTTGAATTATGTAAATATCATTCTTAGTTTGGTTTTTATGAGCTTTTTCAGATCAGAGATGAATCGATAGAATGTTTTTGATACAATTTTCTCTTAATTAGTAGAATTTGGAATTCTTCTCATTTGAACATAAAAAAATTCAATTACAAACTCAAATTTTAAATAGAACTACAGACGAGAAAATTCTATTAAAAACATTTCAATTACTCTAGTGAAATAATGTACTTATTTTAAATGTCCTAATTGTTTCATTATTGTAATGTTCATTTTTCAAAACGTGTTGCCTATATACTATATACATTCATTCACTTGCGTTGTACGTATATGTATGTATGAAATAAATTAACCTTTTCTTGTTTTATAAAGTAAAAATGAATAATTTATTAATAACTTTTATGAGTAGAAAAACAAGTTAGGTACGTTCACTTCTTGGCGTCACAGTGTTCCCACGGTGTCATCACTGCGTGAATTTCCTGTTCATTGGTGCACCTCCTACTTTATCCACTGTGAGGACACCGTAACCTCACTCAGTGCTTACACTGCATGATGCCACAGTGGTACCCCAGTGGGCACGCACCAAGACATCACTGTGATGTTTCTCAAAGTCACCGCGTGGTCCCACAGTGCCACCACTGTGGAGCCACCTGGCTATCGGGGGAGTGGGACATACGGTACAGAGACGGACATACGGTATAACCGGAGTCGACAACATCACTCGAGGAGTCGGTGGCTCAATTGGTTTCGGTTTTGGTGTCGGCTGTCGGATGTCGCTAGTTGTAGTCGAGTGTCGTACAGTGGTCCCTCTATAACTCGCGCGTTTCGGGGCTGTAAATTCGCAGAATTATGAGTTAGGGGCCGTCCATAACGGCGCACCGCACCTCGCACCGCACCTCGCACCGCACATCGCACCGCACATAGCCTCGCCCATAGCATGGAGCAGTGCTCATAGTGACGCCTCGCATCTAGCCTAGCCTTTCAGTCATACTAAAGTCATTCTAACAGGAACTATAATCCACTTGTCTCTAACAAATTACAGAATCATCGTTCGGTTTAGAGTAAGTGACAGCAAAGCTACATAGGTGTGTACCGGGTGTTCTCAAACCTCTGACCCAGAGGGGGGGGGGGGGAAACCCTGTGTTCATTAAAAAATTACGGACACGATGCAATTGATTTTATTGAAATCCGTTAAGAACTTGCGGCGAAATTAAGTATTAAAAAGTAATTAATATTTTGAATTTATTCGGCATTGATGACGTCATATCAAGGCTCATGAGGGTAATGTTTATATTAACGATAGCAAATGCGATTATCTTAATTGATATATTGATTAATTGATATATGATATCATCAATTCCGAATAAATTCAAAACATTTATAACTGTTTAATAATTAATTTCTCCGTAAATTCTTAACGGATTTCAATAAAATCAATCGCATTATGTCCGTAATTTTTTTAATGAATATAGGGTTTTTCTCTCTGGGTCAGAGGTTTAAAAACATCCTGTATATATTGAACTGTATTAAGCCATTGACCTTGAAATTTTTTAATCCTTTTTCTTTAATTTTTTAACCTTCCAGCGGAAGATGAGATTTCACCTCCGTGGACTCCTCCGTGTCTCTCATTCAGAAGTCAACGCTGTTACATGTAATCATAGCAAACTAAAAACAAATTATCAATTTTAGGGATATTTATGAAGTAAATAGAATAATGTTTAATTGCAATTACTGAAATGAATGACCTACTATCGAAATAAGCAAAAACTACTCGATATCAGGCACTTATGTGAAGGAGCAGCGAAAGTACAATTTATTACCCGACTACCGGGAGAGTTTCCATCATTTAACAACTGAGAACAAATAAAAACGGCGGGTCCAACGGGCGTGGTGTAAATAGCCAGTCTAGCCACAGCGACAGGCGTCGGGGTACCTCGAGTCGCAAGCGAAGAGCCACTCGACCGCGCGCGCGTGCTCAAATTTCAGGAGCCTCGCGGGAGGGCACGGAAACCTTTCGCTCTCCTCGGACAAAGTGCAGACCCGCAATAAATTCAACTATTGCGGTGCATATGCACTTGTCCGGGGACGGCACCAATCGGACGAAAAAACATTACCTGAATTTTTTCAGATTTTTAATGGTATAAATCGATTTGAAAAATAAATTTTAACTTTAAAGTTTCAAGTACCTATACATGCAAATTTTTGTTTTTTCTCCATTTTTCAAAGAAAATATATAAAAATTGTTAAGTGACATTAAAAGGCATTTTTTTACAAGAAAGTGAAAAAAACACCAGAAAATATTTATTTCGCCAATGCGACAGTCGATTTTTCTTAAAAAAATTCAGTACATTTGAAATCAATAAAAACTGTGTAGAAAAAAATGTGGTAGTGGAAGGGCCATTTCTTCATGAAGAAAAAAATACTTCTTAAGTTTTTTGTCTTAAAAAATGTTTTTGTTTTTCATCAGAAACTGTTCTTTATCCTTCTATGCATCTATGCATAGAAACATAAAGAACATTTTCGGATTTTTGAAAAAATGTTTAAGAGAAAAACTTAAAAAGAATTCGTTTAAAAATCAGAAAATTTTCTTTATCCTTCTATGCATAGATGCATAGGATACATGACAGTCTGATTTAAAAAAATATTTTTAAGAGAAAAAACTTAAAGAATTTTTTTCTTCATGAAGAAGTGGCCCTCCCACTACCAACATTTTTTCTGCACAGTTTTTATTGATTTGAAATGTACTGAATTTTTTTAAGAAAAATCGAGACTGTCGTATTGGCGAAATAAATATGTTCTAGTGTTTTTTTCACTTTTTTGTAAGAAAATGCCTTTTAATGTCACTTAAAATTTTTTGTATATTTTTTTTTGAAAAATTGAGAAAAAACCAAAAATTGTCATGTATATAAAGTTGTTTATGAGATTAATAGTATACTTGAAACTTTAAAGTTAAAATTTATTTTTCAAATTGATGTATACCATTAACGGCGCCTGAAAAAAATCTAAAAACAATTAGGTAATGCTTTTTCATCAAGTATGACTATGTAAATAAAAATCAGATTTTTTGAGACCCTCATGAAAAAGGTGGCTGTCTTGACAGAGAATGCCCCACACACATATGGTAATTTAGATTAGAAGAGTAGCAGAGTGCCTCTGCAACCTGGGGTCAAAGAAGGAGAAAAAAAGTGGAAGACCATCAAATGACACTCAATAATTAATTGATGAAAAAATAAAAAGAGGGCCAGCAGCTCGTATCCCTCCAATGAATATTAGAAACGACGAAGCAAGTCATTGGATAAAATACTCGTACGATTCCTCAAGACAAAGGTGCAAGTTTCCTATTTGTGCAAAGGGTTTACCCATTTCAAATGTGACAAATGTGGAGTGTTTTTGTGCCTCACAAAAGGCAAAAATTGTTTTAGATTAGGTATTTCATTCTTAGTTTGTTCTGTAATGTTGCAAATATGCAACATAATTAGTTTTGTTAACAGTTGCATGCTGTAGTTAATATGCAGTCATTTGTTTTTTGTTTCAATAGGCGTTAAAATTTAATAAACATTTTTAATAATATTTTTCACTAATCAGATATATAATCGAATACGAAAAATAATGTTTTCATTTATTTAAAAAAAATCATGCAATGATACGACGGAGCACTGGGAGATGTGCGATGCTCGAGGCTCGAAGAAATACCAAGCTCTATTTCTTGCGCGAGGGCGATGGTACCATGCCATGTACGAGGCGAAGGGCCGTGCGCCGTTATGGACGGGCCCATCTCTTTCCACGCGCCTATTTACCTCGCCTATACCAGGCTAAGGGCGGTGCGAGGTGCAGTGCGCCGTTGTGGACGCTCTATTCCTTGTGCGAGGGCGAAATGTGCGAGGCGAAGGGCCGTGCGCCGTTATGGACGGGCCCATCTCTTTCCACGCGCCTATTTACCTCGCCTGTACCAGGCTAAGTGCGGTGCGAGGGTCGGTGCGAGGTGCGGTGCGCCGTTATGGACGCCCACTTAGAGAAGCTTCGCTTCAGCCCCCGCTCACCTCAATGGAGGCGTGGCAAAAGAAAGAGACAGCGTGGTTTTTAGACAGAGAACACACGATAAGAGTTGCGCGCGGCTCTGGTGAAATTGGGACCGTGCAGCTGCTTGGAGGGGATACGGCGAACGATCGTGCGCAACTAGTGGTGAAGCTTGAAGTTAGATAGCACGTCTCTCCATACATACCGGCTTCTCCTCTCTATATTTTCATGTGCACCTCTGTGCGCACTTCATGCTATGGCAGCAGTTATGGCGTCACGGGAGGAGTGGGGGCATTCGCTTCCCCTCTCGCGCGAGTTATGGAGGGCGCGAGTAATAGAGGGACCACTGTATTTCGGGTGTCATTGTCATTCTTCAATCAGTCGTTTCCAAGCAACACCACAGATATACTTCAATTTGTAGGTTAACTATGTTTTTTTGAGATTGTTGGTTATGGAGAACACAAATATCGTAAATCTCGGTATTTATTGCAATTTATTATTAATTTGGTTGCAAATTGTACGACTGAAAGTATTGCTGAATAAAAGACGTAAACGAACGAGGAGGTGGTGGGTGAAACCTCATATCTCAAGGACTATGAGAGATAATTTTGGTGCTCATCGAAAATTGTTTACTTATTTCAAAACAAATGATCATGAAGAGTTTTTCAAAGTTACAAGAATGTCAGTGCAGCAGTTTAATTATTTACATGACCTTTTGAAACCAAAATTGTTAAAAAGAAGTCGAAGAGCACCTCTGTCAACAGAAATTCGAATTGCTGTTACATTGAGGTTAGTGTAGTAAATTCTGATTTTATTGAAACTTAATTTATTTTAAAAATTCTAGTCTCAATTTTTCTTAATAATATGTAATTAAATAATATAAGTATATATTCTATATATATTTCATTATTTTGCTTCAAACAGTACATTGACCACGTAGTTTTATCGAAATTCTTCTAACAAAATATTGTGAAAAATATTATACGAGTATTTTTGTTGACAGTTTCCTGGCTCATGGAAATAGTGTTACTACAACAGCTTGGCATTATCGCATTGGAAAATCCACAATGTATACTATTATTCCCGAAGTATGTAGAGCAATATGGGAGGTTCTACAACCAACATATCTGCAATGTCCACAGCAAGAGAATGAGTGGATAAAAATTTCAGATGAATTTAATAACTTGTGGAATTTTCCGAATTGCATAGGGGCAATTGATGGTAAACACTGTCGAATTCAAGCTCCGCCAAATTCTGGCAGTATTTTTCACAGTTATAAAGGCTATTTTAGTCTTGTCTTAACGGCAATTGTCGACGCTCGCTACCGTTTTATTTGAGGTTAGATGTTCAAATTTGAGCGAGCAGTCGTGAAGAGTGTCGTGAGTCGTTGTCGGAAAAGATAGAACTTGACCATCTCCCTGGCCGACACCAACAACCGACAACCGACAGCTTCTCCCGACTCCCGACAACTCAATGCGCATGCGCCCGACATCCGACACCATCATACGACTTATTGTAGAACGGGCCTTAGAAGACTGGGAACGCTTCTCGCATTCTACTAATTGCGCCATCGATTCTTTGTGGTGGAAGTCGACTAAGAGTTATACATATAATATCGATACCTATATATCTTGTTTTGTTAGAAAGAAGAAAATACGGATCGGTCCGGTTTTGGCAACGCGAGAAAATCGAGTACTCCTAGAGCGCACGAGCGTACAGAAACTCTTATGAACTAGTTGAGAAATCCGCGATGTTTAGCCTATTCGAGGCGCACAGAATTTAATAGCTACGTCGAACCGAAAAGAGCACACGCGGGAGTGCAACTACGCGATACTCGACTACTCCGGAGCACGTGTCGGACGGCAGTAGTGAGTGTATCCGAAAGCGCAATTACGCGACACACGGCGCTGAATCCGAAGTACGTTTCGGTCGTACGTAGCGAACACACAATAAATCCGTATATGTGTGCGATGCACTGCGATTATTGTCGAGCACGTCGGTCAGAAAATCGCGAGTACAAGGAGAAGAGACGAATGCGATCACACGTTACGTAACGACTCGTTCGATTCACGGTTCGGACGCAAGAGAGGGGGAAATCTACGTCGCGCGAGACGAGCGAAGTGCCACGTAGGCCGACGTGAATCTAGCCAATGACTACGCTATCGGTCGCGCAGCTTTGGCGCCAACATATCTCATTAAATTTTTAAAAATAATTCGATACTTTCTTTTTCAGAACAGTAGCGATTATGATAATTAATCATTCATTATTTATGGAATAATTCAGTACAATTCGCACTGTTTGAAACATCATTATAATATCAATTTTGTTATTTTCTAATTTAAAAATTTTGTTATCGGGGTTTGAAATCAATTAATTGTAAATTTACAACCGCACATGCGTAGATAAAAATTGCAAAAGAGCCGCGGATACGCAGCGAACGAACACGTTCCCTGCGTATCAAAATGATTGAGTTAACCCCCGTACTAAAATCTTGAAATTTGCGTAAAACTATGTTGGAGTGCCGCGGGAGCCGCGTGATCCTCTCAGGAGACATAGCCACCTCACGCAGGAGCCGCGTGTTCCGCAGCGAACGTGTTAACAATTTTTTGAAGACAGTGAATTTACCGATATTCATGGTCGGTAAATTTACAAAGTGTGCACGTCGGAAAGGCACGGTTACTGCACTGAGTGTAAACACTGTGTCTTCACGCCGTGAGTCACTAAGTGTGTCCACTGTGTAGCCACGGTGCTTTTAGTTTGTGTACGCCACGCGATCATGCCACGGTGAGACCACACTGATGCCACTACGTGGCGGCACTGCGTGCGGCTAGCGTGTAAATGCACGCTTTGCTATCGGGGTACCGACTCGACTTCTATCGGTAAAAGTGGCTCGAATACCGACCAGGCCCGGCCGAAGAGGTCCCTGGCCGATTCTGCCCGGGACATACCGTATGTATCATGACAAATTAAACAAGCAGATATACCGACATTGCCGAAACTTTACCGACGGTCAAGAATTTTATAGTTAGAGTTGGCTTGAGAAGAGTGCGCTGTGTGTGCTGCGTGAGAGCGAAAAGTGTCAAACGTCTGATTTCCCGATAGCTGTTAATTCAAGAGACCGAAGTGTCGTCTATTATTCAATACTTCGATTTTCCGAATTGACAGCTATCGGAAAATCAGACGTTTGACACTTTTCGCTCTCACGCAGCACACATAGCGCACTCTTCTCAAGCCAACTCTAACTATAAAATTCTTGACCGTCGGTAAAGTTTCGGCAGTGTCGGTATATCTGCTTGTTTAATTTGGCATGATACATACGGTACGGTAGATCCAATGCAATTTTCGACCACCGTCGGTAAAAACTGCCGAAGTGGTGTTGCGCTTACCGTCAGACATGCGGTATAGAAACCGGACATGACATTGACTGCTCTCGAAGGTTCTCGTTCATTTTTTAAAATAATTTGATATTTTCTTTTTCAAAACAGTAGCGATTATAATAATTAATCATTCGTTATTTATAGAATATTTGTCAAGAGTCATGTTAAAGTTAAGTTCACAGTGGAACTTTTATAATTTTTATAAAAATTTAGGTTCTTCCCTGTTTAATATCGGGAATGAGTTCTCTTCCTAATATCTGAGCTGTTCATTTATTCATTTGTGACCGTTACAATCGAGCGTCCGCGTCGTTCTGCCGGTTCGTTCAAGTCCCGAAAATTCGCATAGCGGTTACAATGAGTGGTGGGGGTTGAGAAAACTTATGCGTAAGTGGTGGAAAACAGTGGTGGAGAAAGTAGCGGCATCAGGGTGCGTACCCGGGCTTGCCTCTGCCGGAAATAGCAGTTTATTGCTGCAACGACGGGTATTTCTAAATTCCTCGCTGGGGCCCCTTTCTCGAACTCGCTCTTATCTTTGCATGCACGCATCTTAGCGAATAGACCAATCAGGAACAAGTATTCCGTTGTCCGTAACCCACCACAACGGAATACTTGATCCTGATTGGTCTATTCGCTAAGATGCGTGCACGCAAAGATATGAGAGAGTTCGAGAAAGCGGCCTCTGAGCGTTTATTCCCATTAAATTTTTTAAAATAACGACACTTTTTTTTCAAAACAGTAGCGATTATGACAATTAATCATTCATTATTTATAGAATATTCGTCAAGAATGATGTTAAAGTTAACCCATTAGCGCCCAGCATCTTATTTATAAGACAGCCATTTGGAATTTTTTTCTCATAACCTCTGAGTAACAAATCATGCAATTTTCGTAAAGAAAGTCCACCAAAAATTAATTTGGGCGTTAATGGGTTAAGTTCATGATGGAACTTTTATATTATAATTTTTACTGAACAATTTGGATTTTTTCAAAGATGAAGTCACAGTGGCATCGCAGTAACGTCACTCAGTGACAATCACTCAGTGGCGGTACAGTGAAGCTCCTGTGCCAACAAGACGTGGTGCCACCGCGTGACGCTTGGGTGAAAGTCACGCTTGGCTATCGGGGGGATCTTGAAATTTACTTTCGGCCGGGCTTGGTCGGTACTCCAGTCATTTATACCGGTAGTAGTCGAGTCGGTACTGTCGGTAGTGTCGCGTACGCAACTAGACTCGATTTGGAATCGATATAACCTTCGATAGTTCTAGGGTTGATGGCGGTAAAACTCAAATATCAAATGGTTCTGAATACTGAGAAATAATGTACGGGTGAATGCCCACGGGAAGAGAGGCGTATCGAATATTAGGGTACCGGAAACTGCGAGATTTATAAACTTCCTGCCGCCGCGAGTTCGGTTTGCGAGGACTATCAACAACTAGGCATAAACACCTTCTTCCGTTTCGGGGACTGAGTTTTGGCGACTCGAGAAGTCGTAAACGATATCGCGTAGCATTTTTGATTTGTAAACGAGTTCGCCGAATTCGCCCTTCCATGAAATCACGTAATCATGAGTGTGTGCGTGCAGATTGGGAGGGAGAAAAACCGTTGTAACGATCCGCGACTAGCGTTTCGATTGGTACCCTTCTCCTGCAGATTTAACAGTAAATATAAACAAAAAATATTACATCTGTCTAATCAATTTGTTAAAATTTATAGACGTAGGCTCCCGAGCATCTAGTGATCTGAATTCAATTGACGAAGGTGACGATTCTGACTGGCCGGACACAGAAGACGATCAGATGATCGAACAACTGACGGTATTAAAATTGTCTTTATACGAAGTACCTACCATATATTTTTGTAAGTCGATAAATACTCTAAGAAATTAGTTCGCTTTAAAAAAATTTCTGTTAAAAATATTCTTTCACTTCACGCACCTCGTTATATTTGTATAAAGCACTATATCGTCGGTCAAATGCCAAAAGGGTATTCTAAAAAAAAAATTATATCATTCATCCGTTTTAAAAATTGTTAAAACATCTGACATTACAAATAATATGTTGAGTGTCCTAACATAAGACTGATGTTTGATTGATATATTGAAGCTCATCAATATTGAATGAGCGCTGAAATATTAACTCCGGGGAAACTAAATTACTATTATTATACTAAAAAGATTCCAGAAAATAAATAAAATCATTATTTATATTAGAAGCATTCCTAATACAAAAAATTCTGCGGCAAACAACACGAAATCGAGGCGCGCGCATAATGGATGTTTAAACCGTTCCGCCAGGTAGTTAATGCCAATATTTCGTTCCGCCAATTTAAATTTCCACTTGAAACAGTTGCCTCAATAACATATTAAAAATTGAGGCTTAACTAAATAATAAAAATGTTATTGTTCACACGACGTATTTAGGATGATCCGCCACCCTTTTAATGCCGGCCAATCGATCCGCCACCCTTTTAATGCCGGCCAATCGATCCGCCAATTTATATTCATAATTGTGAACTACCAGATGAATAGTAAACAAAATTTCAGCCTTAAGGGGTAAGGCCACCATGGAACTTTTCAAAAATCGATTTTTTTTTTATTAGCTTAAAACCTTCCTTAAACCCTCAAGAATAAGAAAAAAAAGGTTTCGTAGTCAAAAAAAATTTCGAATCGGTCGTTTACGTCAATTTACAGAGACGCCGCGCGGCGCATTAACACTTAGCGCCATAGCCAACTATACGGTTTCCACCGCGCTCGGGCGAGCCAAACTACATTGAATAGGGAGATCTCCCCGATTAGTGGGCTAACTGTTAATTAAATGCATGTTGAGACGTATTATCGGAGTTGAGGCTCGTGTCATTAGCAGTACTATTCGGCCATTTATTTTATGTAAAGTCATTCTAGCTGTCAGACGGACGCCGCGTGCGTGATTTTGCTTCGTGTTTCATCAGTTTATCTTTTTACTACGAGTTACTGAAATTAGTGAATAAAATGTGTGATAAATCGAAATATGGTGGCTATAAAGCTAAACGAGGTGGAAGAAGTTTGTTTAAAAAGCCGTCTATGTCACGAAAGCGACCTGCAAACCGTTATGAAGCGGAGGCACTCGATTCCTCCGAAAGCGTCGGCACGTCCGCTAGGAAATTGAAGCTAAGTGGCGATGCTCGTAATATCGAAGTTGATGCATCGTTCGGTTATCGTTTCATCAATTTTGTGGCTGTTTTTTCAACAATTTCGTCAGTAGTGAAGTGTAAAATATGCGACTCAGGCGTCAGTCACATTTACTGAAAGTAGTATACGCGGACTTGGTTTTAAAATAGTTCTATCTTGTGAAAAGTGTGCGAAAACTGAAATTCCAAATTGTCCACTCATCAATAACAAAGCATATGACATCAATAGAAGAATTATTATAGCCATGCGACTGCTTGGAGTAGGTTTACACGGAATGAAGAAGTTCTGTGCTTTTATGGAACTTCCTCGGCCAATATTTCACTCATTTTATGATAAAGTAGTCAACATTATTTGTGATGCTACTGAACGCATTTCCAAGGCTAGCATGGAAAATGCAGTAAAAATAGAAAAAGAAGAAAATGCAAGAAAAGGTTTACCAAATGAATTGATAGTATCAGGAGACGGTTCGTGGAGAAAGCGGGGATTTTCATCATTGTTCGGTTTGGTGTCTTTGATCGGATGGAATACTGGGAAAGTAATCGATATAATTATAAAATCCAGTTACTGCAAGGCGTGCGAATATTGGAGAAAAATAAGTGATACTGCAGAGTATGATGAGTGGCTTGAAATACATCAAAATGATTGTCAAATAAATCACACGGGGTCGGCTGGTAAAATGGAGGTAGATGCAGTTATCGAAAGGTTTCAGCGCTCTGAAACTTTATATCAAGTAAAATACGGCAGTTACATTGGAGATGGCGATAGTAAAACCTTTACAGGTCTTTTGAAGTCTGAACCATATGAAAGCTTTGTTATACATAAAAAAGAATGCATCGATCACGTGCAGAAAAGAATGGGCACTAGACTAAGAAATTTAAAAAAGAACGTACGCGGTCTCGGCGGAAAAGGAAAATTAACAAATAAACTTGTCGACGAGCTCTCAATTTATTATGGTTTGGCTATTCGCAGAAATCACGACTCTGTGGAAAAAATGAGAAATGAAATTTGGGCGACGTTATATCACAAGCTGTCAACGAATGAAAATCCTCAACACAGCAAGTGTCCAGCTGGTGAAAATTCATGGTGTTCGTGGCAAAAGGCAAAAGCCACCAATACATCAATTAGTACTTTTTTACACAAGCCGGCTCTATCGAAAACAGTTTTCGACGCAATTAAACCAATCTACGAAGAGTTGAGCAGCGACGACCTTCTAAATCGATGCTTAGGTGGTTTTACGCAAAATAGCAATGAAAGTTTCAACGCAACGGTGTGGTCAATGTCCCCAAAATCTACGTCAAGCGGAAAAACCGTACTAGATATTGCTGGGAATCTTGCCGTGTGCACTTTCAACGATGGAATTTGTAGTATAATGCAAGTTATACGACAGTTGGACATGACAGTTGGAAAGAATTGCTACAATTTCTGCGTTGAGGCGGACGAACTCCGCGTCGATTTTTCGAACCGATCGCTGACTGAGGCTGCAAAAACAGCTCGAATTGCCGCAAAATCAGCCAGAAAAGAAGAAGAAGAACTCAACATTAACATAGAAGGCCAACTATACGGTGCAGGCATCGCGGATTAAAGGTATACTATAATTTTCGACCGTAAAATGTTACTTAAAACTTTAAACGCGTTTTTCTCAGAACACGAAATTTCAAATCGGGCGAACCGATAGCGGCTACAAATCTTTATCGATTGCCTTGCAATTTTGAGGGTATCTTTATACCTATATAATCTAATAGACCACGTAGGGGTTTTTCGATAAGTTGTAAACTTTTTGTTTTATAAACGATTATGTATGAAATTCTTATGCGAAAACGTGAACTTTTCTTTTATATACTCACCATTTCTCGAAAAATCAATATTTTCAAAATCCCCTACGTGGTCTATTAGTTTATGATATATATTAAAGAAAAATCTTTGGATTTTTGTTCTAGGTTCACGCTTGTGGGTACAGCCGGTTCGCCCGTTTTGGACCTCCACAAAAAATTCATCGTAGAAACCGGACCCTGGAACGGCCATTTCTTAACCAAAAATTAAAAACAAAATATTTTTTAGTAGCTTTGAAGATACTTGATAAAGTACTTTATAAGAAAATTCTATAGCTTTTACACTACTCCTAAAAAAAAATGCACAAAATCGTCCTTCTTTCTTGACGCACATGGTGGCCTTACCCCTTAACTAAATAATAATTTTGTGCACTATTTTTTACAAGTTGGGGGCGTTCCGCCAGCCTCCCATACCGCTATCAAGGTTAATCCTCACGGATGGCACTTAGACATGCCCCCCACAACATTCTCTCAAAAAATAGGCCTTAACTAAATAATCACTGAAAAATGTCACTAGCTCTCCGTCTAATAGGTACACCCTGGGACATGGAATCTGCCGCTGGTGACTTTTTTAAAATGTTATTTTGATATCACGGAGCGAATGTAATATGGTAACATAGAATTGGGCGCGTTATCAGCTATTTTTAATTTTAAATGAATACTGGTGTCGATTGAAACAGAAAAAAATGAAACCAGTTTTACCGTGTACATCCACACTAATTGTATGTCTTTCGCCGTTAGTTCTTGCACGCGTTACGGATGAAACTTTCGTTTGGAAATTGCATCAGTAAAGTAGATCCATCGACTATGACGAGAGATAGTAACACTATAGGGGGATTGGGTACTTCACCAAACGTAGCTTTTGTTTGTGTTACACATGTACTACATACCGTATGTCTGACGGCAAGCGCAACACCACTTCGGCAGTTTTTACCGACGGTGGTCGAATCTTGCATTAGATCCAATGCAATTTTCGACCACCGTCGGTAAAAACTGCTGAAGTGGTGTTGCGCTTGCCGTCAGACATACGGTATAGAGAATGTACATCCAAGTTTCGCCAAGAAATCCAGCTTGGTGGCGCTGCTTGTACTTACCTTTTGATGGCGATTTTCTACGGAAAGAATTTATTTAAATGCTTTGAAATCCACATTTTATTATAATTGAGGCAATATTGATTAAATCTCATAGGTAAAACACTTCGATTATTATCCAAAATAACGTGTAAACAGCGCTTATACCACGGGCATCTGCTTAATGCTTGATGCGTGCCACAGATGACACTCTATTACCGGCCTATACACGGTGAGGCAAAACTGAAGCGTGCTTGCACGCGAGCAAATGTGAAATGAAAATTTGGGTACACTGGAATGCCCATACACGGTCAGGCAAAACTGTCACATTTGCACGAAGAGCCAATGCGTGCGTGCAAATGCGACCGTTTGTGGCACAAAACTGATGGCTCTGTCAGGTCTAGGCATGGCGCGACGAGATCTGGCTGAGTTTGATTTTGCGTGTCGCGCCGCGCGCAACCTTACCAGTTTCTACAGTGAGTGTGGGGTTATAATTCGACAAAGTTTTTTATATTTAATCGCCACTGCTATCGCAGTAGTAATGAAAAGAAGAAAAGAACAGAGGAAAAGATCGAAATGGACAAAAACTTGGCTGAAGAAACGAGAACAATATTCTCACACAAATTTATTAAATGAATTGCGATTAGAAGTCGATGACTACAGAAATTATTTGCGCATGAACGAGGACACATATATTGAGAATTACTAGATTTAGTAACTCCGTTAATAGAAAAACAAGACACTATAATGAGGAAAGCCATTAGTACCCATGAAAGGTTGTCAACGACATTAAGGTTTCTAGCGACTGGTCGAAGTTTTGAAGACTTAAAATTTTCCGCAATCATATCACCTCAATCATTAGGTAAAATTATACCTGATGTCTGTGTGGCAATATGCCAAGTACTTGCGAAGGATTATATGAAGGTAATAAATACAGTCTCATTAATAAATACATCTCATTAAAGTAGCAATTTTACAGTTTTCAACGACAGAATTACAATGGATAGAGATAGCGGATCAATTTCAAGAAAAGTGGCAATTTTCTCATTGTCTTGATGCAGTAGACGGCAAGCACATCAGAATTACACGGCCAGCAAAGAGCGGATCGTTTTTCTATAACTATAAAGAATTTTACAGTATAGTTTTGTTAGGCATTGTAAATAGCAATTGTGAATTCATATTGGTAGACGTCGGTACCAATGGTAGAATTTCGAATGGCGGCGTTATCGAAAACACACAATATTACAAAATGCTAACGGATAATCGTCTAAGGGCCGAAACCACCAACTCTGATTAAATTGTTAATTCCCGATTAGCTTAATTTAATCATGCTCTTGCGTTCCACCAATTTTTAAACCATGATTAAAGTGAGATAATCACCGTTGAACTTAATCAGCCATTTTTGGCCGATTAGGAACCTAACCAGTGATTAACGTGGATCAACATAACCTCAAAGTCGAAGTTTCACTGCTGTGCAATACTATATCGGACATGAATTTATTTTACGACGATATTTTATCATCATCTGATGATGAAAATAGTATCGAAATTGATAGAAGGCCACATTTAATTAAGGAACGAATTAATTATTTCCAAACTTTGAATGATTTGGATTTCATTACGCGTTTTCGGTTATCGAAAGACAGTGTTGAAGCTTTGCTTCTGGAAATTGTACATAATTTGCAACACGCTACAGAAAGATAAATTACTTCTTAAAAATAATATATAATCTATTTTAAAATATCGCAACATTATCATATTACGTTAAAAATCGCGTAGAATTTTCTGTATTTACTAAATAAAGGGAGTGCACATTTCAAAAACCACGCTATTGCACCCAGAGTACAACTCCTGCTTGCTCTCCGGTATTATGCAACTGGTTCCTTTTTAAATTCTGTTGGAGATTTCGGCAGCTCACTGAGCTCGGCTTGCGGCGCGTCAGTTGATCACGTCAGGTTTTCCTCCTACTCCATTACAAGTTCCGTTGATGAACCAATCAGAATCACCGTTACAACAAAACCAAAACTTATTGCGTAGAGGGTATATGATTAGATAATCGGGGGTTAAAAATTCATGGTGGAACGAATTGTGCAGTTAATCATGATTAGAACGCCGATTAAATATAATCGTGATTAGGTAATCAAGCATTTAATCAGAGTTGGTGGAATCGGCCCTAAATGTCCCACGTGAAAGATGCGTACCTGGAACTGAAACAAGTTTACCTTTCGTTTTTATCGGGGACGAAGCTTTTGCTTTGCGTTCTACTTTTCTCAAACCTTTCAATCACAAGGAGTTGAACTACGAAAAGAAAATATTCAATTACCGACTGTCTCGTGCCAGAAATACTGTGGAATGTACATTTGGAATTTTAGCTTCCCGATTTCGCGTTCTGCATACCGAAATTAATGTGAAACTTGACAAAATTGAAAAAATAGTATTAACATGTTGCATACTGCATAATTTTCTAAGATCCAAATCTGATTCATATTTGGGTCTATCGTTATCTCGAGATAGTGATAACAGTGTGAATTACGTACACGTTGGTCCTGAACCAGAATATATAAGAATCGTCCCGTTGCAACGTGGTCATAACCCAGGTAGCACACTGACGTTAGAATAACGTCTCAGACGTCATTTCTTGGTCAGTATAGGGTTTTAGACGTCAATTGTCGTAATATTAACGTCACAGAGACTTCATATTTACGACGTACCTTGAACGTCAAAATTCAACGTCTTTTTGACGGAACTTTTCTGTCATTTTTAATGACGAACGAGACTTAGAAAAATTTCGATCTCCTGCATATAGGTATAGGGACTTAAAAATTTACTTGTGAATAAATGGACAAAAATTGTAATTTGTTCAATTATTAAATCAATAAATTATTTCATTTCGAGTCTCCAGAGTATGTTGAGCAAGTTATAAACTATACCTACTGTTTATTAAAAAGCACAGATTATTAAAGTAAATGAAAGACAATCAATTAATGTAGGATGAATAAATATTCATATAATTATTTATTTATTTATATTTATTTATTATTTATATCTTGCATAAACGCAAATTGATATTAATATCAATTTGCGTCTATGCAAGAATATTTATCAAAAGACAATCATAAATTTATAAAAATGTGGAGAAAAGAATAATACAATTATAAAATATTATTTATTCAAGCTCTTTCTTATTGACAAGAAAAGCAATATACATTTATTCATCAAACTTCATATGAACTTGTTTGCATCTGGGTTGATTTTTTTCAAAATGTCCACCAGTAGCTGATAGGCATCTTCCCTCTTATTCCTATCCATGTACTCCTTACTTTTAATCTTCCAAAAAGGCATGGATTTCTTTGGTAGGTACTTATGAAATCACGCATAACGTCTTCTTGACGCCGAACAGCCATTTTTTTACACAAATTGCTGTACTGTGTTGATTTGTTTTACGGCACAACGCGCTTACTTCGATTTGCGTACTTGGTAACGACTGGAACACGAAGCTCGTTCTTTTCGAAAAAACAACTAACTGGCTACAGAAATTTCTTCGACTAACTTGCTTAGGTTCGAGAGTCACGGTAGGCCTGAAACCAGGCTAAATCAATCGTATTAGCACCACGGTTTTTATGACGGATTTCAAGTAAGTATAATAAAATAAGCTCAAATCCACGTTGATAGTAAAATCGCCCGAGCCGTTTTGACAGAAATCGAATTTAGGGCAAAAAAATAATGAAAAGGATTGATTTTTATTTTAATGTTATTATTCAACATTTTACCATTGGTTGTTTACTAAATAAAGGTCATAATGACATTATAACAATTCTGAACGAGTCCTCCGCGCTTAGAGTTTCCAGTTTTCTCGTCAGGTGGCGCCATCACGAGAAATAGGTTATGAACCCGCGTATGATTTTAGTGTGAGTTTGATTGATTGTCAGTGTCACTAAATAGTGTACGACTTTTAGCGGTTTACCATGGCGTCGAGATAAGTGCATTTCAGTACCGATTTTTTGAGTATTTTCACTGCTTATATTTGAAATCAGATCAGTTACTAAATGTTCCTGTTCTTTTGGAGGCAATTCTGATTGAATTAAGTTGACTAGATTTGCATAACTGTTGTTTTTAGAACAAAAATGCACTACTCCTTTTCGCAAAATTTTTCTACATCTTGCACATTGCTTGACAATTCTTTTATTGGTACTACTATCTTTCTTTACAAAGTTCTGATGTCCCGGAGTTCGTGCGAACTCATATAATTTGCATTGACATTTTATTTTACCTTGCTTCCTTGTACTTTTTGGCAAAGAAGGAAATGTAGAGTAATCGGGAATCTTAACTGCAGGCGAATTTGGATCCTTTTTTCTTCGGTAAATCAGTATTTTGCAAGCACTGCATACTACTCGTGGAAGACGGTCGTCTTCTTCAGGATTATAAGGAAAAATGTTTTGAACAGCGCTCTGAAGAGCTCCAGTAATTTTTCGTATATCCGCTTTCTTTTTGAAACATAACATGCACACTCTTTCGCGATTTTCTTCATGGGAACCGGCATGAGTTTTCACAGACATTTTTTTAACAATGTCCAGAATTCGCCAAGAAACTATTCTACCGCGTATAAGTTCAATGTGCAGTTCACCAACTGTGTAACACACTACTTAAGGAATACGTGGTCTGTAAATAGTTGTCATTAAACTATTTAGTGACACTGACAATCAATCAAACTCACACTAAAATCATACGCGGGTTCATAACCTATTTCTCGTGATGGCGCCACCTGACGAGAAAACTGGAAACTCTAAGCGCGGAGGACTCGTTCAGAATTGTTATAATGTCATTATGACCTTTATTTAGTAAACAACCAATGGTAAAATGTTGAATAATAATATTAAAATAAAAATCAATCCTTTTCATTTTTTTTTGCCTAAATTCGATTTCTGTCAAAACGGCTCGGGCGATTTTACTATCAACGTGGATTTGAGCTTATTTTATTGTACTTATTTGAAATCCGTCATAAAAACCGTGGTGCTAATACGATTGATTTAGCCTGGTTTCAGGCCTACCGTGGAGTTTGTTAGTGGGAAATATCGGAAGCGTATTGGCTGAAATATTATTAGTGGGAGAAATGTTAAAACACGTGCACGTGTTATAGTGCAGAGACGGCAATGCAATTAGGGACCGAGTCCCTCCAGGGCGCGAGCTAGGTAGGAGAAAATTCGAAATTGCGGATATAAACGACCCGAGAACATCCCACCCCGGGTGAGGATGAGGACGCAGGGGAGGAAGAACGGGACACTGTCCTTGGTAATTCCTCGCCTGCTCAGCTACCCTCGCCGTCGCCGCCGCTGTGCAAATTTCTTGACACGGTCATCGCCGCGGCGACGGTAAATTTTCAGAACCACGCACGAAAGTGGTTAATCGCGTCATCGCCCGTCAAAATACTGACTGGATCAAATCCTTTCCTTCTCCTTTTTTATTTTATTATTATATAAAATAGTTTTTCAATAAATGCGTGGACAAAACCGTGTCGCCAAAAACCCCGGCGACCTTGGGACCCGATGCGCGGAGCCAGGTACTTACCCCCCGGGGGTTGGGGATAAAAGCTAGTACATACAAATAAATGTACTACCGCCCACTTGTCCGGTAAAACACGGCCCGGCAGGGACAACATGTGGCAGGGACCGTCGCAGACGGCGTTCATCATTTCCGATCCTTTCCGTCAAAACGACGGGACGGTCATAAAGACTAGAGTCTGTGTTCCGTCGCACACCTTCTCCGGTAAAAAGGTTAATTAACGGACGGATCGAAATAAGCCGTTTCCCGCAATACCTATTCTAATAAAAGTCCCGTCTTTTTGCGCGACGGACTAAGCGCCAAATTAATCTTGCGTGATGGATTTAGGACGAATAAAATTACACCAATTTGTAAGGGAAAACAAACAATGCATTAACTTTACTTGCGAGCTGTTCCAGTCGATTTCATTGTACGAGTTTCATGAAAATTAATATCTTGAAACGGTAAATTAAATATACTTTTGAAGATGGATTAATATTATGAACGATATTCGATGCAGAGTCGATGCCGGAGGTTGAGCATAAGCGGGAAACACCTAATACAACGGGACCGGCAAGGATAATATAACGGGACCGGCAAGGATCGACAGCACGTAGCAACGGGCCCAGGAAGGCAGGATGAGTGGGTGCCTCCGGAAAGCCGAACTATTCCGGGTATTATCAGAATACCCGCTTACCCTCGCTACCTGCTAGTGCGCACGGTTAGGAAGGCGCATGAGGGAATCAACGAGATTGGAATGTACGAGACCTGGGGACCGTTTCGGTCATTTTCCAGAGGTCCCGTTTTACCCCCGCTACCCGAGGGTACGTCCCAGGCAGGAGGACGTACGAGAGGCAGTGAGATTCGAGACATTTGCCGGGGGAGTCAACTGCAAACGGCGCTCGAAGACACCATCGCGAACAGATCCATAGTGCAGTTTTTGGATTGAATAAATACGAACCGCGAGTGATCCTGCTCGTTCGATTTCTTCCTCCTACACTTTTTTCAAAGTTCGTTGTAATACTGTTTTTTTTCTCTTAAAAGTATATCATTTTGAGAGTTAAACTCAGGAAGTTTTTTGCTCTATCTCAAAAATTGAAATTTTGATGAATATGTTTGTGAAAAATGATATGAGTTGATGTGTCCAACATATGTTGCCAACACTTTGTTAGCCGGATTGTACCTACCTTAAATGACTCTAGCGGCACCTGAGCGGTTTGCCGACGTAGGACATACGGTATACGTACTTCGAAAACAAATTTAAAACTGACAGGCTTGGCATGAATCATGTACACACGGGCAAGCTTGCGCGCGGCGCGACACGAAAAATCAAGCTCAGGCGCGCCATGCCTAGACCTGACGGAGCCATCAGTTTTGTGCCATAAACGGTCGCATTTGCACGCGCGCATTGGCTCTTCGTGCAAAAATATGACAGTTTTGCCTCACCGTGTATGGGCCGGTATTAGTTCGTGCGTTCAGCAGAGTCCCCGCCCATTTTCATATTACATCGAAAGGAGGAAGACATTCGGCATTCGTAACTTTTTTTTCACAATTTATTTGTATTTTTTCGTATAATTGGTAACTGATTTCGGATAACTCTAGTGTACTAAACCTAAACAACGTACGAAATTTTTATATATATACGTAACTAATTGTCTTAACGGGGTTCTAAAGGTGGTAGCTATTTACAAAGATATTGGGCCGCGCACCCATTTCCGCAACTTGCACGAGAAGAGTCACGAAGTACATACGTCGTACTACATCCCGGCTCTTTGAGTATCGGCGATTGTGCGGTAATGAGTAGACTGCGTTCGACATGCGCGCGATGACGGTCACGCGGATCCGGGCACTCAACGGAAGATTGGATTTATGTGTACGTTTCTCACACACCGCTCGCTTTTATCAAAATCCATGACATTCGCTTCATTCTCTTTTTTACACACTTGCTTTTTCTTCTCTCAAAAAAAATACCACGCCTAGCTACATAAATCGTAAAGTAAGTGCAAACGTCGAGATGAGATTTTGCGAATGTCTTGTCTCGTCAAGTTCAGTTGCACTGATTTTTCCTTATTATTAGATTCCACCGAAACTTTCAATTACCATGTATGTGTGTCCCGATCATCTAATTGGTCAATAGGATCGCGTTTAACTAGAATTTAAATTTTAATCAGTCTTCTCCCCCCCCCCTTTCCCACAAAAAAGAAATCACGAAAACGCAGCGTTCACAAAATGAATGTCTTTTTTAACGATCGATGAAAATATTCGAAACGTCGTTAAATATACGATACCTTAATTTTACTTTATCAATCGTTTTAATGGATTGAACAAAACCGGTGCAACTGATCTTTAGAAGTTAAGTACACAGTTCCGTGCGCTGGAGAAAAGAATGCGACATCGATCGAGTTTCTCTGAAGCTACGCCTGGAAGGATTTTCGTAGAAGTTTTCACACGCTATAAAATTTCCAGCGAGTGACTTTCATTGATGAGGCGCATCGAGCTATTCCATAATTTATAATACTCATTACAGCTCATTGTAGGAATATCGACTGCCGCTTTTCCTCACGTCTATTTTATTATTAAAAAGCTTCCCGAATACGAAGATTTTATTTCATTCTGCCTTTGATTATTTCGGAAGATCTTCAAAGAAAGTCATCTTGGTGGAAGCGTGAACATATCCGATACCTTAGTTTTATTAGGTCGTTCCCACATTTGAATATTTCCTCAGAAGAAATATTCAAATTGTTATAACGATTATTCTAAAGAATAACAAACGTTTTTATCGTCTCCTGGACAATTGTCTAAATGTGGGATACGACCTATTATTAGAACTAAGAATTATACAGGGTCTTCAAAAAGTCCCGGTACGGCTGATTATCTCAGCAGGAAATCATTTTAGAGAAAAATGTTTAATGCAAAACTTTTAGGATTTTTCCCTGGCTACCCAATGGTCATATCGGATTTGACCTTGACCATGACTTTCAAGGTAATATCAAGGTCAAATTGATCTTTTTAAATGCGAACTCCTATTTTTGATACCGGAAATGAAAAGAGCGGGAAATTTCACATTCAAATATGTCCTTAACCATTTTTTTTCATGTGACCTTTATGGTCAGCGCAGCACAGTGGGAAATTTCCTTGAATTAGAAGGACAACATTCTTAGGGCCGGTTTTACCAACAGGTATAAACGCGGTATAGCTCTATACTGAGAATAACCATAGGGCTTATTGCTGGTTATATTCTCAGTATAGTGCTATACCGCGTTTATACCGTGTTGGTAAAACCGGCCCTTAATGGCTTATTCAACTTAAACCAAATTCGGTATAGGGGGTTTTTTGGGTCGCTGATCACGAATCTAAAGTCAGATTTCAAAAATTCAAGATGGCGGATCCAATATGGCGGACGAGATTTCGAAAATTGACGGATTCGTGCCAAATTTGGTATAAGTGGGTTTTTTGGGTCGCTGATCACGAATCTGAAATCAGATTTCAAAAATTCAAAATTTCCCAAATTTGGCACGAATCCGTCAATTTTCGAAAATCTCGTCCGCCATATTGGATCCGCCATCTTGAATTTTTGAAACCTGACTCCAGATCCGTGATCAGCGACCCAAAAAACCCCCTATACCGTATTTGGTTTAAGTTGAATAAGCCATTAAGAATGTTGTCCTTCTAATTCAAGGAAATTTCCCACTGTGCTCTGCTGACCATAAAGGTCACATGAAAAAAATGGTCAAGGACATATTTGAATGTGAAATTTCCCGCTCTTTCCATTTCCGGTATCAAAAATAGGGGTTCGCATTTAAAAAGATCAATTTGACCTTGAAAGTCATGGTCAAGGTCAAATCTAATATGACCATTGGGTAGCCAGGGAAAAATCCTAAAAGTTTTGCATTAAACATTTTTCTCTAAAATGATTTCCCGCTGAGATAATCAGCCGTACCTGGACTTTTTGAAGATCCTGTATATTAGAAGTATATTAGACCACTCCATATTCGAGTGCACCGAGATGTAAATTAATCCCTAATTCGAAAGTAAGTCGTCTCCCATATAGCGCGGTATTTTTATTTACTTCGATCCATTCTCAAATCAATGTACCTTCACGAAATGATCAAACGTCCTAGGAATTCTATTCTAACCGATAGTTTCGATGACTCTAATCGAAAAGATTGCACGGTACTAGCAAAAACTTCTGTACAAACTAAATAGTTTCAAATCGTGTAGAAAAACAATGGAAGACCACAATGGCAATGGTAAGAAACATTCGTCAAAGTACCCTCGAGAATTGCACTGTGACCGATATAGGAAGCTTGTCACGGGGCGATAACTAAATTCAAAACCCACAACGAACCGTTCTTCCACCGTCTCGACAAAGGGAACAAATAATCGCAAACGTACCGTTATAAGCTAACAGCTACTCCTTTAAAAAGTAATGGAACATTATTACGGATAACAAAATAAAAACGTAAACTAAGGCACACACACATATCCATTACATTAAAATAATATTATTACCTGGAAATTATTTCGCTCTTACGCAGGACTTACGTGGGGGGTTATTCGTATATGTATTGTACAAGCATACTTTTTCTCTTAACCCTCCCTTCCAATCTCATCAAAATACCCTAACTTAACTCTGGTATCGGCTTTCATCCTGTTCCAGAGTTGCAACAAATTTCAAGTTCTACGACTTCTCCGCGTTTTCTAGCCCCAAAAATGCCGCCTTTTCCGAGTCTCTGAGCGAGCTTTAGAGAACGTTCGAAGCTAGTTCAATGACGAAATGAATTGTAGAAACGTCAGAAAAGATCGATCATTAAGGGGCATCTTTCAGCATTATTGTATATTGGCCAAATTGGCATAAATCAGTAAGCCCGAAATATCTCTTCCTCTGCTTATTTTTATGCGCCGAAATCAATTTTAATCGACCGCATTTAACCATTATCAGGCCGCTGGTGCGCGAATCCAAGAAAATTTCTTCTAGCGTCAAAGCTGTTACTCGCGTAGAGTTATTTCGGAACGCGTAAGATTATGGCGCATTTTCGATTTTCTTAACTTTCAGGAAATATTAAATTTTATTTAAAGCACACTAGTCCAGCAGATGTGATTGCTCAGTGAGAATTCGACGTTTATTAGATAACATTAACCAAAGAGGATTGAATACTGATTGAGCGATTCTCATCATTTGAATTGTGTAGGTATCCTATCACTTGAAAAGTTCCTATGAGCTATTTTCAAAATTCCCAGAATTAAAAGACGCCCCTTAATGTTCGCGAATCTGAACATTCAGGTAAAAAGAGACGATGCTTTTCACGACTGCTGGCAATGAACAGATTTAGAAAAACAGATTCGGCTATTGGGAATCGACATTGACGCCTCGCTATTTAATTGCAGAAAAGGGCACTATTGTTAGCACGGTGATTTCGTGTGGCGACTACTTTAAATTTGACGTTTGTAAGCAGAGAGCTGTCAAGCTTACACGATCACCAGCCACTTTTCTTATATTTTTTCCGATTATTATTAAATGATTCGCGTGAGAACACTACTTTCTTCTATATTCCCTGCGAGAAGGATTTGTTTCTGCCCAACGATAGATATTCTCAATTTTCAGTAACGTTTTTATATTTTATAATATGGACAGCAGTATTTTTGTATATGACTAGCTCAGCTAGCACAGAGAATTCTAAGAGTTCCTTTTCAACTCTTGTATTTTAAAATGAGTTCCTTTACATACATCAAAACAGTCCCAAATGTATCCTTATTTCTTAATGAGAGAACTCACTTTTATGTTACCAAATGTGAGTTCACTTTAAGAACTAATATGAAGGCATATTTATAAATCAAATGAAGTCCAAAAATGTTCACAAAATAATAGCAAAGTATTCAAAAAGTTGTCTAAAATAATTCTATTTCTCGACTCATGCCCATTTCGAGGCCTATTCCAGCCTATTTTTAGACCGTAAGATGGCATTTTTCCCGCGTGACACCGACCGGAAGTCCGCAGGTTGTTAAAAGATTACTTAGTCCGAAGTGGGTCCTTTTTCCAAACTGATAAACGCAACGTGAAATGAGCCGTGTATACTTCTGTTAGTTTTGTTTTGAGAAATGGGCATTCGTGAAAAAAAATAATATATGTCATTCGGCTTAAATCCTCGAATTTTTAAGACTGTGTTTAGGTCGTAGCACGAGGTATGGTGGGAGGACGAGACTCGCCGAAGGCGAGCCTCGTTCCCTCACCATGCCTCGTGCTACGACCTAATTAAACACAGTCTGAAAAAACCTCGGATTTCCGCCTAATGACATAAGATACTATTAACATCTGGCGAGAATGCATTAATTGAAATTATAGTCGGAAAGAAAATTGTTTTAGAATCTGGTTTTATTTTCACGAAAATATAGAGATCTCGAAAATACGGTATAGGCCGCACTTCACGGGGCATAAGAGAAGGGTCAACGAGGAATAACCTCGTATTTAGACACCCTCTGGATAACCAAAGTCTCCAAGAGATCGTTCGGTACAAGTACTGTCTTTAGTATGCTTGTTATCTGAAAGCAGTCAGGCTACCAGAGAGGACCCGGTTTCGCCCGAGCCTTTTACCAAATCGTTCCGCACTTTTACTCATGAGCTATGAGTTCTTTCTAAACTCTTTGTGAACAGAAAAGACGAATTCTTTTGAAGTATCCGTAAGAAGTTTAATAGTTATTTTCGTTATTAGGGCGTGAAGCGCTGTTTTTAACGAGTGTGAAGTTTGCCGCACGAGCGAAGCGAGTACGGCAATCACACTCGTTAGAACGGCGCGAAACAACCGAATAACGAATTCTATTTTTTGTCACTCAGTGTCAAATACTCGGTTTCATGGGCGTCCTCGACGCATGTGAAATCATCTTTCACACACCAATTCGTGAAAAGTTGCGCAGTGCGTGAAATAACCTGCGCAGTGCGTGAAATCGTCAACCTCGTATTTGACACTTAGTGACAAAAAATAGAATTCGTTATTCGGTTGTTTCGCGCCGTTCTAACGAGTGTGATTGCCGTACTCGCTTCGCTCGTGCGGCAAACTTCACACTCGTTAAAAACAGCGCTTCACGCCCTAATAACGAAAATAACTATTTTGTCACTAAGTGTCAAATACGAGATTGACGATTTCACGCACTGCGCAGGTTATTTCACGCACTGCGCAACTTTTCACGAATTGGTGTGTGAAAGATGATTTCACATGCGTCGAGGACGCCCATGAAACCGAGTATTTGACACTGAGTGACAAAAAAATATTCTTATACATTATTATAATCTTTCTGCATTCTAAAATACAATGCTCTTCCAACTCTTTATGAGTTGAAATAACGAATTCCTTAAGAATTTATTGTTTTAGAACTCCTAATTACTCGTGCTATCTAGGTAGGTAGGGCTATGGTAGGTGTTATGCATGCCATATTAAACAAGCCACGCCTCCATGTCGATTCCCAATAGAAAAAATCCAGATTTTCTCACACCCTCGCTAACACTTCCACTCTCGCTCCACTCTCTGCGTTTCCCATTTACTCAGTCATACGTCAACGTGATTTTAGAAAAGTATTTCTATGTACAAACAATATGTATACTGTATATCATATATATATATATATATATATATATATATATATATATATATATATATATATATATATATGTATATATATAATGTGTGTATGTACCGCATGTCCGAGCCCAAACCGCTCAAGCACCGATACCCATGGCCGATAACTTGAAATTTCTCTTCGGCAGTGTTTGAAGACGGTTGAAAATTTGATAGTTAGAGATGGCTTGAGAAGAGTGCGCTGTGTGTACTGTGTGAGAGCGAAAAGTGTCAAACGTCTGATTTCTCGATAGCTGTTAATTCGAGAGATCGAAGTATTGCATAATAGACGAAACATTTCGATCTCCCGAATTGAAAGCTATCGGGAAATCAGACGTTTGACACTTTTCGCTCTCACGCAGTACACACAGCGCACTCTTCTCAAGCCATCTCTAACTATCAAATTTTCAACTGTCGGCAAACACTGCCGAAGAGAAATTTCAAGTTATCGGCCATGGGTATCGGTGCTTGAGCGGTTTGGGCTCGGAAATGCGGTATAAAGGCTAAGTTCCGACCGAAGAAGCTGCCCGTTTGGAAATTATCGTGTCCGAAGAAGAGCTACCTTTTCCGAAACTGGTCGCAAAACTGAGTTCGATCGCAGTTTACGATTTTCAATAGGTGAGCTCGTTAAAACTTGATTACAGAGAACGTAGACTCTGGTAGACAACAAGTTGGCCCCGCTTTTTGTTTTACGAATTCACAGATATTACCGGAATCCCGAGATCAAACCTCCAAACTCGAGAATCAAAGAGCTTCGGTAACGGAAGCCCTCCCTCGCCGTCCTTACGACGCACCGTTACTCGGATCGGACAGTTGGACCTCGACCGCGCGGAAGGTACCAAAAGGTATATACACGTTATCGTACCTCGCCTCGCAAGTCTTCTCGACTACTGCTATAATGTCGTCCAATCCCGTCAAACATCAGCCGGCAGCTTTGCGTATCTCGGAGCGCTCTTCAGATACGACAGAATCTCACAATCGGGTGCCCTAACAACTACGCGGTCGCGAATACGGTTTAGCGTACGCTTAAACGGTCCGACGAGCATTACGATACCCTACCGCCGAGTCTTCGAGCCAGATGTGACCCTCCATAGATTCCTTCCGCGGAAGTCTTGGCCGCGGACCTCTAATCGCGTCCGCACGCTTTCGAATTTTACGAACATTTCGAAACGCGTATCCGCGATCTCGACTTCACTCGACCGGACGTACAAACGGCTGCGCAGTCGCAAATACGATTTAAATACGCGCGAGAAATCCTGCGAGCGGTGGCGGCCCTCTAAGTCTCCAAGCCGGGTACGAGGCTGTGAAAGGTCTGAATGTCGTGGAAGGCTCTGCCACAGCTTTGGTTGTTGTTGCGCTCGAATTTGGAGAGGTCAAAGTGCTCGTCGAGGGATTGAAGGTCCACCAGCCTCTCCTCGAGCGTTTTCGCAGAGTCTGCGAACCTCGCGAACTCGCAAATCCGATCGGGATCACAACCGACATCAGCCACCTCCATCAGTCCCGCGTCGACCGATTTCGAGACGGAGCTCGCCGTGAGCTGGTCGTCGCTCAGGTTGGACGCGAAGAGGCTGCTACCGGTGACGGCGTTCGCTCGATTGTCCAGGCCGGAACTGAGGCGGGAGTTGTCGGGGAATCCCAGGTGATGGGGCGACTCGGAGATGTCGTCGATGTGCGAGATGAGTCTTGGCGTGGGCGGTAGGATGTAGAAGTCGCTGAAGACGTCATCCTGGAGATCCAGGTCGTCGTGCCTCTGTCGCTTGGGGCTCGAGTTGTCGTTCCTCGTCTCCTCGCTCAATCTGACGATGGAGAAGACGATAATTACTTACAATCGGACAATGAGATTGCCGATCTTCTCATTTCTGCGTCGAACCTCGCCAAAGGAGAACCCAGAGAAAAGTGATAAGTCGAGATGACGTCCCAATGACATCACTCTGCCCTTAAGGTATTTCAATGGTGACAGTGTCGTATTCAAATTTTTTGCTTCAGGACTTAGTACAACTGATCACAAACTGTATTACGCACGAACGAAACTTTTGAGTAACTCTGTACTCTGAGCTCCTTGCTACACAGAGACCTCCTGTGTACAAATGTACCTCACACATATACACTGCCTGGTCCGTTAATCGTGGCAACAGTGCTTCTCTCTCGTTAGAATACCGCTATGTGCCTGCCACTACGTGCCGTAGTGGGCGCTTCCGCGCCATGCCACTGGCTATCCCCTCTCCGGTAGCAAAAGTACTACTGAGTCCCATAGTCACAGGAGAGGGCTAAATCAGCTGTGCGCACTGTTGCCACATCATCGTTACTCGTCCCCACCACTTTACAGTTTCAAGAAAAATCTCAGTTTTTAAGTTATAATTTCTCTGAAACTATATGATTCAGCACTTCCAGTTTTTGTGAACATAATCCTACAGTATCATTTTATTCGCCGTTAGTTTTTCTTTAACATTGTAAGATTGGTTCTGTAGTTATAGCTCAAAACGTCACTGAGGTACCGTCTTTCTACATGTTAGCCATTGAAAGTCAGTGTAGAAAATGCTACTTTGAATTAACATTTTCTTTTAAACTACATGGCTCAGCCTTTTGAAATTTTGGGAATCGATGGGTAATATTTCAATCTTTTGATTGGCAAAATTTCATGAGATTCGTAAGAAAAACGCAAAACCATGGAAATACCTTAAGGGGGTGTCATGAGAATGTCACTTGGACATCAATTTGACTTGCTATTTCTCGTCAGGAATTGGGTAAACCAAGGTGATGTCCGTCTGGCCTCACTCGAAGTTGAGTTGATGTCCATGTGAAATCCGCTGCCTGTCACTTTAAGTGACAGTGACGTCAATTCGACATCACCTTGACTAACCATTCCTCCCTGAAAGATTGCTCGCGCGCATAACCACTGCGCGATATCGGCCCCGTATTCGGATACCGGCAAAACGCGCTTCGAAGAAATTACTTTCGCTTCGGCTACTCTTCGCACAGCCGAATAAAAAGATCCTCACCTCTTCCCAGAGGAATCCACTTCCGTCGTGCCGATATTCAAGTTACCGCCAAGGCTATTCTCCTTAATCGAGTCATCCAGGTAGGCAACGGCCGGCAAACCGTAATTTCTCGTCTTTTCGTCGCGATTCTCTCGTTGGAGCCGCCTCACGGCATTGTTGATGAGGACGGAGCGACACAGGCTCGCCTCAGGATCCTCGATGCGCCTCAGCTTGCCGGCGGAAATCTTCAGCAAGCGGCGACGCTCCTCCCTCGCCCGGTACTTCGCGGAGATCATCGTCGGCCGACTTCTGCGAATCACCAGATCTTCCTCCAATCGCATCTTCGCGTCTGTAACGGGAAATTATATACGGGACGTTAATACACACATGTAGATATAGAACGGACGCCGAAAATTTAAGCATACAATAGAGGTGCCAGGGAACGATCGAACGGCAATCGACGTCGTTAATTGATCTCGGTGAAAGCAAAGTTTCAATCGGACGTAATCAACAAGACTCGCCGGGAACCGGGACCGGGTTAGACATTCCGTCGCCGAGATTCGACCGAGCCGCACAAGTGACGAAACAATGGCGAGGACAACGACGAAGTAGCTACGCGAACGCGCTACTGGCGAGGAGAGATTTTCGAGTAACGGTGCGGCTGAGTTACGAACGACAACGACGATGTACTGTAGCGCCAAGTGTGCTGTGTATAAGACTCTAGGTCCGATAAACGCGGACTCGTTTTATAATTGGAGAAAATTCACGTTTGACTTAAGTAGCATAGGTGTACGGCCCGCATTTGGATATTAGTTATACGAATTAAAATAAGGTAGACATATTTCAATCTTCGTCATTCATCGTCCATTGAAATTTCTTAAAAAATATCATTTCCCCTCCTTCCAGCGAAACTTATAGCTGCCTCATACGATTACATGGTCGGTTACGTACAGAAATTACGGAGGGTAAAAATATGAGTACATCGCACGTCTATGTATAGCACTGCTCCATTCGTTATTGATCACTATAGGGACTCCTTTTGTAATATATATTTATCGTACTCGCGTGCCCTTATTAAACTATACCTATTACGATTGTAGATCGCTGTGACGAAGCGGCATTCACGCCCGATACTAGACACTTTTAGCAAACCCTAAAATTTTCTCCGTATCCCTATCCGTATCCGTAAACTTATCGACTTACGTTGGCCGCAAAATAACCGTTTAAGCAAGCATCGATCTACCCATACGTATACGAAACCGAAAGCAATAACCTCAAAAAAACTGTCAAAGAACTTAGTTATTGGACAGTGTTCTTATTTTTTTATTGATAATATTTATTTAAGTAAGAGCTAAAAATCTTGTTTTTATTCATTTAAATTAGACTGTCTAATAACTGCAAGGTGTCCAATAGATAGGTAGATAGTTTATTTCGGCCCACTGGCCTAGAAAAGGACTTGGCGAGTAACAAACATATTCCCTACAGTGTTCCTCCCATACCAGCATTCCACAATTCTTTCCATGCATACTTCTCTTTACGTAAACCGTTATCATTCCTCTGTATCATGTATTTTGTGTGCGTTTTCTCTTTCTCCTTCTCTTTCTTCCTCTGGTTTATCGTTCTTAGCCACGATACCTTCTTGCTTGACGCCCCCTCACTTAAGATCTCCTCTCTCGTTAACTCCGTTCTCTCAAGGTGACCAATAACTGGGTGGTTTACCCTAATTATTGTACATAATTATGGACGATATACTTCACCCCATCCTAATTGATAAGGCCGATGAAGATGATGACAATTTGGACGATCTAGTTAAGGGCATATTTTACACGATGGGGACCTCCTGAGTAACTGGGCAGCTCTCTATGGAAATTTTGATCTTGCCTTTCATAACGATAGCCTCAGCTTTGCCATGTTTAGGTTTAGTAGAAGGGATATACCGAGGCTAGCCACGGCTCTACAAATTCCTGACCCGATTGTTGTAACTCGAGTTTCCTTAACAAGTATATACAGTCCTATTGATCTATTTCTTAGGAGGGTTTTACCCTAGTAGCAGAGGATATCTGTCAGACATCTACAAGATGTTTATATGTCTAGAAAATGATATCTATATTTGGTATAAATGTGGTCGAAATCTAGATATAGACAGCGCGTAGATGTCTGACAGATATCCTAAGTTGACAAGAATCGATATTCTGCGGTAAATATAATAATTTCATAAAATATAAGATTAATAATATTTAAAAAAGGGATTACAAAGCACTAGAGGGCCTTCTCGTTTTCTAATAAAATGCTAGCTGCTAATTCGTTTTAAAGTTTTTTATTAAAGAATGAGAAGACTAATATGGAGCTTTATAATTAAGTTTGTTTAATAGTATTAACTCTTAATTTTAAACAATCATTATATTTACCACAGAATATCGATTCTTGTCAACTTAGGATATCTGTCAGACATCTACGCGCTGTCTATATCTAGATTTCGACCACATTTATACCAAATATAGATATCATTTTCTAGACATATAGACATCTTGTAGATATCTGACAGATATCCTCTGCTACTAGGGTAGTAAGGTAGTAGTAGAAGCCTCCACAATTACGTTTAACTCGAAATTGAAGAGCGGCATCGAGGCGCCTTGCGCCTACCTAACATAACGCCCGCCTCGCCGTCGCGACCAATGGCGGAAATTAAGAGGATGAACTAATATTTGAATCTTACCGCTATAAAATCTAGTAACTCGAAAGTTACCGAGTCTAGTTGCATACGCGACAGGATACGTGTTCGGATAGGGATACGACGGTAGGCCCGTAACGATACGGGCAACGTAACGCATCGAGACCACCGTATCTATTCTGCGCATGCGCAGATAGATGCGTATACGGATACGTTTAAAATTTAGGACGTGCTAAAAGTGTCTACTATGTATAGCTATAGTACGTACGTACGTGCGTTCTATAGTACGTACGTACAACGAAAATATACGTACAAATGTACACCTAATTAGATTTAAGTAATGGCTACACGCGTGTAAACCCCCCCCCCCCCCCCCCCTCATTCCACAGTGGCCACAGTATTCCACGTTCTCTTACTATACGGATAGTGGGTGAAGACTCGGCTTTTCCCTATTGTGTCGTGACAGACCCACATGCGTCTTCTCGTTCTCCAGCCGCTGTACGCCGCGCGAGAATCGTTACTCTTTCCGCGGTTCCATGAGAGGACAGGGAGGTATACGGAGTGCTTGTTTTAGTACACGCCAGTATAGCGGGTTGCATATCGGTAGGTGCATCCTATCCGCTATGGGTTCCTGTAATTTTGTGGTAATACCGACAGCCAAGGTCCGAACCAAATGGACTTGCTTAAGTTTATTTCCTCGATCATTCGAAAAAACGTAAACAAATATTGAAACTATATGTGTCACTTTAATCATTAATGGGGGGGGGGGGAATTAATTTTTTTTTATTGCCTTTTCGAATAGTAAAACATTTAAAGAATGTTGTGTCAAAATTTCAAATCAATCGGGGCAAAACTCTCAGTCATAGACCTTTAAGTCTTTTCAAATTGTGTACACACTCTTTCTACATATAAAATACCAGACCCCTACGTTTTCTTTTGTTGCATTAAGGGGGTTTTACAGCAACAAAATGACGGATTTTTTCGTGAAAAATCGCAATTTTTACTTCAAACCACCAAAAATTAAAAAATGGAAAACAAATTGAAGAAAAACGCAGGGGTCTAGAAAAACATCTGTTTTAACTAAATTGCTTTGATTTTTTGATTTCAGATAATTCTACGCTGAAATATAGTGTCCACCGCAAATCATCTTTTCTAAAAGGCGTCCTCGAAAATGCTTCGTTACCGGCTTATTTCTCAATATTTTTCTACAAAAAAATTATAAAATCTTGTTCGAATGATGCTTTATAACATGCGAAACATTAAAATATATCTACTTCAACAATAGCTCTAAAATAAATTCGTAAAAATAGAGGTTTTTCCACCCGTTAGACCCCCCCCCCCCCCTTTAATGAGATGACCGATGTTTCTCGGATCAATAGTTCCATTTGAATCGAATCTTGACTATTGATATTAACACGAAATTACAGGAAATCACAGCAAACGGGTGCACCAACCGATATACAACCCGTCATACTGGCGTATGCTAAAATAAATACACGCTCTATCCGTCATCCATTGGCACGACCTATACCACCGGTAAACGTTTGGTACATCGAGCGCGTAAACTATTCGGAAAGGAGAAGAAAAACGGGACTAGAAAGTACAATCCAGCCGGTGACAAAGTGTCAATGATTCTGTCGCATCGGGGCTGCAACAACATCGCCGAATGAACTATTTATAGAGAGAGCATACTTTTTGTTGAGCCCTAATGTAAATAGCGACTACTGGTGGTGTCGAGGGATGCAGCGCTCCCGTAAAAGTATGGTTTCGCTTGTGCGTCTGGCGGTTGCGTCCGAACGCAGCCGCCGGCCGCAGCGACTGACGGTGCGGTTGGGTGTTTTCATTTAATCCGTCGGACTAGTAGTCTTGTGCTGTATATCGACGTGTTAAGATGAATAAACGCTTATTAGCTGCTCTTTTATTGGAAGAGGAAGAGGAAGAAGAAGAATATTTGAAATTATTGAACAAAAAACGTCAGAAAACACAAGATGTCTTTAAAAAACGATCCATAGAAGGCTACCATAGTATCCTGATAGGAAATCATCTAAATGAGGATGAAAATAAGTTCAGAGCTTTTTTAGACTAAACAATGGTCAGTTTTGGTTTGTGTTAAGCCTCATAAAAGAAGATCTTCGGAACTTGCTTGCGGCTAGACTGAGACACGTCTCAGTAGATTGACAGACGCATGCCGCTGAACGTCGAGCAGTACGGCTGAAGGTAGGGTTTCGCTTGTGCGTCTGGCGGTTGCGTCCGAACGCAGCCGCCGGCCGCAATTCTCTAACTAATAGGATTTACCTGCAACTGTTTTTGCTTGTGCGTCTCAGCCGTACTGCCCGACGTTCAGCGGCATGCGGCTGCCAATCTACTGAGACGTGTCTCAGTCTAGCCGCAAGCAAGTTCCGAAGATCTTCTTTTATGAGGCTTAACACAAACCAAAACTGACCATTGTTTAGTCTAAAAAAGCTCTGAACTTATTTTCATCCTCATTTAGATGATTTCCTATCAGGATACTATGGTAGCCTTCTGTGGATCGTTTTTTAAAGACATCTTGTGTTTTCTGACGTTTTTTGTTCAATAATTTCAAATATTCTTCTTCTTCCTCTTCCTCTTCCAATAAAAGAGCAGCTAATAAGCGATTATTCATCTTGACACGTCGATATACAGCACAAGACTGCCAGTCCGACGGATTAAAGTAGTATGGTCACGAATCGATTTCCAAGATTTAAATATGAAATAATTATGTATGCAAGCTAATATCAATAGAAACCTCCTGGTGCAATTTGGGGTAGATTGACCGTTTAGTATGTCTGATAAAAATTAATTACCGAGTAGAAAATAACCCAGTCTTATGGGCAAGACACGTTTCTCTTGGGGTTTGTATGTAAAATCCAAGATTAAAATATAAAAAATATACCAAAAAACAGGGGGAAAAAAACAAAAATGTACACCCATTGATGAAAATTATTGACCGTTTGATACTTTAGTTATAACTAATTTCTGCTTCTTGGTGTTCGGAAATAGCGCGTCGAGTAGATGCGGCAACGTCTCGTCAGTGGAGTGGGTTCACAAGTGTGCATTTCAGATCTTGTTTTTCCGACGATACATTCAAACGTTTGAGTGTATCGTGGTTTTCTCTACTGGGCCACGAGCCCATTGATAATATGCGTTGCCACACATAAAAAGACGCTAGTCAAAGGAGGCACATTATTTGAATAATAAGTGAAAAATAATCAAAATAATCGACTAATTCTTATGGTCATAAATTTTATAATTCACAAAGAGAATTTTCAATTATAAATCATAGTTTTTTAATTACTTTTTTTACGGACACTCAACGATCACTTTGGAGAGTGACCATACTACTTTAAATGAAAACACCCAACCGCACCGTCAGTCGCTGCGGCCGGCGGCTGCGTTCGGACGCAACCGCCAGACGCACAAGCGAAACCATACCTTTAGTATCGAAGTATTCGAGCACGGGAGGGGAGGAAAAACTTGGCTCGCTATAAGAACCTCATTACACTCGTCCCCCCTCCTATTGGATGGACGTGATGTCACGAAGAGTCGAAAGTGACTTCCGCGGAGACGTACGCATCTGCGACCCTCTCGCCGTACGAAAATAGGTCGCTTCACCGGCGTAAACCTCTTAGGAAAAAAGTTCGAAATCCTTCGACCGTTCTATCGGTACGTATGTACATACCGTATGTCCCACTCCCCCGATAGCAAAGTGGCGCCACCGTGACTGCACACTACTTTCACGCGGTGCATTCGAGTGCATGCACTGGGGTGTCCATCTGGACGTCCAGCGTGAAGCCACACTGCAGTCACGCAGTGTAAGTACGATGGTAAAAGTAGAATTTTGCAAAACGGGGGCGATAAAGTAGGATTTCCCGCCTACCTTATCCGCCTACTAGTGTTGGTTTTTTTTTCAAATCCTACCCGGCCGGGACTCGAACCTGCGCTCTTTAGGAGACGCTTCGTTCGAGACTGGGAATGGCTTTCGCATTCTACTAATAGGGTAGTTGACACTAAGAAAGAATCTGATGTAGTTTTCATAAATATAGTAGTTCAAGGTTCAAAGATCACGGAAAACAATATTATTTAGTATTTTAAGTAAGATTGATTAATATTTTTAAGAAATAAAATATGAAAAATAGAGGCCTTGGCCACGTGACAACGAACGCCAATCAGAGCGCATGACGTCACTGGGTGGTACAATACCGTGTGTCCCACTCTATTGGCCAGTTTGAAATTTACCTTCGGGCAGGCTTGGTCGGTACTTGAGTCATTTAATACCGGTAGAAGTCGAGTCGGTAGTTAGAGTTGGTGTCAATTCGGGAGATCGAAGCGTCTAACCTCGAAATTGTGAAATTTTGAATAATGGTGAGTAATTTCCATTATTCAAAAATTCACAATTTCGAGGTTAGACGCTTCGATTTCCCGAATTGACACCAACTCTAATTACCGACTCGACTTCTACCGGTATACCTAAATGACTGAAGTACCGACCAAGCCTGCCCGAAGGTAAATTTCAAACTGGCCAATAGGTACAGACAGCTGTTTGGGTCCAGTCCTGCGAGTTGTAGCCACTTTCTCCGTATTTCTCTTATTCTCTTAGGCACGCAAATAAATAATTTATTGGGTGTCTTTACTATTGTGTTCCCAAATTGCAGCACTCTATAGAGTTCTTGTAAAATTTTGAATTCATTTAAACGCATTTCAAAACACTTTGTTCACAACTTCCTTGACAAATCTGTCTGTTTACCACCCACTGACGTCATTAAGACGCCATGACAGTTTAACGCGTTTTCGTACGAAATTTGAAACGGGTTTTTAAAAATCAAAATTAATTAACTAAATGCTTGTATTTTATTAAAATACTTATTTTATGGGTAAAATAGACCATAAGGCGTAATATTAACCACTTTCTCAGAAATTGTCAACTACCCTATTGCGCCAACGACTTTTCAAGTGGTCCTAGCTAAAACCGGCCTTTATACAATGCAACACTGAGATATCTCGGCAAAAATATTTAAGTTAAATATTTTTGCCGAGATATCTCAGTGTTGCATTGTGTAAAGGCCGGTTTATATATCTCATTAAATTTTTTAAAATAATTTGATACTTTCTTTTTTAAAACAGTAGCAATCATTCATTATTTATGGATTAATTCAGTACAATTTGCACTGTTTGAAACATCATTATAATATCAATTTGGTTATTTTCTAATTTAAAAATTTTGCTATCGGGGTTTGAAATCAATTAATTGTAAATGTACAACCGCACATGCGCAGATCAAAATTTGCAACTAGGTACAAATTGCTTTCTGCGAACAAACCTATTATTATATCAATTTTGTTATTTTCTAATTTAACACGTTCGCTGCGGAACACGCGGCTCCCGCGTGAGGGTGGCTGTGCCTCCCACGCGGGAGCCGCGGATACGCAGCGAGCGAACACGTTCCCTGCGTATCAAAATGACTGAGTTAACCCCCGTACTAATCTTGAAATTTTATAAAATAATTTAATACTTTCTTTTTCAAAACAGTAGCGATTATGATAATTAATCATACATTATTTATGGAATAATTCGGTACAATCTGCACTGTTTGAAACATCATTATTATATGATTTTGTTATTTTTTAATTTAAAAATTTTATGAAGACAGTGCATTCACGATAAATTTACGAAGTGTTTGCACGTCGTTAAAACGTTCCATGCCCGCGTGAGACGTATACGACCCCCGTTGAACTTTCCGTTCAGGCCACTTGGAATTCTCATTGAAAAACGAAGAATTCTTTAAAAATTTATTGTAGAGTCAAATATAGGCGTTAATGATAAATTTAACTTTTTTATTGTTATTAATAATAATAACAATAAAAAATTTATTCATTGCTTTGTTGTCTAATGCATATTAAAATGTATACCTTTTTCTTGCTAATTATGGCTTTGTACTATTGAAAAATTGTAAGGCGTACGTCAAAAACGAGTTTATTTAATTGTAAAAGTATGGGTAGTATATGCCCCACGCGGCGGAAATAGAGTTTCAATTTTGTCTGAAGTCCAGCAGGTCGACATTAGAGTTGGAAGTGTACTCAAATTCTAATTTAAACCTGTTCGTGATCATCTGAGCATGATGATCACGAAATTAGAGTTACACCTACAGCGGCAAACCAATACTTCAAAGAAATGAGGTTTTCCAGGTTCAGATTAGAGTTTAAATTTCGACTCGGGTAGCCAAGCGTGACTTTCACCCAAGCGTCACGCGGTGGCGTCACTGAGTGACGTTACTGTGATGCCACAGTGAGGATCCGGAGTGCGAGTTTTTGCCACAACGGAATACTTGATCCTGATTGGTCTATTCGCTTACGCTTACGTCTTACGGCTTTACGGAATTTTTATTCGCGTCGGACACCGCCGTATGGTGGCATTTCGTTCTTCCTAAGATGGCCGTCGTTACGGACCGAATGTCAACATAACCACGTAACATAAACAGAGTATTTCTAAATAAAAGTAATTTTAAGAGTGCAAGTGCAATAAACCCAATTCATAAGTGATAAATATCTGTATCGAAGATATCTTATCAATTCTAGGAGGGTCAAAAAGGCCGCTAGTGGAAGGAGAAGCGCTATTGAAAGCATAGAGAGTTTGTATTTTTCTACGGAATCAAAAAGAGAAAACAAAATGCAGTGAAAATTGTCGTTTCTTGCATACAATCGTTACACGTAACAATTGCTCCTCACGAAGTTGAAGTGAACATCTTACTGGTAAACAACAATAATGAAGTAACGTGAAAGTGCAGCTGGGCCAGAGGAAGATGCAAACATGCTTTTGCAACGCTTCTGTACATAAATCAGTAGGGCAAATATTACCATGTGACGATTGTACGCAACAAGCGATGATTTTCACTGCATTTTGGTTTTTCTTTTTGATTCCGCAGGAAAATACAAACCCTGCTTTCAATACAGCTTCTCCTTCCACTAGCGGCCTTTTTGACTCTCCTAGAATTGATAAGATATCGTCGATACCGATATTCATCACTTATGAATTATTGGGTTTAATGCACTTGCACTTTTAAAACTACTTTTATTTATAAATTCCTTGTTTATGTTACGTGGTTATGTTGATATTTGTTTTGAAAAAGAAAGTATAAAATTATTGTACAAAATTTAATGAGAACCTTTTCGAGAGCAGTCACTGTCACGTCCGGTTTCTATATTATGACCGGAGTCGACTGACGTCACTTGAAGAGTCGATGGCTCAATTGGTAGAATGCGAAAGCATTCCCAGTTTGGAAGCACCTCGTAACCTAAAGAGCGCAGGTTCGAATCCCGGTAGGGTATGAAAAAAAAGCGACACCACTAGGCGGGTAGCAGGCGACGGCACTGCACGGGCATACGGTGAAAAACCTTGGTGAAGTCACTGCGTGCGTTCCCCTTTTGCAAAATGCTACTTTATCCACTGTGTACACTGCGTGATGCCACAGTGGTACCCCAGTGGGCACGCACCAAGCATTAGGCCGGGCCTCACTGTGATTTTTCTCAAAGTCACCGCGTGGTCTCACAGTGCCACTACTGTGAAGTCACCTGGCTATCGGGGATACGGTATACCGTATGTCCCACTGTATTGGCACACAAGTTTGAAGTTACCTTCGGGGAGGCTTGGTCGGTACTTGAGTCATTTCATACCGGTAGAAGTCGAGTCGGTAGTTAGAGTTGGTGTCAATTCGAGAGATCGAAGCGTCTAACCTCGAAATTATGAATTTAAATGGAATGGAAATTACTCACCATTATTCACAAATTCATAATTTAGAGGTTAGACGCTTCGATTTCTCGAATTGACACCAACTCTAACTACCGACTCGACTTCTACCGGTATGAAATGACTCAAGTACCGACCAAGCCTATCCGAAGGTAACTTTCAAACTGGCCAGTACAGAGTGGGACATACGGTATTACGAAATACCTTCGCAGTTCGGCGACGCGGTGGGATTGTATCTACTGCGGTGACAGAAAGTTCGCTCGGCCTCCGATAGATGGTACCGAGAGGTGCGTCTTCGCGCAGAAAAAAATGAAGCGTCGTATACATAATGAAATAATGCGGAACCAAGCTGCCAACCTTTGACGTTTGGAGGCACTACTATCGTGTGGGTCCTTTCGGCGCGAAATTTAAATAGTAAAATATTCTTTCGTATAATTTAAGTATATAATGCAGCATATTTTGTAAAGTGTACGCTATCTTAATGCGTTTCTACGCTTTTTATGCAAAATAAATAATTGGATTTTTCCTTTACATTTATGTACTTGGATTCTTTAGAGTGACATGAATGTTTAATCATAGATACCAGTTTTCAATCTTATGTGAATCGAAGCTCAGCCAAGCTCCATTTCGTTCCTCTTATTGTCGTTCAATTTATAAGCCTTGCAATGGTGAAATGCAGTGTTGCTTTGTGCAAAAATAGAGGAACTTTCCGTTTTCCAAAAGATAATGTACGTCGATTGATGATATGATGATAAAATATAATATAAAATACAATACTTGATGATGCAAAATTATTATTACTGTCATATAAAAGTATAACCTAAAAAATAACAATGTTAAGTCTCACATTATTTCTAACAATTTCTAACAATATTTTCTAATGCTTTATCACATTTTGAGTAAGGGATATTCAGTTCGATTTTTTCATATAGAAGGATGAATATTGATTTGATGTTACTTGGATAAATATTATATTTTAAGTTTACTCAATTTCATAATATTTACCTGTCTTGCAGATCTTCTTTCTTTCTTTTTAATGAAGCTCCACGACGGCTTAATTCAGCTTTTAATTGCTTAACAGACCAATTGAAATATTTATCCATGTGTTATATCTCTTCGAATTTCGCGTAAAAAGGGACCAACGGTTATGGCGCCATCTGCGCTGAGCATGTGTGGGCATGTGTTCCCCATTAGTAGGTACACAGAGAAAAAAATAGTAGATTGACTAAATTGGCGCTTACGGGCGGGGGAACGTCGATCTAATTTCTTGAATTAAATAATTTAGTTGTAATGATTAAAAATTGTTTGACGAATATAAGCTGTAGTCAAGTCTAGCAAATTGTTAATTAAGTAACTCAATCTGCATTCCCCCACCCGTGACCACTAATTTAGTCAAATCTACCATACTTTTTTCTCAGTGTACAGGAACCGCTATACGCATTGTGCGCATCGATGGTGGCGCCGCCTTACTCGCCTGGTGAGCAAAAAGTGCTGTACTGGGTTACACGGCACGGGGGTGTACGACTATACATGTGGTCACATGTACACTTAGGTTTGCCTGTATAAGCACAAGCCGGAAGGTCTGATTGGTTGACAGTGTAACCCATTTGTGCCAATCTTGGCCACTACGCGGCGCTTTCGGCGCACTTTCGAGATACGCACAAGGCGTATACTTTCATGTGTATGTAGATAATGTCATTAATACATCTCAAAATGAAGATATTAATGTTTCATTATTTGCTATAGTAAATTTTTTTTATATACCCGGCTCAGAGCTTCGCGCTATACAAACGTATTTGGCACAAAACTCTACAGTTTCTTGATTGCGACGGTTTTCGTTCGACGCTCGCTTTTGTCGAGTCGAAACGATAATTAACGCGACGATTATGGAATAAATAGCCCTCGACTCGAAAGGGATCCCCTTAACAGTACTACGGAACGTCGCAATGCGGACAGCACTTGGAATAAATTGTATAGAGTCGTCTTGGCATTTCGTCGATCTACATTACCGACGGGACGCCGCCCTGCTCACAATTCCGACTCTCGACATGGAACGAGATTTAAAAAAGCAGTCGATGGCAATCGATCTCACGGACATCCGCGATAGCGATCGCAATAAAAGCAGGACACCCCTTCGCGCCAACGACCCCGCGACGGAAGCACGAAAGATATCGACGGGGCAAGTCGCGGGTACCGTGCTCTGATTATGAACTTACCGGGGTAAGTGCGCTCTCGTGCTTCTGATTTTATGCTCGAGGAGCGTCTAGGCTAACTTTCTCTGCGGGCAAAAAAAGGAGCCGCGATACGTTACCTAACTGCAAAGTCTGGTTCGCGTCGCTGATTCGAACGTCGTGGAGGTTGCTCCTTGGAGGAGCGCCTCCCGTTCATCCCCCGATCTCTTTCCCACTCCATTTTTATCTTCCGTCGTCGCGCATTCCCTTTTCGCGACTACGTAGCCCGATGGCGCGCGAGTCAGTCCGTTAGGTCCGTCGTGTTATTAGCCGTTGGAATGTCGTCGGACTGAATCGAAGAACGCGTTACGAATACAGGGTCGTTGCAGGGATAGTTAAGGAGTCATTTCCCTTTGATTTCTCTATGAAGCCGTCATATTTTCTCCAAAATTGTCTAAGGACCGGTTCGACCAAGTCCCCTCAAACTTAAATGGCACTCAGTTCCTATGGAGTAACCAATAGCAAAGCAGCTGCTGCTGAAGACTGATTTGCTATTGGCTACTCAATAGCAACTGAGTATCCCTTAAGATTGAGGGGATTTGGTCGAACCAGCCCTAAAGGGACGACTAAACGGGCAATATTTTACTGCAACATGTGGCTGCAACATAGTGGCCGGCAACATTGCCAGCAATACCAGACAGACTATGCAATTTAAAGTAGCATGGTCACTCTCCAAAGTGATCGTTGAGTGTCCGTAAAAAGTCATCAAAAAACTATGATGTATAATTGAAAATTCTCTTTGTGAATTATAAAATTTATGACCATAAGAATTAGTCGATTATTTTGATTATTTTTCACTTATTATTCAAATAATGTGCCTCCTTTGACTAGCGTCTTTTTATGTGTGGCAACGCATATTATCAATGGGCTCGTGAGCCAGTAGAGAAAACCACGATACACTCAAACGTTTGAGTGTATCGTGGGGAAAACGAGATCTGAAATGCAAGCTTGAATCCACTCCACTGACGCGACGTTGCCGCATCTACTCGACGCGCTATTTCCGAACACCGAGAAGCAGAAATTAGTTATAACTAAAGTATCAAACGGTCAATAATTTTCATCAATGGGTGTAAATGTTTTTTTTTCCCCCGTTTTTTGGTATATTTTTTATATTTTAATCTTGGATTTTACATACAAACCCCAAGAGAAATGTGTCTTGCCCATAAGACTGGGTTATTTTCTACTCGGTAATTAATTTTTATCAGACATACTAAACGGTCAATCTACCCCAAATTGCACCAGGAGGTTTCTATTGACATTAGCTTGCATACATAATTATTTCATATTTAAATCTTGGAAATCGATTTGTGACCATACTACTTTAAGATAACATTTTTAATATGTCCCGGCCATATAGCTACACATTTTTGGTATCGTCGCCCGTTTAGCCACGCCTTTAAACATGGGCCATACTGTTGCAGAAAATATTGCCGAGCCATATACTGCATTTAAATGTTTTCATGATGGCTGGGCTATAGCTGCCAATATTGCAGCCACATATTGCAGTAAAAATATTGCCCGTTTAGACGCCCCTTAAGTCCTCTCAATCCGAAATAAAGAATATTTCACTTATAATTCCTAGTTTTTCTCACAAAGGAGACCTTCGAATTGTTACACGTCGTCTTAGTTTTTTAAACATTGTATTTTCGTGCATACTAATGTTTTAATTAAAGAAACACTTCTAAAAAACGAAGATCACGTGTAACAATTCGAAGGTCTCGTTTGTAGGAAAAACCATGGTTTATAAGTGAAATGTTTTTTATTTCGGAATGAGAGGGCTTAGAAAATGTAGGGAAAAAACACATTTTTAGGCAAATTAAAGGGAAGTGACACCTCAAGGTAAGCTATGAACTGCTGTGTATTAAACGATACTAGAAAACAGTTTGAAGTCTACTGCAACGTCTTTCTCTACGTTACAGTCAGGAGGTTCCTACAGGACGTAGCATAATTTGGCCAATCCTTGTTTCTACGATTAATAATGACAAGTGCCGACTGGACGAAGCCACGCCTCCTAGGAACCTCTTAACCGTAACACCCTGCATGTGGGCAGAATGAATTTCAGTTCACCAAATAGGTATAGGAAACCTACGGGCTCGAACAAAAATCTCTCCTTGTCGCACGTTAAAAAGACTCATACGAAAATCGACTGCCAGCAACATCTGCCAGCAACTACGACTATCTGATACCAACTCGAACAAATGCATTTTAGCGACTTCTCGTTCAATTGGACCCTATCGCGGCGTTTAGGCGGTGTTGGCAGTTTCTAGGCAGCGCAGAAGCATGCGCCACAACGATCCACATTAATTAAACGCTCGTCTGACCGTCGGCGGAGTCTGCACGCGGGGAAAGCCCCTACGATGCACTCGTCCGAACTGGGACCAGATATTCTCGTCCAGGAAAGGCGAACAACGGCGGAGCGCGAGGCGCCAAAACTCGTGTATCGCGAGCCGAGAACTTCCCTGTGTATAGAAGTGTACGGAATGGACGGCTCTCGCGTCGGCCCGGGCAGCGCAAAACCCGAACGGAACGAACAGTCGAACAAAGTAGCCGATCACGCGGGCGCGCCAGATTGCACCGATCGAAATAGAAAGTACTCTGAGGATAGAGGAGAGACCGTTCGCTCACGAAAGACTCGGGGGGCCTTGGATGGAATGCGCGGGCAAAAAGAATCACCGAATGGTTTACAGTTATAAATAAACTCGGCCGGTGAACCGCAGAGTTCGGATGTCGCTAATTCTTCGGGCTTCGAAGGCGAGTTCCCTTGGTGACACGGAGCTGTAATGGTTGCTCGCTGTTAACAAAATGTGCAATGGATTGTTGTACGCGGAGGGAAAGGCTATGTAGCAATCGTTCTCTCTCGGTGGACTTTTTTCTGTGTACCTAAATATATGCAGAGTATCTGTACCCGTGGAAACAGGAATATGGAATATGCGTGTTTTCACTATACTATCCTTTCCATATTGCAACAATCGCCTCACGTACACACATACAACCAAGGTAGCGCGTGGTTTCTCCGAAAAATCTGTCCGACTATTCGATATGAAGGTAGTTACCTCAAACTTCTCTTCGTGATAACTTTTTTATGATAATTACATTTATTACTTTCATCAGTCGATTATTCCGATTAACCTTCCAGCACTGGCGCTTATTTGCAAGACACGAGCACTGGCGCCAAGTCTGTCGGACCTTCTTCTTTAGGAAATTTTTTTTGTAATGGATCCAAATAAAATGTAATTTTTTATAATCATTATTGGGAGTCACATTGTAGTAGTACCAGATGCAATTCAGAGTTAATAAATTTCATTGAGATTTTAGTATTTATTGTAAAATAATGTTACAAACTGAAATACGGGTGTGCGCAAAACATTGTTCCAAACAAAAATTATTTTCTTTCACTTGAACTAATTTTATACCTAAAGTTGATGCATATTATAAACACATACATATAAAACTATTATTATTCATTATCTTCGGGCAAAATATTGCACTGAGTGCATGAAAATTCGGCATGGGTCAAGCAAATACATTTTTTACATATTTTGCAGAAATAGCGGGTTTTGACCTTCTACGCCACTGGAAATAAAGATTTAGAAAGCGACTATGAAAATTTTATCAAAAATATATTGCTATGATTGAAAACATTGAATTTTAGTAAAAAAACATTCATGATGTTAAATAATAAAGTGCCAAATTCAAATTTTTGTGGGTTAGGAAAGTATGGCACTGAGCCACTCACACCTTTGACACTGATATATTGTGTGCTGCATATAATATGATTTTAAGCAATAAAACGCCAAATTCAAATTTTCGTGGGTTAGGCAAGTATGACACTAAGGGCCGGTTTTACCAACAGGTATAAACGCGGTATAGCGCTATACTGAGAATAACCATAAGGCTTATTGCTGGTTATTCTCAGTATAGCGCTATACCGCGTTTATACCGTGTTGGTAAAACCGGCCCTAAGCCACTCATATACCTATCTTAAGCACTGGCGCCCAGTCTCACAGACCCGACTCAATAATATCTCAGGAACTAGAAAACTTATAATCATTACCCTTGAGCAATCGATTCTGACTAAGGGCCGGTTTTACCAACAGGTATAAACGCGGAATAACCAGCAATAAGCCTTATGGTTATTCTCAGTATAGCGCTATACCGCGTTTATACCGTGTTGGTAAAACCGGCCCTAAGGAATTAGGAGGCTACCTGGAACACTACAGCTTATTTTTCTATCCCACTTCTAACTTACCAACTTAAACGTGGTGGTCAGGTCTGTGAGACTTGGCGCCAGTGCTAGAAGGTTAAGCGATTAATAATAATCGGATCAAAGGCTTCTTTTATCGTATTACGCAAAGTATCTTGAGAATCTTTATAGACGATGAAAGAGATATTGATTTCGCGTCACAATTTAATGCAACTATCGTTACCAGATTAATCAAAGTAAGCAAGGAGCTGATTAATCCGATTCATTGATTATTTAACGCGCCACTAATCAACGCCCCTCCTGCATCTTTCGCGCACATCTATCCCCGCATATCTATACGTAATTAGCTACACATGCGTTATATTGCGCGATATGCACGTGTTACGAATATAATTAACCGTGCATATGCAACTATTGTGCCTTATGACAATTTCGATAACACGTATTTACACTTCCAGGCAAATAAATATGGATACCACCAAAGAATAATCATATATTGGATACAATATACACGTAATACAGGATGGCGAAAAAAAATCAGTCCTCAAAATTGCCTGAGATTTTCCTGATTTCTACACAGAGAAAAATGTTCGTTAAAAATTGCCGCGAAAATCACGTAACAATGGGACTTGAGTTTAACAACCAATTTTTTACTGTAGACCACGGTAAAATTAATTTATCCCTCGCTGTATTTCAATCATTTGTTTTCCTGAAAAAACAGACAATTTTACCTTCAAGCACATGTAAAAATTTGGTCGTTGACATCATTTCCCATGATTGCGTAAATTTCGCTGTAATTTTTAATAAAAATTTCTCTCCGTGTAGATAAAATGTTTGTAAATTTCATAGTTGAAATCATTGAAATGAGGTACGAAACCCATTCGCTAACAGCTAAGCGCAACAGCCAAATTCACTACTACGACAGTTAAAACAATAATAAATGCTCACCGCTGGCCGCAGTAGCAAGTATTGCTCGCTACTCATTATTATCAGACAGCCCACGGCTCAGTTGTGTCAGTATTACGAAGTCAATAAGTTTTACGGCGTCACAGGACTGATTTTCGCATTCTAGCATATTTCCCTGAGTTTTTAATTTAGTTTGCGAATTTCCTTGGGATTTCTCTGAAACTTCAAAATCATTAAAAATCCCTAAGATTTCTCCGATTTCCCGGTTGTCACCATCCTGTAATAATTCTCCATTCTCTTAGGCCAGCCTCATACAGCCGGAATGTCTTTCTGAATTCAGAGACGGAATTCAGGTTCTGACACTCTTCAGGTGGGTCAGTATTCTCGTGTTTCTCGGCTAGCGAACATCGTTGACCAGTATGGAAGACGAATTGATACTTATCGCGCTACTTTTAGCTATTTATAAAAAAAAAGCAACCGAATACACTGGATTCATCCTGTTAATGTGAACAGAATAAGGGAGAGCCAGTACCACATTACGGCAAGAAAATTACGACAGCATCCTGATAGATTCTTCGATTACTACAGAATGTCAGTAGCATCATTTGATGAACTACTAGGATTGGTGGGAGACTTGGACATTCCGCCCGCCTCGATGGACATCGAATAATAATCCTCTAGTAACTATTTATACATTTATATTACTGTTCACTTTTTTAACCCTTTGTTGCTCACGTGGGGTGTAGGCTACACCCCAGCCTCCTTTTTTTGCATGCCACGCCTAGTTTTTTTTTCGAGGTTGGCACTCAGTACCTTTCGGGAACATTTCATTAAAGAATTTGGCACCAAAAGCGCAAGACAAAACCGATTTGTTTATCCGACAGAACTCTGCAGAGTTAAAAAGTGATTTTTAACAACCTGTAATTAATTTAATATTTAAAATTTTTCTATAAAACTTGTTCCGATTTGTTAATTTGTCCTTCGTTAATAAAGCGAGAGTATGATAACTATCCTCAGTCTATTATTTAAACTATTTTTTTTATAAAAATCGGCACGGAGATCTGAGCGTTTGAAAACCGAGACCTCATGTATCGAGACTTCGAGTTTTGTTTTCTATTAGAAAATTACGAAATTAATTTTTTTTAAAATATTGATTATTAGGCAATATTTTAAGCTGTAAAATAAAAAAAGTATTATCAAATTTCCATTTTCACTAAGAAAACGTTAATTTTTAACAGGGGTATAGAGTACACCTCAGGTGAGCTTTTATGTTTCAAAAACCCACGTGAGTAACGAAGGGTTAATAGTGACAAAAAGTCTTGTAGTAATTACCATTTGTGACGTTTGTGTAGGAAATCCACATATCTGCAGTCTGCTTTAATGTAAAACATTAAAATGTTTATTTTTCTGTTAATTAATATTTTAATTATAAATCCTCTGATTCTGTGGATAATACATATGGGAGGCTAAAACTGAAACTTTTGGGTTTAAGAGTCGTTTCACATTGGGATTCCGGAATCGGATTCCGGAATCCGATTCTAGAAGCGGACCCTTGTCGAGTATACATCTTAACGAAACCTTTTCACACTGGGATTCGAAAGAATTTAGGTCCGATTCCGCCGGCGGACGAATCGGGGAAGAATTTCCTTTCTCGTCGAGAATCGGAGGCAAATGGGCTACTGACGCATTTTTTGATAAAAATCGTTTTAAATAAAAGAGAACGAAACTAAAAGAACGGTTTTTGAAAAAATGCGACCCGTGCACCTATTCGCTCGAAAAAAATTATTGAAAGTGGAGTTTTCGTTTCTGCGCCTAGATTGCCTGTGACGTCAGTGCGGTATCTAAAGGCGCGTCCTGACTGAGTCGACAGTGTCGATCGACACTGTCGACCAGAACATCGAAAACCGCGTCCTCACTGAGTTGACATTGTCGATCGACACTGTCGACTCAGTCAGGACGCGGCAGTCGACTTGGTCGATCGACATGTCGACTGGTTTTCCACAAGTTGTCGGTAAACATCAAAGGTAGTCGAGTCGAACGCAGAGGGTTCGGCAAGGCGAGCGGTTGTTTCGGCAGCGGTGCGATGACGGTCGGCGTACGACGTACGGTTTTTAGCGATGCTCAAAGGCCGCCCCAAACTGTTCGCTTCGTGTAGACGCTAAATTACTTGGCTCATGCTTGAATGCTTATTTTTTTATTCGTGTTCCGTCGCACGATAGACGGAATTCAGAATATCGGTTCGTACCGTTCGATAGCACCGCGATCTGAATACCTCATTAGCAAACGATATATTTCGGCGAAAGCGGCAAATGCGCTTGCAGTCCCGCACATTCCCCGAAAATTTTAATCGATACCGCTATGCGTGGAATACTAAATCTGTCTTGTAAAGGAGAGAATGACGAATTCAATAGATGACCGTCCGGAAAGACCAATCCAACCGGGGGCCTGTTTACGCCGAGAGGGTCGGAACATACCTCCGGAGGGTAGGGCCTTGTAGACCCGTCGACTCGACTACCCTTTGATGTTTACCGACAAACCAGTCGATATGCCGGTCGACAAAATCCAGTCGACAAATTCTAGTCGAAAGTGTCGATCGACACTGTCGACTCAGTCAGGACGCGCCTTAACAGAGGTTCCAAATGTGGGGAACCGATGCGTTCCGACTGCTACTTCAGTAGTTCTCTATTAATAACTCGCTTCAAACGCCTCACCCGGCTAACCTAAAAAAATTTATCTGAGGCAATGGAGCATTCGAAAGAACGAAAGTATTTTAAAAAGTGTTTCGTTACGAATTGTACGAACAACACGAAACCAACTTCCATTATTTTGACAAGCACAATAACAATTTGATATATTCCGCTACACGAAAACGACACGAGTCGACACAAAATTAAACCATTGGTTCTTTCTGCTGGAGCCTGCCAATCAGTTGGTGGTTTTAGTAGGTGTGTCGACTTGTGTCATAAATGAAAAGCACCCAATAAATGGTCAGCTGTGATTCATCTTACAGCGCATGCGCCCCGTGACGTCAATGCGGTACAGTTTTAAACCATCCATCATTAACCAACCAACCATCATTTTCAATGTGAAAATTCATGTGCTTCCACATTATAATTGCACTTTTTTTCTTCATAATACAATATTACAGATCTAAGGAATCTGAAAATATAACGAAAATCGAAATCCTCCACTTACGTCAGTAGCCCATTCAGACGCTCGCTGCTCTTCTCTTTGAAAACCATGTGCTTATATGAGTGCCTTTTCACACTGGGATTCCAGAATCGCATTCCGGAATCCGATTCAGTGAATACCAGAAGAATTTGTTGCGCATTCTACTGAGATTCTGGAATCGCATTCCGGAATTAGCGGAGTTGGTGGTATACTTTTTGGAAGGCCACTTTTTGTAGAACAATGAGTATCAAGAAAATAATTGACGAAATCAATACTGAAGATTTTATTTCGCAAGTTGAAAAATGTCTTATCATCGCGATAGAGATCGGGAAATAGCGTACAGTACAATCCATTGCGATTCTTTGACTCAAATTTTGAATTTAGGAGTATAGCATCGATATTTGTATAGTATGTCCCGTGGATATAACGCAAGTATTTGAATTTCCCCCACATTTGACTTTGGTAGTGCTTGGAACGGTGCTGTAGTTAAAGTTGGCTTCAGAAGAGTGCGCTGCGTTCTTACGAGTCGTGTTTCCGCGCGAAACCTGTATGATTATTTCTCATCACTTCCACCCCATTATTTACCGTTACTTACAAATTCAGTTAATTTCGAGGTTAGACGCTTCGATCTCCCGAATTAATCGTTCCCGGGAAATCAGACGTTTTACATTTTTCGCTCTCGAAACACGGCTCGTAAGAACGCAGCGCACTCTTCTGAAGCCAACTCTAACTACAGCACCGTTCCAAGCACTACCAAAGTCAAATGTGGGGGAAATTCAAATACTTGCGTTATCCACGGGACATACTGTATACTTTTTAGAAGGCATTTTTTTAGAAAAATGAGTGTTTCGCCAAACACAACGGCTCCTCGACCCTTTTCCAACTTTCGCCAGTCTCGCGGAAGAGCATGGGCATCCTTTGCCCTCCGCGACTGTACAGGGTCGACCTATCATAAATGCAGCCTTTTTTACGCACGTCAGCCTGTCCTGTTTTCCTACTTTCACATTTCCTCGGAACTTTTCTCTCCTATCGCGGAACGGAAAGAAACCACCCTTGCTGAAACGTGCCCCCGCTTTGCGAGCCGCGTTTCTTCAGTCTTTTCGAAATCAGCATCGCGTACAGATCGTTTTGAGCTCGAATCTCCGCCGAAGTATCTACCCGACCGGATCGATTTCCTTCAGTTAGAACAATGAGTACCAAGAAAATAGTTGACGAAATTAATACTGAAGATTTTATTTCGCAAATTGAAATGTACCCGACAATATGGAATATAACAGCTGATGAGTACAGCAATAAAACCGAAAAAAGGAACGCTTGGGAACAAATTATTTCTTACTTTATTCCAAATTTCAATGAAAAAGACGCGAAGGAGAAAAACGAAATTGTTAAGTAGACTCTTAATTATTTTTATGCAATATTTCGTTTCCATAACTTGGGCATGTTTACAGTTTCGGGAAAGTTAGCTAATTTATAAACTAAAAAGATAGATACAAATCGTAACTGTTGTGATAGCGAAGACATGATTTTTTATTACAAACGAACAATAATTAATTATTCAGTTAAAAACTTCAAATTTTTTGCATTTGCCATGGTAATTCACCTTCTGAACTTAAGAAATAGTTCGCAAATTTTTCTCGTATGTTATTACCTATTCTTCCCGGTCGAACATTCCTGTTTTCAAGGTCCAAAAGTCCTTCCACAGATAACGTGTCATCAAATATTATTCCATCACGTTCGCGAACAAAGTTGTAATGATATTGTTTGTTTGTATTAAGACAATACATTTTTATTTCCTTACGTTCTACAGAGTATTACTTAGGTACCTTTTAAAGTTATACAAAGTTTTTCTTCTGGTGAAATGCACTCTCGCAATAATGTATCTTTTTTAGAAATGTCTTCTTTTGTTTTGAAGTAGTTCATTAAATGATGATTTATAGACATTCTAAAGTAGGCGAAAAATTTCTTATCGTCGCGACACAGATCGGGAAATAGCGTACAGTACAATCCTTTATACGGCCTCTCTTTTAAAAGTGGATGAACGTAGTACTTTCTTTTTCGCTTTCTGCGGTCTCTGCGCTTTGAGCATAGAGAGCCAGCAATAAATTCTCTTCAGCACTAGTTGCGATGACTTCAAGAATTAAACAAATTCTTCTGGTATTCACTGAATCGGACCCTTGTCGAGCATGCATCTTAACGAAATCTTTTCACACTGGGATTCGAAAGAATTTAGGTCCGATTCCGCCGGCGGACGAATCGGGGAAGAATTTCCTTTCTCGTCGAGAATCGGAGACAAATTCAGTCGCTCGCTGCTCTTCTCTTTGAAAACCATGTGCTTATATGAGCCGCTTCACACTGGGATTCCGGAACCGCATTCTGGAATCCGATTCAGTGAATACCAGAAGAATTTGTTGCGCATTCTACTGAGATTCCGGAATACGATTCCGGAATCTGATTCTAGAAGCGGACTCTTGTCGAGCATGCATCTTGAAACCTTTTCACACTGGGATTCGAAAGAATTTAGGTCCAATTCCGCCGACGGACGAATCGGGGAAGAATTTCCTTTCTCGTCGAGAATCGGAGGCAAATTCAGTCGCTCTCGCTGCTCTTCTCTTTGAAAACCATGTGCTTCTATGAGTGCCTTTTTTCACACTGGGATTCAGTGAATACCAGAATTTGTTGCGCATTCTACTGAGATTCTGGAATCGCATTCCGGAATTAGAGCCGTTTTACACTGGGATTCCGGAATCGCACCGGAATGCGCAACAAATTCTTCTCGAATTCCGGAATGCGATTCTAGAATCTCAGTAGAATGCGCAACAAATTCTTCTCGAATTCCGGAATGCGATTCCAGAATCTCAGTAGAATGCGCAACAAATTCTTCTGGTATTCACTGAATCGGATTCCGGAATGCGATTCCGGAATCCCAGTGTGAAACGGCTCTAAGAGCGTCAAGCCAACAGTACTGATTCGCCCAAGCAAGTGGCTAGTGTATCGTTAGCGATACATGCTCGCATATACATGATGTATCGTTAGAGATACATGCGGCAGCGACAGTGTCAATGTAGAGAATTGTATCCTCTACAATTTTCATAATAAGTACCTTTTACCTAGGAGGCGCTGGAAAGAAGATAATGCAAAAATAACCGGATTGAAAAGGGTACGTGAATGCAATTTTAAGAAAAGCGCTCCAGTTTACTTAAGGTTTCTCGAGCGTTATACTAAAAATAGTGAAAAATACTTGAAAATGATTGCATTCGGTAGATTGAAGTAAACAAATTGAGTTAAATTTTCAAGTTTTTTAACAAGCTCGTTGCAAAGACTTTGGAATAACAAAATAACATATGTTCGTATGGGTTATAACCAACAAACCGCGATATTTCTGAGAAAAATAGTGAAAAAATTCTGAAACTTTTTGAACAGCAAGTTTAATGAACTAAAATCATCTATACCAATTTTCACGTTCATTAAGAAGCCCGTTATTTTTGTATTAATTGTTCTTTATAAATATAACCTTTGATAAGTCAATGTGGCAACGTTGCATGACATACAGATGCATGACCAGATGTTTTGGGCTCCATTTTTGAACTCACAGATACAAACAACCGGATTTGGACGCCATTTTGTTAATATGGCGGCGCTGTTGTCATCACTACGTTTCTGCAAATTTAGTATGTTGTTCGGGATGTGAAACTGAGCTGAACTACCAAATTTCAAAACTCCCTGATTTTTTTAAGGTAAAACTCCCTATTGCCTACATTCAGAATCTGATTCCGGCGTGTCTGAGCTCGCTACATTTAAATATATGGAAAAAAGTGCGTTCTGAATTGAGAATCTTAAATTTTCCGGTCCGGAATTCAGGACGCTCGTCAACATCATTCTGACAGATAGATCTGAAAAATTCAGTATCTGAAAAAATCAGGACCTATGTGCTGCATACTACAAATTACATACAATTCCGGGCGTTCTGAATTCAGATTCTGAATTCAGAAAGACATTCCGGCTGTGTGAGGCCGGCCTTACAGGTGAGAATCGGCGACGAGAGGTCGAACTGAAAGATCCCCTCCGGTTTCTCGCGGCGGCGATGACGGAGCAGTAAAAGAGCTTGGTGGGGTGAGAGGCACAGGTCGAGAGCAACGGACATGTCGTCGCGAGGGCTCGCTCCTTGAGATACCCGAACGAGCATCATCGAGAACTTTTGCTAGGATGCCGCCGGCAGGCGGGCTCTCTCTCTCTCTCTCTCTCTTTCTCTCTCTCTCTCTCTCTTTCTCTCTCTCTCTCTCTCCCTCCCTCCTCCCTCTCACTCTCTCTCTCTCCCAGATCAACAAGAAACCGCTCCGGGCAAGGACACCCGCGCGCGAGGCTATACGTAGCCTCGCGTTCGGCCGTTATTGCACCATCGTCGTCATCGTCGCGTAGGTATACGCGATATGTGCGTCGGCGGACTGCAGTTTCGAGCGTCCGAAGACGCGCGCGCGCGCGCGCTCGCGTTATATTCCGGGCGAGGAGGAAGAGACCTTAGGAAATCACTTCCTCTATATTTTGTTTGCCCATCCGTTCTGCCAATCGGTCGGAACGTTCTCTCTTTGTGTGCCGAGACAAAATTATAGTCGAGGTCGCGGCGCGCGTATTACCATAGATAATGGTATTCCTGATCGCTGTACTACCAGTACGCCGCACATTCCATTGCAGGTCGAGCGAAATAGACGACCTGCAGTGGTACTTCGATTTATCGCATCGAGCTCGATCCGAAAACTTTCGATAAACCCAACTAAGACTTTATCATCTATCCAGATAGACTGATGTACGTAAGACGTAGAGCAACTTTAGTTCGCAAAGATTTTTCAATGCATGAAAACTGTGCGCTTTATCAATATTCGGTAAGCAAGCATATTTACAAAATTAAATGATTGCAAGAAAACACAAATAAAATGCTAACAACGTGTATTCACGGAAAAAAATTAATCGTAGCATTTACAAACTTTGTGGTAAATTTCGGGACAAGGCCAATTTTAGTAACAATTATAGTAAAATTTGTAGAATTTACCAGCGTTGCTGTAATTTTTACTATAATTGAAGGGCGTCCGGTTCAAACATGCTAAGTGCCAAAATCGGAATACTCTGAGATATCGTCGAAGAACTAAATTTGTATGGGTTACTTTCCAGAGGGTAACATATAAACGGATTTAGATTTAATATTTCAGTGGAATAGACTAAAATATCATTGTAATGTGTTTCACAAACATAATTTTATTTAAATTGTCGTAGAAAAAAAAGAAGAAAAAAAAGTAATTAAAGAAACATGCTAAGTGCCTTGTTACGAAGCAGGTAACATGAAAGGAGGAAACAATCTTAGTCTAGTTAATAAAAGATTACAAATCATCCAAAATACAAAAATCTCTTTATTTACCTAATATCAGACTTAGTAACAAATACTAAAAATGTAAAAAATGTACAAAACCATGAAACCTTACTGAGGTGAACAAATGTGAAAATAATGTTTTTGTGAAGTTTCGGTAGTACTCTTTATGTTCTCTGTTTTCAAGAAAATTTATCATGGTCCTTAAGGAATTCTTCTTGTTTTCTGATATTCTCCTTTCTAGGGGTAAAAGCCTGAGGTTAACTTTTTTTACGTCTTCGACAGTTTTATTTTTCTTTAAAACGTATACCTCTTTCCAAGACTCGGTGTAGCTATAAGTCTGCTTCACGTTTACTGCGGTAGGATCTTCTTTATCAATACAAATCGTGACTGCTTTACTAACATTAAGTTTTTTAATATCAATGAGATGTTCTGCGGCCTCCTTAACGTTCCAAAATCCACAAGCTTCCACGTCAATAATGTCAAAAGAGGGGTGATATTTTGCTAAACAAAACATTGTGCAAATCCTGAGGAACCATAGCTTTCATAATCCTTTTACGCCTTTCTATTAGCGCAAAATCACGGTCACACGCCATAAAAGAGTGGCCACTAACTAAAAATTTGTGCTGAATATTGTCTAATATACCAAAAAAATAAACAAAAAAAAAATCATAATTTTATTTTTATTTTGGCCCGCGCAGTTATCAGTCCAAAGAACAAGGCGTTTTTGTGGGACTACAGAACTGTCCAAAAGTTTAAGAATACAAGAGGAGATTTCTCCCCCTGCCGGCCATCCCCTCGTTCCAAGTGCACATATATATGGTGTTTGTGTTGCTATAATGGATGCCCAAATTGTATAATAAGATGTGACTCGAATAAAATATCAGTATAAGTTAAAGTTGGTACGTTCGCCGAAATATACCGCGTTTCCGATGGCGGAATTAACTCTAGCTATAGCGAGGTATTTATGATCGCGATGCTATCAAGCAGTCAGAACCGATACTCAGAATTCCGTCTATCGTGCGACGGAACAATAAACATAAACAAAACACGATGCACTAAAATGTACGCACTGCGTGATAAATATCACCAATAACGTCAGGACTCGGTGGCACTTAGCTTATTTTGTACCGAAACGAGACATGGCATTTGTTGCAGCGACCATCTTTGGTTCCTCTGTGAACTATTCAGGATGAGTTTGGCACTTGGCATCTGTATAAGATATAGGCATCTGTCTAGATATAAATGTAGAATGTGTGTACCTTAATATCTCAAAATTAATAAAATTGGCACTTAGCATGTTTGAACTGGACACCCTTCAATTGTAGTTATCGTAACAATAAACTCGTCTTGTTCCGTATGTACAAACTGTGTAAAATGCTAGGATTTATTTTTTCAGAGTTCAATGTAAGCACAACTTTTCATAAATATGTCGCTACAATAAATACAGCGATTCATTTGAATCGCACTATAATGTAAACTTAACAATTTATTTAAGAATAGTTATTCTTTCAAATCCATACAACAAAATAAACGTAAGCTTTAGAACAATCGACTACCGTAGTTTGCACGAACGTCGTGATGACCACAAGTCCATCTAGGTAATCAAATTCTTCGTTCGTTTCGGAACACTACACAAACACTTTAAAAAGAATGTGTATTTCTAATATACTTTTAGGGTCCGGGGCACTTGGGAGAAAAGTTAATGAATTCAAATGCTATTTTGACGTTACGTTATATTTCTTAGAGTGAGTATTCTAACATACTTCTATATAAAACCTTTTCCAATGTATATGTAATTATGAAAATTAATGTATTTCCTTACGAAATTGTTTTTATAAATTTCATAACCGAGTATATTAATTTTCATGATCAACGTATAGAATAAAAGCTTTATGTGCAATTATATTAAGTTTAATATATATTTTTTTAGTAGTATGATATACTATTTTGTCTTACAGTGTCAATAATTTCCACTAAAAAAATATTCCAAAAAAGTGTTATATATAATTCAGTTCAAAAAACAAATTGCCAACGCCTCGACTTCGCGCGGCAACCGCGACTATAATTTTCTCCTCGCGCTGATCTCGAACGTCGGGACTTATCGCGAACAAATACATTATCGGATCGGTTGTTTGAAAACGTCCGTAACGCGAATACATAACGCTATTTTTATGTCTCCGCTCCCGCCTCACGTCCGTTCCCTCATTTTTAATACGAAGATCATTTGAAAAGTTTCCGGCCTTTTTAGGAAAAACACATAAGGAAGGTAAAAAAAATTTATTTCTCAACATAGTCTCCTCGTAACTCGATACATTTAATCCATCGTTTCTCCCAACCCTTCAAGCCGTCAGAAAAAAATTCTTTTTGTAAACCTGAAAAATACCGGTCTACAGCGTTTTCCACCTCGGCATTTGTCCCAAATTTTTTCCCCCTAAAAAATTTTAGATCCAGGTTTCATCGACAGTTATCAAACGTCGCAAAAATTCAGCTGGATTTTTGTTATACAGCTCAAGTACACTCGCGCGACATTTCAAGCCGTACGCGCTTTTGGTCAATTGTCAACAAACGCGGCACCCAGCGCGCGGACAATTTTCTCATACCTAAATCCTGTGCAAAATCTTGTGCACCCGTTCATCAGATATCTTACAGGCCTCAGCAATCTTCTTCACAGTCAATCGACGATCTTCCATCACAGTTTCATGTACTGACTCCACAATTTCGTCAGTTGAGACAGTTTTTGGGCGCCCAAAACGTTCATTAAAAATGCTGGTACGGCTACGTTTGTTACTCAGGCACCCAATGTTTGACGGTTGTGTACGAAGGGGACACTTCACCGTATACTGAGTCTAACTCGTCTTTTATTTCCTGAATTTTTTTTTCCTTTCAAATAAAGAAACTTGATCACCACTATCGACAAAAAATATCTGTCAACTTTATAAAGTGCCATGAATAAAGTACTGATCGGGATAACTTGAAATTTTTATGGGATACATGTATCAACGCCATCTATCAAACGATAGCAAGAATTAATTTCTATTATGACTGCTTGTTAATAAGACCGGAAACTTTTCAAATAACCCTCGTATTTTACTCAGTCGTAGAGCTTAAGGTTTCTCGAGCGGTACAGGGGCTTTTCCCTGCTAAAAGTTAATCCACTGAAGTACAGTAACACTCTAAAGTATGTTCTTCGTGCGATGTGGCAACAACGTTTGACGTACAGTAGTATGTGTGTATCTATGAGTTCAAAAATGGAGCCCAAAACATCTGGCCATGCATCTGTACGTCATGCAACGTTGCCACATTGACTTATCAAAGGTTAAATTTATAAAGAACAATTAAAAAAAAAATAACGGGCTTCTTAATGAACGTGAAAATTGGTACAGATGATTTTAGTTCATTCAACTTGCTGTTCAAAAAATTTCAGAATTTTTTCACTATTTTTCTCAGAAATATCGCGGTTTGTTGGTTATAACCCATAAGAACGTATGTTATTTTGTTATTCAAAAATCTTTGCAACGAGCTTCTTAAAAGACTTGAAAATTTAACTGAATTTTTTTTTACTTCAATCTACCGAATGCAATCATTTTCAAGCATTTCTCACTATTTTTAGTATAACGCTCGAGAAACCTTAATTGCTCGGAGGAGCGACGCGTTTCATTGTCATGCCCCCCTTCACCGCTCTCTACGAAGCAACTCGATGACGCCGACGAGGACGACGCGGTACCGTGGTTAAGCGTACCGCGGTAGCACCGCCGCTACATGCTTCGTAGGACCCGTTCCCATGTGGGACGCGATACCGTTCGCGCGATAGTCCCGCCGAGGGGTGGGAGGACGAGCCGTTACCATTTTCGGGCCCGCGATTTTGATTTCGAGGAAGAGCCTCCAGCAAGGTTGTCCCGAGCGAGCTCTTTCTCTTTCGCAGCGAGAACTTCTTTTTTTCCTCCCGACGACTCGACGCTCTTCGAGCGAGAATGACGTCGCGCGCGCGAATCACGCAGGTGTAATTATTCGAGCCGAATTTTGCGGAGCTCGCCTGTGGAAAAATGCGGTATGAGGGGAGAAAAAATAAGAAACGCCAAAGAAGGCTATCCTCGAGAATTGCACTCGACGACGACGACGAGACGCTATTCTCTCGATTTAGAGAGCGCGCGGACTCAAGCTCGCCGCCTAGTTGCGGAGACGCTGCTAAATAGGCCGTGACCATTCAGACGACTTTCTCCTCGAGCCGCAATAAGCGAAGAGTTGAAAACATTTTTCATATTTAGAACGCCGCAAGCCTCGCGCCGGCGCTCGGCGCTCGCGTTATCTACATACAGACTGTTCCCCTCTATACACGCCAGCGTAGCACATTGCATATCGGTTGACGCTATCGGATCCAAAATGGTTCCCTAAAATTCGATGACAATACCGACAGCCCAGACACGAACCAAATAGTCCAGACACGAACCAAATAGACGTTTCAGTCCGAAAAACATCGGTCATCTCAATAGTGGTGAATGTGACAGACGCTCTGACAGATAGCTTGATAATCGTTTGGATTTTTTTCGAATAATCAAGATAGTGAACGGAAGCAGCGCCATTTTTCTCTGGTTGCTTGTGCATAAAGAGCAGGAAAGGAAACATCAGTATCTCAGAAGAAGTGCCATCAGATAAGTTGCTTCCTAACTGACCGTCTTAACCTCATTTTGATCACGTATGAAGGACAAATATCTTTGTGGTTATCAAAATGAGGTTAAGACGGTCAGTTAGGAAGTAACTTATCTGATGGCACTTCTTCTGAGATACTGATGTCTCCTTTCCTGCTCTTTATGCACAAGCAACGAGAGAAAAATAGTGCTGCTTCCGTTCACTATCTTGATTATTCGAAAAAAATTCAAACGATTATCAAACTATCTGTCAGGGGGGCTATTCTCGACGCGTGGGAAATGCTTTTCGTGGACGAGATATTTTTCGTTAACGGATTTAAAGTTTCGTCGATCACTTTCGTTAACGATTCGAAAATCCCTTCCAAGATAGATCTCGTCAACGAAATTAATTTTCTCACACGAAAAATATGTTTACATCCCTTAGCGACGTCTTCTTTTTAGAATCTCGTTTAATCACTTAGCAACGACCCGTCGCATCGGCCCACCGCCTCGTCATATAACTCACCGGCATACAAATACCAAACCACATTCGTTGACGAAAACAGCGAGAATGACGAATGACACTTTCGTCAATGAAAAAAGTAATTTCGTTAACGAAGGAGTTTCGTATGGGAAAAAATTCCGCGTACAAAACTTCTCAAACAAAACAATAATTCCGTTCACGAATTCGTTTCTCACGCGTCGAGAATAGCCCCCCAGAGCTTCTGTCACATTCACCACTATTGAGATGACCGATGTTTTTCGGACTGAAACGTCTATTTGGTTCGTGTCTGGACCATTTGGTTCGTGTCTGGGCTGTCGGTATTGTTACCGAATGTAGGGAACCATCTTGGATCCGATAGCGCCAACTGATATACAATGTGCTACGCTGGCGTGTATAGAGGGGAACAGTCTGTATTTATCATGCCTCGAAAACCGCGGTCGCGGTGGGATGCGACGTTCTTCGCAGAGCGATCAGCTTCGGGGAAATCCGGACGCTCTCTCTCTCTCTCTCTCTCTCTCTCTCTCTCTCTCTCTCTCTCTCTCTCTCTCTCTCTCTCTCTCTCTCTCTCTCTCTCTCTCTCTTCTCTCTCTCTCTCTGTATCCTGAACTGTAAATCGGCGATGGGAAATACAGTAGCGCCAGTCTTCGCGGATACGTACACTAAGAAAAATAACTTGGTTAAAATGACAAGATGCATTTGGTTAAATGAATCTAGTTATTTTAACTAAAATACTGGTAAGTTGAACCAAATATTTAGTCATTCTAACTACATCTTTAATTATTCCAACTACAAGTCTAGTTATTCTAACCAGAAAATGGTCAATCAAACCAAACGGATGGAGGATCCATATTTCACCAAACGATTTGGTTGTGGTCTCCAGGATTTTGATTATATCGACCAAGTTATTTTTTTAGTAGAGGAAAGTCACCAAAGTCGGGCCCCGGTCTTTAAGCGGGCCCCTCTCTTTATTTTCATATGTAGATCTCTATACCCACAAAGTCACCTGCTTGTGATAGTTTTGGATACGCCCCGACATAATGTCTCCACCATCGGTTTTAATCTTTCATGGTTAACAATTGACAGTTCAAACAATTTCTTGCCGTTGTGGGAAACTTTTTCGTCCGTTCGTATTTGTTTTATTGTTGACGTAGTTTGACCGGTAAGTAATTCAAATTATTTGTATTGTTGAAGTGCATGGAATGATTGATCAGTTTATAGTGTTGAAGGTGTGGTTGGTTGCCCGAAAAAATAACTGTAACCACAAAATAAACAAAAACGATTGTGCGTAAGTCGGGCCCCTTATTTTTTCTGTTCCTTATGTGGGCTCCTTGTTTTGTATGCTCAATTCCTCTAAATTATCATTGTTCCGTCGCATCGAGCGACGGAATTCGGAAGGTTGATTCATAGCATTACTAATAATTAACTCGCCGACTATAATTAATCGCGTCATCGGCGAAGCGACATATTTCGGTGAACATAGGTCGTTAATACCTTGGTTCCGCATCTTTCCGGGAAAGAAGGTAAGGAAATATTAGAGATGTTCTTTTTAAGGTCTATAATGCTGCGATACGGGAAATTCCTATTGTTCATTCACCGGGGGTAACAGAGGATCCAGTGAATGAACGACATATTTTCCCGCCAATACACAAAGTTTAGAGGTTATATAGACTTTTAAATACCTTAAACTGTAAATACTCGTCTTAGATACTTAGTCAATAGTTTTGAAGCTTAGAAGTGCAGAAATTTTATCTTAGTAAAGTTAGCACTTATGCTAATCTTACACGGTTTCTCATTACGATTTCAAATCCACCAACACTCAACAAAACTGCTGCTAAAAACACCACTGTATCGTTCCTTGTCTGGAACTGAACTAACTGACGCTTTCGACAGACAGAGATAAAGAGTTTAGAATCATATAGCTAACGCGTCTGTGAATTAGAAAGATGCGACCATAACCTTTATAATCGCGATTTAGTTCGAAACCGTTCATTCACTGGTGCGTCTACCCTATACGCTATGTTCGTCGAAAGAAAGAAAAAAATACAAGAGGAACCATACTTCGTATTGATAAGAGAACGTCGTGACGCAAAACTCTCGATCATCGACTCTATAAAACGTGAAATCGACGAGTAGAGTTCGAGCGAAGATTTTACTCGTCCTCGACTGTACGAAACCTTGACGAGAAACCGACCCTCTCTCTCCTCTATCTCGAATCCCTCGATAGCGACATATCCAGTCGCGAACAAACTATAAAGATAGAGCGATAAAAACCGCATTTCTCACGGACGCGACCGCCATAACGCGTCACATCGCGATAAGAGCGTCGAACGGGCGCGAATAACCGCGAAGAGCTCCGCGCGCGTGCCGCGCGATATACAGGGTGTTCGGAAAAAACACTGACACAGAAATAGGGGTGATAGGTTACGTCATTACAAGTATTTTGATATCAGGGACCTATACCCGCAAGCGCCCCCTTCTGGAGATATCAACTTTTCAAGTTTATAACGACCGAGGTTGATCAAAGTAGAATAATATTGAGTTTTTTGTCTACCTGTACAATTGAAAAACAAATGAAAACTTGTATCCGCATCATATTCGAAAAGTACAAGGACTTGAGCCAAGCGGTTATCCTTTCCGCAAGCAGTTTGCGCAGTGGCACATCTATCCAGAATCGTTTCCGATGTTGCATGGACATGGGTGGCCGTCATTTTGAGCATTTGCTGTAGTACATTGTTTTTGTATCTCGTAAAATTAAATATTCGTTACCATCTTGATACGTTTCTAAAAATATTATTCTACTTTGTTGATAATCTCCAGAAGGGGGCGCGCGCTTGCGGGTATAGGTCCCTTATATCAAAATACTTGTAATGACGTAACCTATCACCCCTATTTCTGTGTCGGTGTTTTTTCCGAACACCCTGTATGTACGCACCCACAGTAGGCACAGACGCACGCACGCGTCTCTATATACACCGACGCGTACGTCATAGGTATACTCGTCACGACGAAGATATGCGTATTCGATGCGAGATTGCGCGTAATACGGAATAACGTCCTACGTGTGTGCATCCATTAGATGTGAGACCGGGATTACGTAAAGCCCGGTCTAGACGCACCGTCTTGTCCACGGTTTTGCCTGCGCAGTCTTTTGCGTGCAGGTAAGACGTAACGTCTGGACAGGAAAACTGTGGTCGGAAGACGGAGCAAAAAGACGGATTCTCGCAAGTGCAACGAGAATAGTCTTGCGCTCAGCCTTGCCTGCAGGCAAAACGGACGACAAGACGGTGCGTCGGCTTAACGTCGGCATTGGAGCGCGTTCGGGATTCGACTCGGTAATAAAAAGCCGGGTCTAGACGTACCGTCTTGTCGTCCGTTTTGCCTGCAGGCAAGACGGAGCGCAAGACGGAGCGCAAGACTATCCTCGTCGCACTTGCGAGAATGCGTCTTTTTGCTCCGTCTTCCGACCACAGTTTTCCTGTCCAGACACTACGTCTTAAGCCTGGTCTAGACGCACCGTTTTGTCCGCGGTTTTGCCTGCGCAGTCTTTTGCGTGCAGGTAAAGGTAGCCACAGACGTACAGTTATTCCTCAAGGCAAAACTGTGCAGTCGAGGCCTTGAGGATTTCCTTTAATGGCGGATGGCCCACACACGGACTGAGGTACACGTCAGTTCGTGACTCGGAATCTGTCGAATGGCGACATGACCTCTGGCGGTGAAAAAACAAACTAGTTTTAGATAGCAGTTTTGGAGGTTACCTACGCATTAGAAGGACACCAATAGAAATGTATTTATATTTATATGTGTATCGTGTGATACGTAATAAGAAAGTATTCAAAACTACGCGCTAAAATCACGCCATAAGAAAATATATTCGCTCTAGTGGCAAAAGTTGGAGTTAAAAGCGCCAGTACTGGAGGTTCTACCACACACGCCGAGTTTGGCCTGTTCAGTCAGGTCTGCGCAGTTATTCTCGATAGTTTTTCGAACAGGATTTTGTGAACTGTACAGTCTACCGGCGGCCTCAAGGTCTTCACCACACACGTTGAGGAAAATCTCAAGGCTTGGACTGCGCAGTCCAAACCTTGAGGAATAACTGTACGTCTGTGGCTACCTTAAAGGCGCGATCTCACGGGGTGTGGAGCACTACTTATATTGCGCATGTGTCACGTCAATGTGCCGACACTGATGTGACACATGCGAGTGCTCCACCACCCCGTGAGACCGCGCCTTTAAGGCCGCCACGCACACGCATGCTAGTTGGTCGTTTTGCTTGTACAGTTTTAAGTCGTAATGCAAGACGGAACACTACGGGCGACCATAGACACACATGCTAGTTCGTCGTTTTACTTCTACAGTTTTCAGTGCAAGACGGGACGCGGAGCAGCCCAGAGATATTCATTAGTGTTAAAACGAAACATGGCCGATCGTCATAAATTAGCAATTGCTGCTGCCGCTGTTTTAATTATTAAGAAAAAGAAAAAGCTTAAGATCAAGAAGAAATGGTCGAAGAATTGGTTACTATTGAGAGAGGAGTTAACTCATGTTAATTTATTAAACGAACTGAAGCTGGAACCTGAAGACTGGTTCAATTATTTGCGTATGGATAAAGAAACGTACAACGAATTACTGGCAATTGTAACACCACGCATTGAAAGAACAGACACTCAAATGAGAAAAGCAATAACACCACATGAACGCCTAAGCGCTACCTTGCGTTTTTTAGCAACGGGAAGGAATTACGAAGATTTAAAATTTACTTGTGCTATATCTGCTCAAGCTTTGGGAGAAATTATACCGGACACTTGTTTGGCTATTTATGAGGAATTAAAAGGAGAATATCTGAAGGTAAGTACTGTTTTATTCAATTAAAAGTGCAACAAATTATTCAATCTCAGGAATACATACATAAAAAAATAAACATTTATTCTTGCTGGAGTGTTGAATAACTAATTCAAGGGCCTGGAACATATTTCGAATAATATTCTGATACAGTTGATGAAGGTGTAGATGTTGTTAGATGAATGACAGGTTCAAGCGAATTATGAAAGACGTGCGCTGCTTCATTTATTATTCTTGAATGTTGTGTTAGATTTCCGAGTTGTGCTTCATACACTGCTTCGTTTATAATTTTTTTGCAAAAAACTGCCATGTTTGGTGGAAGCTCTTCCAGTTCGTGACTAATATATTTCCCAAATGACGCATATCTTCCAACTGATTCCTTCTGTACTGTACTTGATTGCAAAGAGGTTGCTATAATATCTAATACCTCATCAGAACGATCCGGTTTTCTCTTTTTGGAAGTTCTTGAAGTTGTTGAAGTTATTCTTGGCGAGGGTTGCGAAATAGATTGGGTTGGGTTGGGTTGGGTATTTAATTGAGTATCAGTTGCATTATTTGCATTTTCAACTTCTACTTGTTTGTCATGATCTTCAATAAAAATCTCTGTATTTTGCAAGTTCTGAAACAACAAAATTAATTTAGTTTCATTGTCTATTACAGTTCCCTACAACAGAAGAAGAGTGGAGTAAAATTGCGAAAGATTTTGAAACAAAATGGCAATTTCCAAATTGCTTAGGATGTGTTGATGGAAAACATATCAGAATAATGCCTCCACCTGGGAGTGGGTCATATTTTTGGAACTATAAAGGATATAATAGTTTGGTACTCATGGCAATAGCAAATGCAAACTACGAATTTATTTACTGTCATATGGGAACAAACGGACGTGTGTCTGATGGTGGTGTGATTGAAAATACTCCTTTTTACGAAAAACTTGTAAATAATCAATTAAATTTGCCGAAGCCCAAAACAGTTGTAAATAGCACTATTAAACTGCCATACGTATTCATCGGCGATGAAGCTTTCTGTTTACGTCCTGATTTTTTAAAGCCATTTCCACAAGGAAATTTAGACAAAGAGAAAAGAATTTTTAATTATCGCCTATCTAGGGCAAGGAGAATCATTGAGAACGTTTTTGGTATAATGGCTGCACGATTTCGTATTTTATATACCGAAATTAATCTCCAGTGTTACCTCGTATAGATCTTGTAGTTTTAACATGTGCAGTTCTACATAATTTTTTACGTAGAAAGTGCCGCGAATCATATATTACAAGAGAATGTTTAGATAATGAAGACTGGGAACAATCTACAATAAATACTGGACTACGAATGGATTCCAATACTGTTGCTGGTTTGCAAAATGGTCATAATAGACATTTTGGACGGGAAGCAAACGAATCTCGAAATATATTTCTTCAGTACTTTAATACTGAAGGAAAAGTTAACTGGCAGGACAATATGATCAATTAGTTTTAAAAATGCTACTTCAGTACACTTTAACAATAAACTTATAAAACAATGGAAAACTCTGTTATTAATTTCTTCATACGTACCTCACTCATTGGACTGATAACTATTTTTTGCATAGTGTCTGTTCCCTCTACTCTTGGCGTTTCTTGATCAGTTAGAAAAAGAAGCAGATCAAAGTACCACAAATTTGGCTTATGAATGTCTTCGGTACCACTTCCTGATCTAAGCTAAGCAGTGTATTCTTTAATTCTTTCGAAAACATGTCCGTAATGAATTAATTTTTTTTATAACCGTATCTTTAGTTGCTGTTGGATCGATTTCTTTCAGCTTATTAATTAAAATATCATAAGCCACATTTCTTTTTTGTTTGTCCGAGTAATCCTTGCTTTTAATTTTCCACAAACACTCATTATCTCGATATAAATCTATAAAATCAGAAAGAAATTCACGCGAGAGTAATCGTAAATCAGACATCTTCAGCTGCACTGGCAACGGAACTAACTCTGAACGGAGACGCGGAGAATTGTCAACACTAACTAATTTGAAAAACGGCTAGCGGGGGTATGCTTTGCCAAAATAAGAGGGCTGGTTTTTTTCTATGTATGGTGGGAGAAAGAAATTCTTCGAAACCACCGAGCTGGAGCATGAGGCGCCGGGAGAGTACGCAGATTCGGTGCCGTCCCCGGACAAGTGCATGTACACCGCAATGGTTTAATTTATTGCGGGTCTGCACTTTGTCCGAGGAGAGCGAAAGGCAGAGGGTTTCCGTACCCTTCTGCGAGGCTCCTGAAATTTGAGCACGCGGTCGAGGGGTTCTTCGCTTGCGACTCTTTCTTTCTTTAAAATTTCTTTAAAAAATGCATTCAGAGGAATAACGAGAGGAATGACGAGAGGAATGACGTTTTTTTTAATTTTATTGATGAAAAATGCAAAACACAATAACAATACTAATGTGAGCACAATACCCTGGGCGTGGGGTAGCTCGAGGGTTCTCGGTACTCTGACGTCACCGCGCCGACCACCGGAGGACCCCGCACGGGGCCTAACCCTCTCCCCCCCCCCTTTTTGTGAGGGCAACAGACTGACCTGACCTGTGACGGCGAAGGGGCACTTTAGGGCATTCTTGCTGGAGACGTCGTCGGAGTGATACGTGACTTTTACATCGTTTACCTGCGTTCTCACACTAAATAAATGAAATAAAAGTTAGGCTACATTTTCATAAATATGACTTTTTATCATTATAACATTTTATGTGGCTTTAGTGGTGACAGCCAGAAGACATGACGTTTTCAATACTTTAGATTAGTTAAAAAAAAATTGAAATATATTTTTGCAGTTATATACGAAATGAGTTGACAATAATAATCAACTTCTGTAACATACATAATGAAATATTATTTATTTGTTCTATTGATGTTAAATATTAAAAGAGGAGAAAGCAGAAGATCAAGAAGAAATGGTCAAAGAAATGGTTGCTATTGAGAAAGGAGTTCACACATATTAATTTGTTAAAAGAACTTAAGCTACAACCTCAAGACTGGTTTAATTATTTACGCATGGATCAAGAAACCTGCAATGAATTACTTAAAATTATAACACCACGTGTATTAAAAGAAAATTCACGCGACAATAATTGTAAATTAGACATTTTGGACTATGTATAAGACGTCATGCAAATCTACCGCACGCCCACTCACCGTCTTCGTCGCAAGCAAGACGGAACACGCACGAAAAATCAAACCTCAGTTGATTTCGTTCATGCCAAGCAATTGACGGTACGCAACGAATAAGACGGACGACTTAACACCACGCACACTCCGTCTTGCATTACGACTTAAAACTGTACAAGCAAAACGACCAACTTGCATGCGTGTGCGTGGCGGCCTTTAGACTGCGCATGCAAGACTGACGACAAGACTGTGTGTCTGTGGCTACCTGCTCGAAAAAGACTGTGCAGGCAAAACTGTGGACAAGACGGTGCGTCTGAACCGGGTTTTATAACGGAGAGTAGGATCGGCGACGGACTATAGCGCAGCCGGCCGATCGAACCGCGTGTCTACGTGGATAAGGCCGGCATTACACTATAAAAGATTTTTGACAAAGATCTTTTATAAAATATATTTGACGAAAAATTTGACTGTGTAATATGTCACATTTTATAAAACATTTCTGCTATAAAAGTTCTTTTATAAAAGTAATAGGAAACTGCTACATTTTATAAAACTTGTAGTAGTTGTGTTTCGGCAAGAGTGATGCGCCTCGACCCTTTTCCCAACTTTCACCAGATAGTCCAGTAAACGAAGCTCTGAAATACGACTTTTTGAGAACCAGCCTGCGTTTTGGTTTAACGTTGTCATTTGACCTTATAAAGCTCTGGGTGAAGTATCGCGGTTTTTCCTCCACGGGTTATGGTTGAAAAACAATAACAAATACCATAAAAATGGGTTATTCGAGAATAACTCGAAAACTAAGCGAGATATCGAAAAAAATTTTAATCCAAAATTGTAGAGCTTAAAATTCTCTATAAAAAAGATTCACACAGTTTACCCCCACTCCCCACGGTTCACCCTCTAGAGCCGCGCGAACGTTGGGGGGAAAAAAAAATCGTAAAACATAGAAAATTTAACATTTTCGAATGCATCTTTTTTTAAATTGCTTAAGAAGTTCTCTACTTTTTAAATAAAATTATATTTTTTTTCTTCATGCAATTGTTTAAAAACTGTCAAGTAAATAAAAGATATCTCTCGATATATTGAATTAATGTTTCTTCTTTGTGTTCCATAATTTTGTTAGTTAAATTCCCTACATATTACACTCGGGTCATTTTTTTGTAATTGGCGTAATTTTTTAAATATCTGCGTTTTAAAAAATTGCTTTTTCAACTACTTGGTGCGTCCGGAGAACCGCTGGTGCTACACATATAGTCTGTCTGCGCCGTTCACCCTTCTTTCCCCCCATGAATGGCACGGATCCGTGCCACACCGAGCCTTACCGCCCACTTAACACGGCCCGGCAGGGACCACATGTGGCAGGGACCGTCGCGGACGGGGTTCAACGCTTCCGATCCTTTCCGTCAAACGACGGGACAGTCATAAAGACTAGAGTCTGTGTTCCGTCGCACAACTTTTCCGGAAAAGGTTAATTAACGGACGGATCGAAATAAGTCGTTTCCCGCAATACCTATTCTAATAAACAATGTTCCGTCTTTGCGCGACGGACTACGCGCCAAATTAATCTTGCGTGGTGGGTTTAGGATGAATAAAATTATACCAATTTGTAAGGGAAAACAAACAATGCATTAACTTTATTTGCGAGCTGTTCCGGTCGCTCGGGGGTTTTCGAACGTACTGGTCGCTCTTCGACCCCGCGGCAATGAGGAACTTTCCCGGATCTAATTTATGGCTCAAAGGGCCCGAGGAGTGTCGAATTTCTCCCTCACACCGGTCTACGGCCCAAATGCGAAGAGCATTTGGGCGAATATGCGACAGACAATTTATTAATAATTTATTAATTCGTAGTGGTCACACGGGGTCCAGTGGACCCCATGGTAATAAAATATACATTTTTCTCATAAAAAGTTTTTATCACTTTATTTTACACGTTCAAAACCGACCTATTTGATTGTACGAGTTTCATGAAAATTAATATCTTCAAACTGTAAAATAAATATACTTTTTTCAAAACTCGTTTTAATACTGTTTTTTTTTCTTAAAAGTATATTATTTTAAGAGTGAAACGCAGGAAGTTCTTTACTCTATCTCAACAATTGAAACTTTAATAAATATTCCTATTCCTCCTTTTTTTTTCTCTTTCAATAGAAGATTTCGTATGCATTGAATTGCAAGTAATACAGTTATTTTTTTCACTTCTGTACGGATAGCCACTTGGTGTTCCATCTTTTCCATTGCACTGGGACAGCCTGTTAGAGGAACTAGCATGTGTATCCGAGTGCTTGCTTTAAGCATGCTTATTTAAAAGCATGCTTAAAAGTAGCATGCTCATATCGAGCAAGTGTAGCCGTTAAAAGAGCATGCTTTTTTTTAACCCGTAACCGGTGATGTACCTTTTTTTTTTTCATAAACACCGATGTGGAGTCTCAGAGACTCCTCTTGCAAAAGTGGGCTGTCAAACTCGACTTTCTTTTTTTTAGTAAATAGCACTGTAATTATCTTTTTATGTATATATTTAGAAGATGTTTTAGCATATTTCACTCAGGAATACTAACTGTTGCCTTTACAGAACATCATATTAAAAAATTGAGCCATTCTATTACAAGTGAAATACTGGCATATATAATATATTATATATAAGACACGGAAATTGATGCGTAAAGATAAAGAAAAACTGGGTAATATAAGAATCTTGGAAGAATCGAGCGACAATGAAGAATATTCCAGTGACGACAGCTACAATTTTGAACTTGACGATGACTCAAGTAGTGATGGGTCAAGTAGTGATGGGGCAGATGATAACGACAATGAAACAGGTAAGATTACATTTATTTTCATTTTTATTTGTGTAGTAAAATTCAGTATGTTGGTGAGTTCTAAAAGTGACCATTGTCGCATTTTTGAAAACTCAAGACATTGGTATTTTGTTACAGGAGCAGTTTTGTCAACTACATAAGGACAACCTCAAGTTCCAGCTGCTAATCCTGCAGTAGGCGCAATACAAATGTTTTCCTGTTTTTATTATTTTAATCTAAGAGTTCGAATATTTTATTTGTTGCCTATTAAAATAAAGATTTTCTTTGCATCCTTTATAGTTTTTTTTACATACAGTTTGGCCTAAACGCTGACGTTTCATACCTATCGGTCGAGCGCCTGCCGGAGCGGAGTCGATAAGGAAAGGTTGGAAATAAACATACAGAGTTCCGAACTGCCCAGCTCTGTTATAGCATCTCTAAGAAGATCTTATCGCACATCGTACATAAACTTATCGAGTTTCTCACATCTTCCGAAAAATCAATTAAAATATACTTGTCACGGATCCGTGTCGACGAAGATTAAGAGTCGATGATATGATCATTAATAATTATACGTGATATTTTTTACTAATACTTTTTTACATTTTAATTCATGTATCTTTGATAGATATAATAACAAAATATCAGTAAATAATTATTTATTTGAATTTATTGTAATTGAAAAATATTAGTTTTCATAAATATACACAGTATAAAATGTTCGCCCTTGCATACAAAAATTGCGTGTTAAAATTTAAATTAAACAATTCTTACGTTTTCACGTGTAAATTAAACACAATAAAATATAAATCTGTAAAAATTCATAGTTTAATCGCCGAGAATTTTAACACAGCTTGGTATTACTTTTATCATACATCTGTATAGCTCTTTTCAACACACTATATACATATGTTTATTATTTATACATATGTTAAATTTGACCCACAATTTTGTACTGTGTATTTTCATTACATTTACATTTAAAACCGAAATTTAATGAAACATGGAATTCTTGAACTTTTATTTTGCCAAATGTATTGCATTGAAATTATTGTTATAATTAGGCATTAAAGTTTTATTGAATAATTATTATAATATTCCATTAACACAAATAAACAACCTAAATTTCATGAAGCTGTCTTACAATGCCATCTCATGCTCTCACTCGCACTCGTGCGCATGAATAATAAAATGTTAGCTTTGCTAAAATGACGTATGTAGGCCTGGGGGCTCTGGGATCTTACTCTATAGCACATTTTTGCACACTAGATCGACAGTTGTGGAATAGGCCTACTGGGGAAACCACAATTAAAAAAACGCGCCGTTTACTATACCTCATGGTGGTGTGGAAACGAGTACAATTATTGAAGAGGTAAGTGGATGAAAGAGTTATGTCCGAATGTAACTTCTGGTAAAGCGACCTACAAACTCAAATATCTCTGAACCAACTTTTTGCTACATAACCCCTTCATCCACTTACCTCTTCAATTATTAGGTGTACAACTTTGCGTCCACTGTTTTCCGCTATCTATTACGTTAGAAAAACGGCGGAAGCAAAGTTGTTTCATTTTCATTAATTTATTTCGACTTGTTCAACCACACCAATTAACTCGTTAAAATTATGTCATAGTTTAATCATGCTTGAATCTATAATAAAAAAACGGCGGCGGTGGTATTTTTAATATGTTAAATAACAATCATTGAAAAATTCAAACTTGTTATTTTACTTTATTTATGAGCGAAACAATCCGATACTTTTTTTTATAATATAGTTAATATGATGGTGCATAATATATTTTGCTGTGCGAAAGCGGTCGAGGTTAGAGAAGTTTAAACGGAGGAGAGCGAGGCCCAGGAGGGAACGGACTCGAGTGGAGTATCCACCATCCATGGGGGGGAAAGAAGAAGGGGGAAGTGTGAATGGCGCAGAGACATAGACTATATATGTAGCACCAGCGGTTCTCCGGACGCACCAAGTAGTTGAAAAAGCAATTTTTTAAAACGCAGATATTTCAAAAATTACGCCAATTACAAAAAAATGATCCGAGTGTAATATGTAGGTATTGGAAATGGGGTATTTTCAATAATTAAAACACCAATTATAAGTGAACTGAATTCTTTTATTTTGACTACGCGCGGAAGACACATCCGCGCTTAGAGACTTCCTTGAAAAGACTAACTAAAAGGGCATATAGGGATCATGATCTGGACCGCTGATGAGTGGTTCCTTTCTTTGGTTTTCCTAGCGGAGGCGCGACACTGCGTCGCCGCATAACATAAACATTGGCATTCTCGCCCCAAGGAACCCTCTCGAGCGATACACACCAGACCCCCCTTCTGCACACTCTAAACACCGATTGATTTTTGCCTCAAACATTTTCTAGTTTCTAGTTCATAATTTCAACACGCCCCCTCAAAAATTAATCGGGTTCTATATTTGCACTTGCACTCTTATGATGTGATGTGCCTTCCTTGCGCTTTCTGGGAACTTACTGTGGCCCAACATTTGTTGCGTAGGATTAAGGAAAACCCAGAAAAACTTAACCAGACCACTGCTAATTTTTCATATTTACATATAAACATTTTTTACATTATTTTCATATTTACATATATATTTTTTTTTTTTTTTTTTTTTTTTTTTTCAGTTTCTCAAAAAAACTTTACATAGATACATGACGCCTTATTCCAGTCCCATTTGTCCTCTTAGATTGACAAATTTTATAGCTGGAAGTGACTTAGTCAGAGCATCTGCCAACTGCTCACCTGTAGGAATATATTTCAACTTAATTAATCCTTCTACAATTCGTTCTCTTACAAAATGATATTTTATATCTATGTGCTTCGTTTTCTTGTGGTTGGTTGGGTTATTTGCAATACTAATACAACCCATGTTATCTTCATAGATTATCATTGGCTCCTCTTCAACATTTATTTGAATACTTTTTGCCAATGATCTCAACCACAATGCTTCTCTAACTGCTTCATAAAGGGCCATATACTCGGCCTCAGTTGATGAAGCTGCTACTGATAATTGCTTTTTGGTGTTCCAGCAAATAGTACAATTGTTATACATTTTAAATAAATAACCTGTCGTACTTCTCCTATCAGTTTCGTCACTGCCCCAATCAGAATCGACATAGCCACACAAAATACGCTTCGAATTACTTCGGGTGTACGTTAATTTTAAATCAATTGTGCCTTTCAAATACCTCAATACCCTTTTCAGACATTTCCATAGCTCTTCGTTGTTTTTATTGGTGAATCTACTCAAAATACTAATTGCAGCACTCAAATCTGGTCTCGTGCAAATCATGATATACATTAAACATCCGATCAAGTTTCGACTCGGTGAGTCATACTTATTATCGGAGTTTAATGCTTCAAAATTGAGTTTACTCTCAAGAGGTGTATTTACTGAATTACACTCATTCATTCGAAATTTTTCTAGAACTGTTTGAATATAAGCACTTTGATCTAATGTTATTCTATCTGTTTCTCTAGTAATTTTAATTCCCAAGAAAAGTTTAATTTCGTTTAAATCTACCATTGAAAATTCATTCATTAGGTACTCTTTGAATTCATTCATTGTTCGTATATTAGCAGTTACAATCACGAGATCATCTACATATAACACTACATAGATATTTTTGGAAACATCCCCTCTATCTAGAATATAGATACATCTGTCTACTGGAGAATTATTAAAACCTCTCCTTTTAAGCGCTTGTTCAAAAACTTCAAACCAGCACCGAGCTGCTTGTTTCAATCCATAAATTGCTTTATTCAATTTACATACCTGATTTCTTTTACAATTAATTCCCTCAGGGACTTTCATATAAATATCCTCTTTCAGTTTACCGTTTAAAAAGGCGGTTTTGACATCCATATGATGTATTAACAAATTATTTTCATTTGCAAAGGCTATGACGAATCGAAAACTAGCTATTCTAGCGACTGGAGCAAATGTTTCATTATAATCAATCATGTATTCTTGGCTAAACCCTCTCGCAACCAAACGAGCCTTGTGCCTTAATGGATTCCCAAACTCATCATTTTTGATCGTAAATATCCATTTACAATCAACGATATTTACCCCTTCCGGCCTTGGTACTAGTGTCCAAGTTTTATTTACACGCAGAGAGTCTATTTCAACCTGTACAGCTTGCTCCCAAAGAGTTCTATCATCGCTCTCTTTTATCTCTGCAAACGACTTCGGGATTTTACATTTGACAGACTGAGCACATAAAATATAATCATCAAAATCATTTTCTGTATATGAAACAGGGGGTAAATCTTTTATGCGATCACTTCTCCTCGGCATATCATCTGTTTTATTTATATTTGATGAAGAGTCCTGTGCACATTTTTCTACACCTGTTGTTGCTTCACGCTCATTGTTTACTTTAGCGATTTTACTCGGTCCACCCTGATCTTCGTGATCAGATATAACTTTTATTTGACCGTCATCTGATTTCTCATTATCAGGCTCACAAGACTCTTCCAACTTTGATTCCAAGTTGGGATACTCATTTTCAATTCGGGTATCCCTAGAATGGGTCCCCTCATTCCGTCCCGATCTTACAATCGGTCTTGAGTTCAAAAAATTAGTCTCATCCACAATGACGTCCCTCACAACAACATACTTTTCAGTTTCCACGTCCCACACTCTGTAACCATTCGGTTCGTACCCAACAAGAATCCCTTTCCAGGATTTTTCATCAAACTTTGATTTCCTGTTCTTTTTATGTACATAAACCGTCGAACCGAATACCCTCAGATATTTAATTTGAGGTTTCTTATCATGCCACATTTCATATGGCGTTTTACCTTCCCTCAGAGCTTTTGTTGGAGATATATTTATTAAATATGTGGCAGTTAAAACTGCATCACCCCAGAAAACCTGCTCCAGCTTTGCACCGGCTATCATAGACCTAGCCTTATTGTTTATTGTTTGAACCATACGCTCTGAGACACCGTTCAATTGAGGTGTACGTGGGACTGTTAAATGGTAACTGATACCTTTTTCTGTACAGTACTCTTTCATCTGATTTGACAAATATTCACGCCCATTATCACTATACAAATTTACTACTTTCAAATTGAAATGGCTTTCAGCTTTTGCAACAAAATCTTTAAATGCTCTAAATACTTCAGATTTGTACGTAATCAGGTATGTAACACAATAATGGGTCTTTTGATCAACAAACAGAACAAAATAATTTTTACCTTCTACCGTAGGAGGAGTGATCGGTCCTGCCACATCTGAATGGACGATAAACAATGGTCTTTTTATATGCTCTCTGTCTTTTTCTTTCTCGAAAGGTAAACATGCCTGTTTTCCAAATATACAAGCCTCACAAAGACGGTCATTTGGCATAACTCTATCTATTAGCCTAATGTCACTTATCAGACTCTTCGTTTTCATTAAAAGAAATTTAGATTTCCCTATATGGCCTAACCGTCGATGCCATAATTCATAATTATCCTTTTCATTAACTTGGGCAACACCGTTTGCTGTTATCGTTCCGACTTTGAAGTCAATAATAACTAAATTATTTACAGGCTTACCTTCCATTATGTCTCTACCATATTTACTTATAAGTATTTTGTCACCGAACACGATTTTCAATCCAGCCTGTCGCATCTTGGTGACTGACATCACGTTGTGTGGAATCTCAGGGCAGTAAAGAACGTCCTCCAATATTCCCTGAACACCTTTGTTGCTGACCAGGTTCAGCACTCCTTTCTTTGTTGCATAGATGTATTCTCCATTCTTTGCAATGGAAATTTTGAGTTGTGGTGACAAATCCTTGAAGCCATCAATTAAATCACTTCGATTAATCAAGTGATCAGATGCACCGGAATCCAAAATGAAAGTGATTTCATTTTTCTCCTGTTCTTCGTACGGGTAGTTCCCAAGCATGTAACTAAACCCGTCAGCATCCGAGCTAGACCGAATGTGTTGAGCGGTCTGCACTGTTCTCCGATTTCGCTGTCTCTCTCGCTCCGGTGTCTCCTTACTGCGCTGTTGTCCCCTTCTATTCTTCTCTCGTTTTTGAGTTTTTAGAAAGTATCTACACTCAGACTTTGTATGTCCCGGTTTACCACAGAAAAAACAATTTCCTTTAAAACCTTTGTGCATGGGATTAAATTTATTAAAGCCATTACGAAAATTCTTTTGTTTTCCACCATAGAAATTTTGGCGTCTCTTATAATTTTCTCTTTGACTTTCCACTTGCAACACTTTCGCACTTGTATCACCTTTTTCTTTCTTCAATTCTAACTCACAGTCTAGTAATTGTTCTTTTGCTAAATCCAACGTAGCATTTTCCCTTGGCGTTGCTTGAATTATTTTCTTCGTCATACTGTACTCTTCTGGAAGACTACTTAACAAATAAGCTACCTTTTGTCCTTCATCAACTGACACACCTGATGATGATAATTCATCAATCAAATCATCAAACACATCAAAATGTTCTCTTAATGTTTTACCACTCTCCAATTTTAAATTTCCCAATTTATGTCGCACAGAAAGCTCAGTGGTATTACTTTGCCTTTTGTACACTGCATCTAAACTGGTTAAAATTGATTTAGCAGTTGAGTCTTCTTTATCGTATTTTAAATGAGAATTACCCAAATATTTTACCACTAAACACCTAGCAGTAATTTCTGCCTTTTTCCACTCATCATTTATCAATTCAGGAGGTTGATCTTCAATTACTTTTATCACAAAGTGTTGACGCAACAAATTGCAAATTCTATGTCTCCATGCACTGTATTGATGTCCGTTAAACAATGGAATATTATCTTTATTGTTCCTTGGTCCTTCCATTTTCACTTATTAAAAATACACTGAGACTGAGGCATTCAAAATGTCAATCAGAAACTAATTTTACACTTAACACAAACTAAAGTTTTTATAAACTCACTAAAATTATAACATTAATTATTCACAAATTAGCACCAAGCATCCTGGGCCCATAACCTATTGGAAATGGGGTATTTTCAATAATTAAAACACCAATTATAAGTGAACTGAATTCTTTTATTTTGACTACGCGCGGAAGACACATCCGCGCTTAGAGACTTCCTTGAAAAGACTAACTAAAAGGGCATATAGGGATCATGATCTGGACCGCTGATGAGTGGTTCCTTTCTTTGGTTTTCCTAGCGGAGGCGCGACACTGCGTCGCCGCATAACATAAACATTGGCATTCTCGCCCCAAGGAACCCTCTCGAGCGATACACACCAGACCCCCCTTCTGCACACTCTAAACACCGATTGATTTTTGCCTCAAACATTTTCTAGTTTCTAGTTCATAATTTCAACAGTAGGGAATTTAACTAACAAAATTATGGAACACAAAGAAGAAACATTAATTCAATATATCGAGAGATATCGTTTATTTACTTGACAGTTTTTAAACAATTGCATGAAGAAAAAAAATATAATTTTATTTAAAAAGTAGAGAACTTCTTAAGCAATTTAAAAAAAGAAGCATTCGAAAATGTTAAATTTTCTATGTTTTACGATTTTTTTTTCCCCCCAACGTTCGCGCGGCTCTAGAGGGTGAACCGTAGGGAGTGGGGGTAAAGTGTGTGAACCTTTTTTATAGAGAATTTTAAGCTCTACAATTTTGGATTTAAATTTTTTTCGATATCTCGCTTAGTTTTCGAGTTATTCTCGAATAACCCATTTTTATGGTATTTGTTATTGTTTTTCAACCATAACCCGTGGAGGAAAAACCGCGATACTTCACTCAGAGCTTTATAAGGTCAAATGACAACGTTAAACCAAAACGCAGGCTGGTTCTCAAAAAGTCGTATTTCAGAGCTTCGTTTACTGGACTAAGACTCTTGGGAGGGTACGGACACTCTTTGCCTTCAGGGTCGATCTATCATAAATTAAGACACCGAGACGCACGCACGGCTGTCCTTGGACCGCACCAAGGGACGTCGACATATCTGCGCGCTTTTTCCAGAGTCTTTCTCACGCTTTTACTTGTTTAACTTTTTCGAAATAAAACATTTCTGCTATAAAAAAGTTCTTTTATTTATTCCGAGGGAAGAGATCTAGCTAAATAAGAACCTAATAGAAAAATTTATTTGACATAAATAGACATTTATTTATATCGAATAAAAAGCAGGGGTCCCACTCTCTAAAATTTGATTTTATGTATAATTTTATACTGGGTTTTTAGTAAATTTTACGTGTTTTATACTAGTTTTCTTACCGTTTTTTATAGTTTTTACCGCTTATACGTTCATGAAATAACAAAGGTATAATATGTAAACTGATTTATTGTACTTAAATACAAACAATACAAAACAAAACAAAACGCTATACAGGAACGAAATCAAAATAAAATAATTAGTTACTATAACTCGTACCATAAGTAGTACAGGAATCAATGCAAAAGGTTTTCTTTTTCTTTCTGGAGGTTGGTTATTTTTATTTTAAGAACCTGTTGTTTTTCTCGGCCCATCTCAATCATTTGTTGCGCGATTAACATCAACTTTTTATCTGCCGTTTTCCCAGCGAGCAGGTTTTTTAATTGCTGACTGCCATCGGCAATTAATTTATCCGCAACAATCATTGCGTTTTCCTCGTCTTCGATTTGCTTTTCAATTGCAACAAGTTTTTCTGAATTATCGTCCCTTTTCCTTTTTCTGTCTTGTCGTTGTTCCTTCAGTTGCTTTCGTTGGTCATTTTCTTTCGGTTTATTCAAATTGGCTAACCGTCCGGATTCCTGGGATGCCATGTAGGCCGACCTTGACACAATTAAGGGGTAAGGCCACCATGCAACTTTTAAAAAATTGAATTTTTTTTATTCGCTTAAAACCTTCCTTAAACCCTCAAGGATAAGAAAAAAAAGTCTCATGGTCAAAAAAAAATCTCGAACCGGCCGTTTATGTCAGCTTGCGGAGGCGCCTCGCGGCGCGTCAACTGCATGTTGGGACGTTTAAACGCGTTTTTCTCAGAAGACCATTTTTCAAATCGGGCGTACCGATAGCGGCTACAAATCTTTATCGATTGCCCTGAAATTTTGAGAGTATCTTTATACACATATAATCTAATAGACCACGTAGGGATTTTTCGATATGTTGTAAACTTTTTGTTTCATAAATGATTAAATATGAAATTCTTACGTGAAAACGTGAACTTTTCCTTCATATGCTCACCATTTCTCGAAAAATCGATATTTATAAAATCCCCTACGTAGTCTATTAGTTTATGATATATATTAAAGACAAATTTTTTGATTTTTGATCTAGGTTCACTTTTGGAGGTGTAGGCGGTACGCCCGTTTTGGATCCCCAGAAAAACTCGTCGCAGAAACCGGATCCTAGAGCGGCCATTTCTTAACGAAAAATTAAAAACAAAATGTTTCTTTTGTACCTCTAAAGACACTTGATAAAGTACTGTATAAGAAAATTCTACAGCTTTTACTATACTCCTACAAAAAATTCCCAAAATCGTCCTTCTTTCTTGATGCGCATGATGGCCTTACCCCTTAAGTACTTTCTTCGTAATAGGAAACTTAAGTACATCCCCATAGTTTGAGATGGCACTTTTTACCATTCGCATTGCTGTGATTGTGCCTTCACTCAAAGATTGCCTGTCTTCTAAAACTGCTTTATTTACGCTAAAACCCCTCTCTGGAGCAGCATTTCCATGAGGAATTAATAATAAAGATCTTATTAAGATGCACAGTTGTAAATATTTGGGCTCCCCATTCACGTCTACAATTTTGGAAATTTCATTCCAATAATCTTCTACAGACACATATTTTTCATTGCTATCTTTATATAAATTTTCTCTGTTGATATCGATTTCGTAAAGTCTGTATTGACTAGCAATTAAGGAACATAGTTCATCACAGGTTAAGTTCACATTGAAGGTACATTTTAAAGTAGTTGCTCCATTTAAAGTCGTGATAACTTTGGAGCTAAGTCTTTTTATTGCACTTAAATCATTTGTTTTGGGGGCAATTGACTGAATGTCTTTTAAAAATTCCGAATCATATGGAAAATGGCTCTTAAGGTAGAGTACTGCTTGTTTATAAAACTTTTTAAAGTTATTATACAGAATAAGAGCGTCTCTAGTACGCAATTTTGAAATTAAACGGTTAACTGTAATAGAACTGTCTACTATTTCCAGATGATTATCGTGTTTTTCTATATCAATTTTCAATAACTGTTCAGTAGTTGCCCGTTCTTTAATATGATTGTCATTTAAAAACACCAATTTATCTTTTTTTATGAACTTTGACAGAAGAGTATAGAGTAGGAGATCCATTTCGTAATATAATAAATATATCTTTGGTTCCGAGTCCTGAAAAATTCTAAGAAAACGCTCAAATGGTAAAATGGCATCAATAACAAAACCAATTTCGATCAAGGTTTCAGGATTCGTATAAGCTTTGATTTAATTCGTTTATATCTATCAGTCTGTTCTATATTCTTCGCAAAATCTTTGGTTTTCGGTAAATATTTTAAAAAATACTCTGTTATGTTCTTCCACTGCTCAGAGATTCTTTTTAGTACGGGACCCAAACTGAGCCAGCGAGACGAAACATGTCGCAATAAATAGGAAGCCGTTTCTTCTGTAACTTCTTCAAGTTCTTTAAAATCAGCCCGCCTGGCGCTTGAGTATTTAAAAAAAAATGTAGATCTTGGGCCAGCTCCTCCAAATCAACATTCAAAGATGTCAAAGCTTTTTTAAAACCATTATGAACTCGATGCAAATTACATGTACCGATCTCAATAATTGTTGTACTATTATTTTTTAAATCCTCTTTTAGAATGCGCAAAAATTTTAAATTAACTGTTGGTCCATCCATGCTTATGGCCATCAAAAACTGATATTTTAGGTTAAACTCATTTAAAACTTCTTTTATGTGCTGACACAAATCTTCTGATGTGCAGTGACCAAGAAATGTTGACCCTCTAAGTAGGCTGTTACTGTCCGATGAAACGTTTTAGAATGATACGTTATGTAAACATCCATCTGTTTTTTAACCTAAGAACAAAAAAATGTATCAATCAATTGTACCTACTTTATTTTATATTAACAGTCCCTACCTGCGAGGTTGTGGTTTCGTCAAATAATATTGTATAGGGTGTATCTGATATATCGTTCACTAATTCATTTTTTACGTAAGGAGCTATCCCAAACTGAATTATGTACTTAGTTTTAGTGTATGACAAAGACGAATTCTTGGCTATTTCAGAGTCGGGAAACATTTCTTTCCATAAGGAGGAAATTTCCTGTTGGCTATTGAATGAAAAATTGCTAGCCACGCATTTTAGACACCATAGCACTTCACATTTTATAATCAACTCTTCAGATGTTAGATTCTTTGGTTTTGACGTAGGTAGACTTAGTGTTATAGTATTATTGTTAGCTTCAGATGTGGATATTACAAAACGCCCTTGAATTTTCGAAGCTTCAATTGCCAGTTTATGTGATTTTCCATTGGCATGACTCTGGACCTGGCCTTTTCCCCTATTATCTACTTTGAACTTTCTTCGGCATACTGTACAAAGTGCTGAGTATTCATCTCCATCATCGGCCTTTTTTAGCCAAAAAAAATCACTTTCCCACGCCGTTAAATATCTTTGCTTTTTTATTTTGGACATTTCATTTCTTTATAAACAACACCACTATACGTCACGTCTCGTCTTACTTTACCTAACCAAACAAATACTTTTCGAACAGACGAGAGAATACCAGCTGTGTTTGGAATTCACACTTCGGCCACTTCGAGCGCTGCGCCCCGATCACCAATAAAAATTCAACGCAATCACAACGATCGGAGCGCTCTTAGTGACCGGATTGTCAATCAATGCAGAACGTGAACGCAGCAGAATTACGCGCACGGCGTACACATCATTGATTGGTTCGTTAATAAAAGCGCATTTTTTAAACATTTTACCTGTTTAATCAGGAATTGATGATTTTTTAGGAAAAAAAATCATAAATTTTATATATTTTAGGTCAAATGTACTGTTTTTATGTCTATGTATACTGTACATGCGAATTTTTACTGTTTTTATACAATTTTATACTCAGTGGGACCCCTGAAAAAGTCTATAAAGTCTATTTAAATTAAATTAATGTTTTGCATACCTTTTTTATCGAGTACGAACCTAGTAGAACATTTATCTAATTCAAATAGAGTTTTATGTTAGGTCGATTTGTGAACATGCTAGTTTCTAGCATGCTCGATACCAGCAAGGCTTTGGACACACATGCTACTAGGTTGCATATGCCAGAAAGTAGCACGAAAGCATGCTACTTACTAGCATGTGTAGTTGGGGCTTACTGGAATTTGATAAAATATTTGAAAGTGTAATATGTGCATTCAGCTTCCTTAAAAGAAATTTTATAAAAGATATGATCAAAGATCTTTGTCAAAGATCTTTAATAGTGTAATGCCGGCCTGAGCGGGAGAAACAAGACGCCAGCGCGGAGCAGTGGATGCAGGTGCCCCCGGCGACGCGGTGGTGGGTTGGGTATACCCGGTCCGCGCACACGTGCACGTGCACTGCGCGACGTAGGGATGCCCGAGCGCTTACTATCGGACATAGGTTGGATTTGCGATAACTCGGTTAATGCGCGCCAGCCTACTTGCGACGCGGGCGATAAAGCCGAGCGAAGTCGCGCGTGTGTACGTGTACGATCGGTCGGGAGAGAGAGAGAGAGAGAGAGAGAGAGAGAGAGAGAGAGAGAGGGAGGGAGGGTGGGAGGGAGGGAGGGAGGGAGGGAGGGAGGGAGAGAGAGAGAGAGAGAGAGAGAGAGAGAGAGAGAGAGAGAGAGAGAGAGAGAGAGAGAGAAACAGGAAGAACGTTTCTTCTACTTTCCCTGCTGCTCCCCTCCATGAAATCTTTAGTTCCCACGCCGAGCCGCGGCGGCTCGCCGGGAATTCGGATTGCTCGTCTACACCGGGAAAAGAATGCACTCGAGTCAATTAAGCTTATTAACAAAGCTTAAGCTTTGAATAACAAAGTGACGACAAAGATCTGTCCTCAAAATTCCCTGATTTTCAGATGAAATGTTTGTGAATTTCATAGCTGTAATCATCGAAACTAGTACGAAACGCATTTACTAATCGGCTGAGCATAAAGTCCGAATTACTCGAATCAAATAAGCTTATTCGAGGTGGCGACAAAAATCTGTCCTTAAAATTCCCTGATTTCCAGATGAAACGTTAGTGAATTTCATAGTTGTAATCATCGAAACGTGTACGAAACGCATTTACTAATCAACTAAGCACCGGATTCGAATTACTCGATTCAATTAAACTTATTTAACATGTTCCGTACCGAGGCATTTTCGCTGTTTCGGCTGATGAGTGCCAGGCCCCGAAATCACAGGTCTGCCAAGCTTATAACTTTGGTAAAGTTTGTCGTATTGGTTATTTTTCAATACTTATCAACTAGTTTTACTTCGCGCTACCAGGTGGTATGCCGCCCAGTGGCGGCGCATGATTTGTGAAGTTTTTGTTCGTGTACCGCCATATGGCGGCGCGTGGCACGGAACGTGTTAAGGTGGCGACAAAAATCTGTTCTCAAAATTCCCTGATTTCCACATCAAATGTTTGCAATCATCGAAACGAGTATAAAACGCATTTACTAATCAACCGAGCACAGGATTCGAATTACTCGAGTAAGGGCCGGTTTTACCAACAGGTATAAACGCAGTATAGCGCTATACCGCGTTTATACCGTGTTGGTAAAACCGGCCCTAAATGAAATTTATTCAGGGTGACGACAAAAATTTGTTCTAAAAATTCCATGATTTTGAGATCGAACGTTTGCGAATTTTATAGTTATAATCATCAAAACGAGTACGAAATGCATTTACCAATTGGCTGAGCACAAGATCAAAATTCCCTTCTGAAACGGTCGCAGTAGCGAATGTTGCTTGCTACTCATTATCACATGGTTCAGTGTCAGTATTACTGAGACGATACGTTTTACGACGTCACAGGACTAATTTTCGCATTCTAGCATATTTCCCTGAATTTTTAATTCAGTTCGCCAATTCCCTGAGATTTCCAAATCATTAAAAATGCCTGAGGATTCCCTGATTTCCTGGTTCTGTCGCAATCCTGTTATTTTCGAACAGTCCTAACAGCACATTTATTCGATAAAAATGAATATCAATTGAACGTATATAAATATTATAAATTTAATTGAATACGATTTAAACTATTTAGATTTGGACTAGTCTTAGGACTGTCCAAGAACACATTTATTCCAATCGAGCAATTTCCTTCTCAATGGACGAATCCACTTGGAAAGATCGCTCGTAAACACTACAGCGCGGAGGAGGGCAACCTCGATAGTCGCGAGAGCCAACGTATAGAGCTGCGCAGCAGTTCGCCGAGGACGAAAAACACGCCGCGGCTGACGCGCTATTTCGCCGTTATAGGGGAAGGGGAGAGGCGAGAGACGAGAGTTAGCGCGCGATGTCATTCGAGGAAATTAGCCACGATAAGGGCATTGCGGCGCGATGAATATTGAGGAGAGAAGCGCGGAAGCTGATCGAGAGGAATTGGAGCGACGGGGGAGAACGAAACGGCCGCACCTCTCGGCGCCGCGTTGTACCGAGCGCCGTCGAAAAAGAGTGCAGCCAGACGCCTCTCTGCCTTATCCACTCGACTGGCTCGACCTTACCGACCCGCGTGAACCTTGGCAGCCCAAGCCGCTGTCGACGAATGAATAAGCGTGGAGCAGCGAGTAGACGCAGAATACCGTATGTATCATCCCAAATTAAACAAGCTTAGATACCGACATTTTAGAGAGTTTTTGGACTGCTAAACTGCACGTCCTGGTTTTCGGTTATTGGTTATTGTGAGCATGCGCAGATTTATTCCCTTAACGTTAACACCATCTTATTGAAATTAGTTTTTGATCCTGAAGAAGGCGTTACGTATAACGTAAGTGTAGCGGACTACACTATAAGGGGCCGTTCATAAATTACGTAGGGCATTTAGGGGAGGGGGGGTGTAGACTCAATATTATAAATTCTTACTATAGGCAGGGGAGTAGAGAATCTGATCTTACGTAAGATTTTAAATTGAAAATTTTAGTACTTTCGCGCTAAGAATTGGAGCTATCAGATAGCGCCATCTGCACTTCTGCGTCTCTCGCCTCAATGCTTGGACCTGCTCAGGTTTTTTTTATCACAGGACGACAAAGCGCGTATACCAATTGGTAAAACTGCTGTAGAAAAACAAGCACCCTTTCTGATGCATATGGAATATCGAGTGCGACTGCCAGATCATGACTGGATTGTAGCAGAAAAACATAAATTAATACCTTTTCAGTATATGCTGGCATTGAAATTACTCCTGAAGGAATGGGCAGACCTGAAGCAGTAACATACAGTGGGCCTACATACATTGCAATAAGATCAGGAAAACATTCGTCATCATCTGCGCGCACTCATAGCATCGACTTAGAACGTCTTATGGAGTTGAAAGAATTCCAATCTTTAGCCAAAACTGACGATAATTGTGTGAAGCCAGTTATAGCCATGACTGTTGATGGAGGACCCGATGAAAATCCACGTTTTCCTCAAGTTATCTCTCATGCCGTTTCCCATTTTCAAAAATTTGATCTTGATGCTATATTTATTGTCACTAACGCTCCGGGACGAAGTTGTTTCAATCGAGTTGAGCGTCGAATGGCTCCATTAAGTCATCAATTATCTGGACTCGTTTTACCGTATGATTCTTTTGGGAATCATCTTGATGATCAGCGACGTACAGTTAATGAAGAACTTGAACTTCAAAACTTCAAAATGGCCGGTGATATTTTAGCGCAAATATGGAGTAAATTAATTATTGATGATAAACCAGTTGTTGCTGAATATATAAATCCCGGGAGTGACAATATTGATGTAAGCCCAGCGGAATGGTCTCCCGATTGGTACTGTAGACATGTAAGAGAATCTCAGTATTTACTGCAAATTAGTAAATGCACAGATTCTGAATGTTGCGGAAAATTAAGAAGTAGTTTGCAAATCATTTTACAAGATGGGTTTATTCCACCACCTTATCCTCTTCGACAAGCACAAGCTTTAGACATCCCACTTCTTAAAGATCAAGCGAATGCTAATTTTTGTCCCTTATTTGTACAATTATCTCTAAACATTGACATTCCTAGTCGTTCAGACTTCATTTCAACACCATACGACTTTTATTGCCCTACAGTCCAAGCGCAATTGATTGCACGCACATGTCCAACGTGTGGATTGTACTTTGCATCGAATAAAAATGTTAAAATCCATCGTCAGTCAGTCCATAAGTATCAGTATGCTCGCACTGAGAAAGTTCAACCGATTAAATTAATACGTCGTCGAGCTAAACAGAGTCTGTGCCTCACATCATACTGTAATAATATTCATGATGTAGAGTGGTACGACAATGAAGATATTGATATCGAAAAATTAGAAGAACCTGAAGAGCAAAAAAATGAATCAATCTTCCCAGTGATTCACTTAATGTCAGATTGGTTAGTCAGTCCGTGGGTAAATAATAGTTAAAAGTTTAATTATTTATCTATTTTGTTCAACATCTTAGGTTTTACTGAACTGATTCTGGTCAACAATGTGATGAATTAATAAAATTAATATTAATGCAGATAATTATTATTAATACAGATTATTATCAATACAGATGATTATTAATAATAAGATTATTAGTAGTAAGATGGCAATAAAGGATATTTTTTGATTAAACGGTCTTTTATTTTATAAATACGGTTATTTCTTACGAAAATTTCTTATCAAGGGGTAGGGGGGAGTAAATGGATTCTTATGATATCTTACAATAGGGGGGGAAGGGCTAAATTAGCCTCAAAAACGTCTTACGTAATTTGGCGCGTTCGTATAGGCACGCCCGGCAGCGGCGATCCTCGGAGACGCGGCCGCTTTATTTCACTTACAACGCGCTTACAACTGTCATCGGCATAGAGATATAAGTCATCGGGGTCGGGCACGTGCCGCTTTCCTCTAGACCTCCAGACTCGGTCTTTCTTCTGACGCCATTGGTCCTTCTCCCTACTCCCTAGGCGCACTCTAGCGACAGTGCATTTCCGTTATCGCTTATTAAGCATACCCTACCTATTCTCCGTCTAATAAGAAATCACATTATCGTTTAATAGTGTAATCGGTTATTATGAAGCCACTGCGCATGCTCAACATAACATTTTACGTTTAACGTTCTAAAATTAAGGAGCTCAAAAACTCCCTATTGCCGAAACTTTACCGACGGTCAAGAATTTTATAGTTAGAGTTGGCTTGAGAAGAGTGCGCTGTGTGTGCTGCGTGAGATACTGAACTGTAGAGTTCAGTGGCGTAAGAGCGAAAAGTGTCAAACGTCTGATTTCCCGATAGCAGTCAATTCGGGAGATCGAAGCGCCTAACCTCGAAATCGTGAATTTGTGAAGAATGGTGGGTAATTTATAGAAGTGATAAAAAATAATAATTTGGGTTTCTTCAGTGAAATTCACTAAGGGTTCAAAAACCGGACTGTCAAAGGATTAATATCAGTTGAAGGCGAAGCAAAAGTTGTTGGCAAATCGGATACCGGTTTTTAAACACTTGGGGAATTTCGTCGAAAAGAAACCCGAATGATTATTTCTTATCACTTGTAAAAGATGAAAGATTAAGAGATTTCGAGGTTAGACGCTACGATCTCCCGAATTGACAGCTATCGGGAAATCGGAACAGCAATCAGTCCACGGGAGCGGCGGCGTACCGCGATCGGCAAGATATTACTCCGGAGCTGATTAATTCCTAGAAGGTATGTAGCTCGAAAGAAGTAGAAGTCATTTAATGTTGAAATAGTTGAAACGAGAAGCGCTTATTACAGTGAATGTACCGTAGGTGACAGGCGCTCGGTGACAAGCCTGACATCGTCCGATGTCCACCGAGTCATCTTTTTATGGATCTAGCTCGTGTCCTGTCCTCGTAAAAAGATTCGAGTCGCAGTCGCAGCCACAGCCACGAGAGTGTAGTGAAAGCAAGAAGAAACGACAGAATCGACGAAGAGACGGAGAAGGAAGTCATCGAAGGGTTACTTAAATGGTAGCAATACCAGCAACGCGCGAACGCGTTGTTCTAATAATTTCTTTCTTCATAACAATAGTCCCCAAAGGGGAGTTACATTATGTATTGTAAACTATGAAACAGGTGCGTCTCATCGAAGGTCACTGAACTATCGGGGGATCTTTTTATTATGTTTAACAGCTCGCCAGACGCCTCAGCTTGTAATAAAAAAATTGTTTTTTGAAGTCATACTGTAATGTCTGCCTTTTTTTACATAAACAGATTATTTAATTCTAAGCCCCTCTCTGAAATGCCAGACGGATATTTCATGGCGAACATGTCAAAAAGCTGTCAATTCGGGAGATCGTAGCGTCTAACCTCGAAATCTTTTAATTTTTAATATTTTACAAGTGATAAGAAATAATCATTCGGGTTTCTTTTCGACGAAATTCCCCAAGTGTTTAAAAACCGGTATCCGATTTGCCAACAACTTTTGCTTCGCCTTCAACTGATATTAATCCTTTGACACTCCGGTTTTTAAACTCTTAGGGAATTTCATTGAAGAAACCCGAATTATTATTTGTTATCACTTCTACAAATTACCCACCATTCTTCATAAATTCACGATTTCGAGGTTAGGCGCTTCAATCTCCCGAACTGACTGCATTCGGGAAATCAGACGTTTGATACTTTTTGCTCTTACGCCACTGAACTCTACAGTTCAGTGTCTCACGCAGCACACACAGCACACTCTTCTCAAGCCAACTCTAACTATAAAACTCTTGACCGTCGGTAAAGTTTCGGCAATGTCGGTATCTAAGCTTGTTTAATTTGGGATGATACATACGGTAGGTAGACTCCGAGGCTGTAGCATCGAATTCCTCTTGGCGATCAATTTTTTCGCGTACGTCAGGCGATAGTCACTGCGCCGAAAAATGAAATCGAATGAACGCGATACCTGCAGCTCGATCGATGTATTATGTATTTTAACGAAACGAAGGAAATGGTTATTTGGAAAAAAAAAGCTGATCGATGAATTATGTAATTTAAATTGAATCGCTCGATCGGAGGCAACGAACGCTTATCTGGAGAGGAGAGAATAGTATCTTATATCATTAGGCGGAAATCCGAGGTTTTTTCAGACTATGTTTAATTAGGTCGTAGCACGAGGCATGGTGGGGGGACGAGGCTCGCCGAAGGCCTCGTGCTACGACCTAAAGACAGTCTTAAAAATCCGAGGATTTCAGCCGAATGACGTATAGGTACTATTTTTTCTCACGAATACCCATTTCTCAAAACAAAATAAACAGAAGTATACACGGCTCATTTCACGTTGCGTTCATCAGTTTGAAAAAAGGACCCACTGCCAGTCTGAGTAAAGTGTTTTTAAGAAAAATGCCATATTACGGTCTAAAAATAGGCTGGAAAAGGCCTCGAAATGGGCATGAGTGAGGAAAAAATAAATATCTATACACCGACTGAATCGTGTCTTCGGGAGGAATGTAGTTGCGTTAGTATTTAAAATACTACGATCATAATATTTCTCAACGAAGTTTACGCGACCATATTATTTGCTTCGACGTAACGCGCATTTTTCTACGCCGTTAGAACGGGTATCGGAATATCCACGGAAGATATCGGCTCTACGTAAATTTAACTTTTCCCGTATCCTCGAATTCGTATCTATAGAAGGCCTCGAGCCGCGCGATTAAATCGCGATAGAAGTTCGCGAAGCGCTAAATAAAAAGAGAAAACTGCGAGATCGATAATACTATAACGGTTTCCATATAATGCAGAGCGCATTGACTTTTTTCGCGGAAGTACCTGTATATATATATTTTTTTTTAATTTCTTACTGTATGGTCTCTCGGCCTTTTACACTGTTAATCGCCCCACAATCCCCCTTGCACGAATATCGAGTAAATTACAACCATTTTTGCGTAAGAAAAATAACCACATGAAATTTATAAAATGAAAAAATAGAAAAAACATAAGGCCAGGGGAAATCAGTATATAAAGTTCCAAGATTTCTTAAATTAGGCTTATGAAAAACTAAGAAAACCCGCGTGTATGATTTGTGTCAATCATTGTTCCGCTGAACAGGTTGAGATGCCAGTTGTTCCGTTACCACAATAATAATGCATTGGTCGGCTTTAAATCGCGTACCGGTTGTACTGTGGAGAACTGAGAGAGAAAGAGTTAAAAATCCTCTGTTATGTGACGAAGGTTCCCCGATTTGCTAAGTCCATCATGTTTATGTAAAAGTTTCTCCCATTTCCTAATTAGCTTGTAGAGAGCTCGTTGATGGGCTCTCCCCTGAGGAGTAGCCCCACCGACTCCTTCATCCATTTTTACCTATGCCGCAAAAAAATCGACGAGGGTAGGTTGATTTTTTCAGGACTGTTTAAGGGCAGTCTCCAGAGTACCGAACCAAAAGATCACACTCGAAATCATCTGGCGCTCGTCCCTAGGGGCCTTTTTCTCATTTTTTTTTTGACAAATTGACCTTAATAAAAGCTGTAAATAATAACATTCTGATCAACTTTGCCTTATGACTTTTTTTTCTATCTATTTTAGTTTAGGCGCTACGGCCATTTTTGTGTTTAGAAATTCGAAAAAAAAACAAATACAGTAGACTCTCGATTATCCGAGGTAATTGGGACCGAGGCTATCTCGGTTAAAAATAAAACTCGGATAACCCGAAGTTCTTTTACATATACGATTATATTCGTGGACAATCTAGAAATCCCTATAAAAAGAATGTAAAAATCATAAACTACATACGTATAAGAATTGACACATCAAAAGTGGCCGCAGCGCCGCGTCGACGGAGAAATTTGCCCGTACCAATCATTAAAATTCTTTCGTTTTTTCGGTCGCACCAATAAATAATCATTTCACATTTTTTCAGAAAACAACTTCTGTAATTTGTCTTCCTATGACTTCGTGTTGCGGAGTGAATTTCGCAAAAATAACTGTGTAAAACTGGCCTTCAGTACTGATTGTTATGAATTTGGGATACACAAATGTTTATAATGTTAATAAATAATGTTCATAAAAACATAATTTGACTCCTCATTCTCCTACTTCTGCACATTGATACATTTGCGGGAAAACAACACACAATTATCTGTAGCTTTTTTGTTATTTTTATTTTTCAAATTTCCAAACATAAAAATGGCCATAGCGCCTAAACTAAAATAGCTAGAAAAAAAAAGTCATAAGGCAAAGTTGATCAGAATGCTATTATCTACAACTTTTATTCAGGTCATTTTGTCGAAAAAAAAAATAAATAAGAAAAAGGCCCCTAGGGCCGAACGCCAAATGATTTCAAGTGTGACCTTTTGGTTCGGTACTCTGGAGACTGCCCTTGAACAGCCCTGAAAAAAGCAGCCTACCCTCGATTTTTTTTGTAAAATGGATAAGTGCCTTGTACTAGAAGGTCCCACTGTTCCCAATAATCCTCTAGTTCCCGTTTGACCCCTTCCCAAACTAATGTGTTCCAAGTTTTCCCTTTCCCCCCTGCAAAGCCAGCAGCCTTTATCATCACTAAAACCCTTGTTCTCTGCCCTTCCAATATTCCCACTTCTTATTCTTGCCGAAGTAACTTTGTTTCCCCAAAGTGGTATCTGTCATTCCAGTAAACGTATTTGTCCTCCTCGTCCCTAAGAAGTAAAGTATTGAGAGTGGTAGTTCGACTGGTCTATTTTAATTCTGTCACTGTCCATCTCCTCTTTACGGTGCTCATCGAGTCTTTCGCGTTGCCATTTGGTGGCGCCCCCCTTTTCGATTTCCCCGTTACTCATTTTATCCAGCATTTCAAGCCCCGCCCGCCCTAACGATGTCTCGAGTCCCCTGCCCCAGTTTGTTGGTTTTCGATTTTTAATCGCTCGCATTTCTTCCCCCAAGCAAGTTTTTAACAGTCTGCCATCGTCTAGATATATATGAGGAGCACAGTTCCAAAACTCGTTTAGTCCATTCGCAGTTTGTCCTATAATTGCTAATAGTTTAGCGATTATAAGACAAACTGCGAATGGACTAAATGAGTTTTGGAACTGTGCTCCTCATATATGCTATGTGAAGTACCTGTATAATATAATATCAATTCTCGATTGGACCTACGCGCAGACGTACAGTATGTCGACTTTTATAAATCGCATATAAAATGTTCTATCTTTCTAGCTTCTTCTATCTCTTCTCCTTAGGTTTGTTCCACCGAGCTGAGAACCGTACATGAACGGCACACGTCATGCGCAGTAGAGAAACGGTCATGCGCGCAGTAGTGAAAATCCGTTCCATCTTCCTACTGCGCATGACGTGTACCGTTCCGTGTACGGTTTTCGGCTCGGCTGGAACAGACCTCTTGATTACTTCTATCCACGTATATATACGCGTTACGTAATTAAGTAAACGCTTATACGTGAAGCGCGCGTATACCATTTGACGGGGCGCGCCGATAATCGAAACGAAAATCGCCGGATTTAACTTTGTCGCGGCTCTACCCCGCGCGTTAACCGCATCAATACGAACAGCAATCACGCTAAGAGCAGATGTTACCCCTACCACCGAGCGGGCGCGCGCGCGCGAAGTGGGGAAAGCTCGGCTCGCGATGCGTTCGCTCATCGCTATCCGCCGGCCACCGTCGCGTCGGGTCTCCGTGTGGGCAGACGCGTGACGTCACACGTTCCAGCTAGTCGAGGCGGCGGATGCTTGTCGACATTCGCCCCGCTGAATTCTCCTCTTTCGCGTTCCTACTATCCCACCCCACCCTTTTAACCCGATTCAATCAACCCCTGCGCGCGCGGTGCGTTCAACCCGCGTATATTCGGGGAAATACAGAGATATCGACTCTACGGTAACAAAACACTGAGGGGTTGATAAAGGTTGTACTAAAAGCGCGCGTGGATTAAATGTTTCCTTCGATCGAGCGCCTGATAAGGGACGCGTAAGCGCGACGTAACGCAGGTAGACGTTTCTGTGGTATGGCGTGAGATAATACGATCGAACGAGCTTCGATATACAAAAAATATTTGGTGTGGTAACATTAGGACATCCAGAATTCGGTTATTGCATAAAAAATAACATTCATATTTTTGTATTGAATATGTAATCTGTATTCAATGTCATATAAAAAAGAAAATATCCGAAATATTCGCAAGGGTTTTGTTTCTTTTTACTGTATTATCTTTACTGTATTATTACTTGTTTACGTCATCGAGAAGCCATGAGAAATACATTTATACTAAGAAACGAGTACGAGAGAGATAGACTTATAATACTACGACGTATACTGCATTTTTAAATATCGTTTTCCAGCTTAATTAAGGTCGAAAATGAAAAATAAAAAAATTGAAGGTAAACAATTTTGTCCAAACTTTTCAAATCTACAATAAAAAAATTAGTGAGAAAATCGAATTAATTATAGTCGTTGGAGTATACTCAAAAGTATTAAAAGCACGTATAGTAACTCTGTTTGATAGTCGCATTAATTGTAATATTCTATACTCAAAGTCTTATATTTTTCCACCGTAGAGCCTTTGACAATTTTTCGTCTCTCGACGATGATATAATCGACTACGCTTTCCTTTGTATACAAAGGACCTATAGGTACAAGTTACCAGCGCCTTCCCGTATCTCAGAGTTGAAACGTCCGGAATTTCGATCGAGTAATTTCAGTTTTCACTCGCCCGCTATTCGGCTACCAATTACTCGATCGATTCGCGAGCGAACCGTGAGAAATCAGTACATATAGTTGAATTACGCGATCGATGCCCAGGGCTAAACTTTCGGAAGCGGAACGCTGTGATGTTATAATAGACCCATGCGGATACGTCAAAGGTTTAGGACGCTTTTTGTTCTTCCGTTTAAATTTAGAACGATTATATCCATTTAGACGGCATATCGATGTTCTAAAAATATGATTGAAATAAAGATCGACCGGGTACGCATACAAGGTGATACGTTTTATAATTCGCGCTATATGGATACTGCGGTTGCCTTCCATCAGGCGCAGCTGAACGCTGCGCTTACGGAAGGGCAACCACGAGGACAATTGTAGCATGGAAGTAAAATCCGGGCTAAGTGCCAGAATATGAAAAATTGAGTTAAGTGCTAAAAAGTGGTCTATGTGACCACCCCAATACGCTGTAAAATGGGCTATGTTTAGATCCTTCAAAATCTAGTTCAAATAATTGCCACAAGAGAATCTTGCTTGCTGCAAAGCTTGCTTGCTTGCTTGCTTTCAGAACTGCATATCTCAAAACTTGCTTTTTGACACTTAGCCCGGATTTTACTTCCATGCTACAATTGAAGGGCTCGGGGCAACAGGGGATATAAGCCACATTTTCATTATTCTGAGAAAACTTGGTTTGAATATATCATTCAAATTCTGAAATCATAAAATAAGTCGGACTAATTTTGTTTTAAGTGTGTACAAACAGTTGAAGGGAGTGCTTTTGATAGTGAATTTTTAATTAAAAAAAATAATTTACATACCTGAAAAAAACAACATTTATTTAAAAACCAAGTGACATATGACTTTTTTATAATAAAAAGAAATATCTATTTTTGATATTTATAATATTTAATAATACACATAATATGTATATTTATATTATATATAATATTTATATTTGGTATTTTATTTTGGTATAAAAGGAACATAGTTTTATGTTCTACGATTAGAAGGGTAGCACTTAACGAATAGTATCAAAATTTTGGTTGCCATTCTCCTGTAACAATATTTTAATCACCCAGTGACTAGTAAATATTTTTAATGCAAAAAGGTCACAAGCCACAAATTACAGAATCGTCTTTGTTTTTGCAAGAACATGATTATAGCACAGTGCAAACTCAGATTTATTTTCACTAGTAAACCTCAACTTTAAGAAAGGATTCAATTTTTAGTAAACAATAATTTTTATTTATTAATATTACAGCATTCTGTTATTTTTTCTATAGAAGGGCATAGGCCATTTTCATTTCTGTATAAAGGGCATAAGCCACTATAAAACTTACTTACCGATAAATCGCTGAAGGATTCATCATCAGAAGTTGAGCTTGTTTCAACATAATCCCGGTCTTTAAGGTAGTACCATCGCCCGACTCACCAGCTAATAGGGGCACCGGGGGGTATAAGAAAATGTTCATTTCGGCAGGAAAAAGTTTCTAAAATTTGCTCATTGAAGCTTCGTTTGAATGTTTTTTGTAGCCCTTTGCGGGACAAAAACAGAAATAAATTTTGTAGTAAAAAATATTTTTGTCAGTGCCAAATACTCGGTTTTACGGGCGTTCTCGACGCATGTGATATGACGTTTTACGCACTAATGTGTGAAAGGTTGCGCAGTGCGTGAAATAACCTGCGCAGTGCGTAAAATAACCTCACAGTGCGTGAAATAAAAGTGGCACACTCTCGAGATGATATTACTGCGATTATTACTTGAAGTTGGTAGTCAGTGTATCCAACACCACGCATTCGTAGCACAACTCTACGCAGCTGACGCAAAGCCAACCTAACCTAACTTATCCCATTCACTGCCGCTGTCGCTTATAAGCGTTAGCGGATGAGTTGAGCGGGTGCCACTGTCGCTTATAAGCGTTCTATTCCATTTAGGGCCAGTATTACCACATCAGGTTAAACCGAAGGTTGCAGGTTAATCTTCGGGTTAGCCAAAATGACTGTATTACAAAATGTGGTTAACTAAGGAGTGGAGTCTAACTTCCTGAATAAGTTTACCGTCAGATATCTGTCGGTTAACCATAGAGTTCAGGTTAAGAGGCCGACATACCAGGCCCACTAGTTTCTCCTGCGGGGCAGCGGTGAGACGAGGTAATGTCAAAACGCTAGAAGGGGGTGGAGCTACGCGAGGTTAGCGATGTTGCCGAATGCATGCAGTGTGGACACAGTCCGGTCTTACGCCGGCCTCAGTGGCGAGAGCATGGCTCGCTCCCGTTTAGACCGGGATACCGCGTCGCGCGCGCGTTCCAAGTATCTCCGGGATTGGCGTGCGTCATGTCACCAATGCTTCGATAGCGCAACGGTTAAGTTGCCGGGCTGGGAGTCTCGATGTCGCGGGTTCAATTCTTGTTGGATTTTTTTTTATTAACTTTTTTCATTCGATTACATCCCCTTCTTGTTATAGAAAGTGGTTTACATTATCGAATAAAATAAGTTTCAATTTTTTTCATAGTTTTACGTTATTTTTTCTTCCTCGTTGAGGTGAACCAATATTATTTGAAAGAACAGTTGGAAGCATCGTTGCATTTTTTTATTCTTACATTTCGTCATGGGAATTTTTGGCTGCCGAAGATTTTGTACATGATTTTGGATAATAGTTGTCGAAAAAACATTTGAAGCACACCGTATTTTGACACCATGAACATTTGACGAATGGAACTTTGCCACACGCACATTTACACTTTAAAAGCGTTATGGGAAAGCAAATTTCATTGACATTTTCGAAAAACGGCCTGGTTGGCAATAATATTGGTTCACCTCAACGAGGAAGAAAATAACGTAAAACTATTTAAAAAATTGAAACTCTTATTTTATTCGATAATGTAAACCACTTTCTATAACAAGAAGGGGTTGTAATTGAATGAAAAAAGTTAATTAAAAAAAAACCAACAAGAATTGAACCCGCGACATCGAGACTCCCAGCCCGGCAACTTAACCGTTGCGCTATCGAAGCATTGGTGACATGACGCACGCCAATAGACTGCCTAAGTCTTGACGTCACGCGAAGGGGCGGAGCTTACAAACCTTTCCAAACAAATCGGTTTTACGTGCAAATTGTCCATAAGAGAGTTTCTTTTCAAGTATATCGTTAATTTTGACGTAAATAAGGGTTATGAGCTATATATTTTGGTAAAGTTTGGTCAAACCTAGGATATCCCCAAATATTTTAAAATAGGGGTAAGCTGTATAATATATTTTTTGCTCCTTTTAGATATGTTAGGTTATGAGGTTATATCAATGTTTTGTTTTCATGAACTTTTATAATTTTTGAAAACTACTATTTTCTCAGGAATGTTTTTAAATGTTTTTTTATTATTATTTTCTAGGTTGAGCGGTTTAATGGTCATTTATAACCATGGTAATGTGTTTTGTGCCTGATTGTAAACACTACAGTGACCGAAATCTTTGTAAATTTTTTACGTTCCCTGCTGACTTACAAGAGGGAAGGAAATGGATTAACATGATAAGGTAATATTATTGAATACTCCCAGATAGAAAAGTCTGCCACAGGATTAGTGCAGTGCCGCCAATATACCGCCAAAGTTGATGCAGACCTTGTCGAAGCATGTCTTGTCAGTAGAACGTGATATTTCTACCGTGGCATTGTACCGCAATTCTAAAGATTTTTAATTCCGGCATATTGGAGGTAAAAAAAATACATGTGTATACTGTCAGTACAGGAAGACGATATACAGGGTGTCCGTAAAGTATGGAAACGGTTGAATATCTCGAAAAGTACGCTTCAGAACGGGAAACGAAAAAATACGCATCCGATATTTTTTTTAAAACTATCAAATGATACCAAGATTGATCCCACACCCCAACCCCTGTAGGTGGGGCAGGGGGAAGCTTCAAAATCTTAAATAGGAACCCCCACTTTTGATTGCATATTCGCATTCTACATTAAAAACTACATAACTTTTATTTGAAACATTTTTTTCGATTCATGGCAGATGGCGCTATAATCGACGAAATTCAATTTTTCGGTTTTTGCAATTGAGAGTCGATTTATTCGATTCTGCAATACAATTGCGATAGAAATTTACATTTTTTATTCTCATACTTGATATTTTTGTTAAAAATTTAATTTAGTTTTGCAAATTTGAAGTGCAGATGCGTTCTGTACCTGGAATTCCCCCGGCGGACGGTATATTCCGGGAATCGTAGCTATTCTTTCACTAGTAGTCCGTTTTAATGATATCCGTTAACCTGAGTACACGTAAACAGGTACCGCTAATTGCCGGGCCTTCCGGACCCTCGAACCTCGATGTATTCCGAAAGGGATTATCCTCGAGTAATTAGCTTATTTCCTCTAACGGAACTTAGTGCGTCACGGGGAATTCCAGGTACAGAACGCATCTGCACTTCAAATTTGCAAAACTAAATTAAATTTTTAACAAAAATATCAAGTATGAGAATAAAAAATGTAAATTTCTATCGCAATTGTATTGCAGAATCGAATAAATCGACTCTCAATTGCAAAAACCGAAAAAATTGAATTTCGTCGATTATAGCGCCATCTGCCATGAATCGAAAAAAATGTTTCAAATAAAAGTTATGTAGTTTTTAATGTAGAATGCGAATATGCAATCAAAAGTGGAGGTTCCTATTTAAGATTTTGAAGCTTCCCCCTGCCCCACCTACAGGGGTTGGGGTGTGGGATCAATCTTGGTATCATTTGATAGTTTTTAAAAAAATATCGGATACGTATTTTTTCGTTTCCCGTTCTGAAGCGTACTTTTCGAGATATTCAACCGTTTCCATACTTTACGGACACCCTGTATAAGGGGTATAGTTTCAGTGTACAATCTCCATGCTTCGTAGGCTAACGATATACCGCATGTCCTATGGCCAACCGCGCAGGTGAGCTCCGACCTGAATTCTTGACTTCGGCAGTATTTATGGTACAGTTAGAGTGGGCTTCAGACGAGTGCGCTGCATAAGAACGAAAAGTGTCGACTGCTCTTCTAATAGCTGTCAATTCGGGAGATCGAAGCGTTTCGTGTAACCTCAAAATCGTAAAGTTTTGAATTAGTAGTGAATAATTTGTAGAAGTGATGAGAAATAATCATAAATAATCTTCCGAATTGACATCTTAGGTATCGCTCACTCCACTTCGTAAAACTACTTCCTAGACACGCGCGGTGCTAGCGCGGAAATAATTTCTGAAACAAATAGGCATGAGGCGTGTAATTCGGTTGGACATCGAAAAAACCCGAATGATTGTTAACTCTCACTTCTGAACATTACTTACCATTTATTCAAACATTCACGATTTCGAGCTTATACTTCGATCTCCCGAATTGATAGCCATCGGGAGATCAGACGTTTCAAACTTTTCATAAGCGTCGTCTGATTTCCCGATGGCTGTCAATTCGGAAGATTATTTATGATTATTTCTCATCACTTCTACAAATTATTCACTACTAATTCAAAACTTTACGATTTTGAGGTTACACGAAACGCTTCGATCTCCCGAATTGACAGCTATTAGAAGAGTAGTCGACACTTTTCGTTCTTATGCAGTGCACTCGTCTGAAGCCCACTCTAACTGTACCATAAATACTGCCGAAGTCAAGAATTCAGGTCGCAGCTCACCTGCGCGGTTGGCCATAGGACATGCGGTATAAGGGGTATAGTTTCAAAGCGTACGATCTCCATGCTTCGTAAGCTTACGTACACTTTGAAACTATACCCCTTATATATCGTCTTCCTGTACTGACAGTATACATGTATTTTTTACCTCCAATATACCAGAATTAAAAATCTCTAGAATTGCGGTACAATGCCACGGTAGGAATATCACGTTCTACCGACAAGACGTGCTTCGACAAGGTGTGCATCAACTTTGGCGGTATATTAGCGGTACTGCACTAATCCTGTGGCAGACTTTTCTATCTGGGAGTATTCAATAATATTACCTTATCATGTTAATCCATTTCCTTCGCTCTTGTAAGTCAGCAGGGAACGTGAAAAATTTACAAGACTTCAGTCACTGTAGTGTTTACAATCAGGCACAAAACACATTACCATGGTTATAAATGACCATTAAACCGCTCAACCTAGAAAATAATAATAAAAAAAACATTTAAAAACACTCATGAGAAAATAGTATTTTTCAAAAATTATAAGTTTTCATGAAAACAAAACATTGACAAAACGTCATAACCTAACATATCTAAAAGGAGTAAAAAATATATTATACAGCTTACATATTTTAAAATATTTGGGATATCCTAGGTTTGACCAAACTTTACCAAAATATATAGCTCATAACCCTTATTTACGTCAAAATTAACGATACACTCGAAAAGAAAACTCTCTTATGGACAATTTGCATGCAAAACCGATTTGTTTGGAAAGGTTTGGAAGCTCCGCCCATTTGTGACGTCAGACTTAGGCAGTCTATCCCGGAGACACTTGGAACACGCGCGCGACGCGATTTTCAAACATTTTTTTTTCTTCGAAGCAAAGGCCAAAGAAAAAACCGAAACACGTGTCTAATATTTTTCGATATACTTTCACCAAAAAAATTCTCAAGACAAAATCGATTTGACATCTGCCGGGGTCCCCTTGTGAGATACGCCCTTACGTGATAAGACAGACGATATTTTGCTATTCGTGGCGGAGACAAATCCAAGAATCAAAGGTCATACAAATCTGTCCAGCCGTTCGTTAGTTATAAATAGTGTAACTAACCCGACTTTCTTTTATATACATAGACATCAAAATTAACGCGGGAGAATACGCTCTACCAGCAAACAAACTGGCAACGCCGCTCAAGCCTCTAAGCAGTACGTATATTTCGCTAACGTGTGGCAGCACATTACTGCGGTTAAAATTCACGATGCAATCGTTTACGCGAGCTATGATATTATCGTTTCTATTACGTATTCTGAAAAAAGTTTTCTATGAATGTTGTTCAGAAAGGTTCACTTTATGTTCCTATTGTAACAGATATCGCTTTTTATGTTTGTACGGTCTTCAATTTAGATGCTAAAAGTGACAATATTGACAGATGTCACATGTTTTTACACAAAAATATTTAATTTGGTTATTATAGAAACCTTTAATGATATTTGGTCTGAAAGTGTGATAAGTTTCTTATGGATATTGTTTCCCGTTACGAAATGAGCATAGCCCTACTGCGACAAGTTTTGCATGCGTTTCGAGGAGGTATGTCGGCCTTTTAACTCGGGGTTGACGCATGCGCAGAGTGGTCGGTCGCTGCTCTAACCTACAAACGTCCGGGAATGCAGCTGTAAACATTCATGACTCGTGTTTTACATTTTAGTTCATTGGCGTAAATGATTGAAGGGGTCGCATTCTCGTATCCACCTGTGGTGTACATTTTGTGGATCTGGTTTGTGTTTATCATCATGTGTTTAGATCATGCCAAAGGGATTCAGGGATACTGCAAAAGACGCGAAGTGAGCTATTGGAGTATGCTTGATATCTAATTTTATTTGTGTAAAATATTCCAATACTCTTCTGTTTCCAGATTCAAATTGCTAATCCGACCTTATGTGGTGCTTCAAAAGGGATATCAATGCTTAAAGGAAACTCGTTCAGAACTTAATAGTCCTATAGTATACGCTCACAATGATCTTCTACTGGGAAATGTATTGTGCAATGAAAAAGAAAATAGCGTTACTTTCATTGACTACGAGTACACTGCTTTTAACTATGAGGCTTTTGATATATCCAATTATTTTATTGAATTTGCTGGTAATTATATGATCCATTTACTAATCACGAACTAATCATTTTTATAGCATAGAAGTAATACAAAATCTCTTATTTCTTTTTTCAGGTATAGATAATCCTGACTTTTCTTTGTATCCGGAGGAAACATTGCGAAGGGCTTGGCTTAGAATATATCTTCGTACGTACAATGAAGCCACAGATGTATCCGAAGATACTGTTACTAAACTTTATACCGAGGTTTAAATTTCCTCCTTTATCTCATTTCTTCTGGGGTTGCTGGGCGCTTATACAGAGCGAACATTCAAATATCGACTTCGATTTTCTAGAGTAAGTTTATTTAATTATTATTAGATTGTAATCAGGATATTTTCATTTCATAATATTCATATTTCATTTGATGATAATCGTTTTGATAATAGGTATGCTTCTTTCAGATTTAACGATCACTTCAAAATGAAGGACGAATGCCTGTGAACATGAAGTTATAAAATTTACGCCAAGACGAAATCATTCCATACAATGAAGAATTTTAATCATTCCCAACGACGTATTCTATATGATACTATTTAATTTTACCAGCTTGTTAACTAGATTTCTCAAGGAAATTATCTCCTTTTATTCAGATTCAATATAACAGCAATTGAAAAAAATTGCGAATGAAAATACCGTGATATAATAGCTTAAATCATACAGTATTTTATATAAACAGTAGAATAATATACACATAATAGAATCATGTACATATTATGTTACCGAATAAAAAAATGTTTTCTGTTATCCATCATGTTTTTCCCCAATTTCTACAAATTTCTTTTGACATTTTTTAACGTTATCATCGGAATTAATAGTTGAGTTTTTTCTCCGTACTAGTAAACCTTTGCCAGTAAACAATATTTGATAGAGCAAGTTTAGCATTAAAAATGGCGTTTTTACTTAAGATAGCCAAAATGTTCAAAATTCTAAGCTCCATATATTGTCAAGAACCGATTCCTATCAGTCATAAGAAGATCGTTGATGTTAAAAAAGTCATGAAGTAGGTATATTAACGATGAAACACCGGAATCTTACTATCATATAACTTCTTGGAAGGAAAATTACGCAGATAACTAAGTCAACAATAGAATGTTTTTTTAATTAACACATTTTTGTTAAATTTACTTAATAAAATATCTTTCACATATTTAGCATTCCTCATTACAGTTTTCAAGAGCTTATCATACACAAAAATTGAAAAAAGCAGAAAAAGAAAGACTGAGTCCAAAAACAGTACAAAAATGCATACATTTTTCAGGAATAAACTAGTTTACGGCATGTTTCATCTAGGGATATTCGCTTGAAATGCTACCACTCCTAGTTAACTTAACTTTGGGTAGAAAACGTTTTGTAATACGCATTTTCGTTAACCTTAGGTTTAAACTGAAGGTAAAGGTTAACTCAACTAGCAGTTTAAACTCACATTGTAATATCGGCCCTTAGACTTGAACTGGGCACTGCGGTTACATGTGTATGTGTAGGCTGGCACTTGAGTAAAGGTACTTTGACGTAAACGTGCACGTGGTTCGGAATTTTTACGATTTTTATATATTTTGTTAATGTTAGCATTATTAACTTGAAGTTGGCATGGGGTAAAATGTATCTAAATTAGAGCGGCAGTGAATGTGTTAAAGTTCTTTGTTTGTTTATTTCTTTCTATTTACTTTAAAAAATACTTTTTTGTAATATGGGGGGCTCCGCCCCCCCAACACCCCCGCCAACCATCCGCCCCGAACCCTGTGAACCTCGTATTTGACACTTAGTGACAAAAAATAGAATTCGTCATTCGGGCGTTCGCGCCCTCATAACGAAAATAACTATTCATATTTTCTTCATGCACCACAACTGTACAGATTCGTACAGCCCTGTCTCAATACATTCCCGTTTCGTATATACGGATACACGCACACTAGTATCGTAAGGTCCGCATCGAAAACCTGGCAACACCGCTTCAATTGTATACTGATAAGGTTGTTGTGTTTGATTATGTGGTGCTACTGATAGTCCGGGAGCCAGCAACGGTTTTCGTTACGTCATAGAGAACAGGGCTAGAATTTTTATGATGAGCTCCTTATAACGTGTGAACAAAGGAATGACTGGTCTGGCAGCGCTCCGAGGGTGGTTTTGGCAACAATATAATTTTCAAAATTAAAAAAAATAGAAGTTACGTCATGTATAACAGGGCTGAAATTTTTATGAGGGCTTCGTTACAATGCATAAAGACGAGATAGTAAAGTCTGGCACTCTCTCTCTCTCTTCCGAGGGTGGAAAGTGGGTGACAGAAGGGGTTGAAGTAGCTCCACATTAAAGTCGTCTCACTCGCACTCAAGTGCGCGCATAAGACTATCTCACTTCCACTCAAGTGCGCGCATAACCTATCTCACTCGGACTCAAGTGCGCGCATAAGACTATCTCACTCGCAGTCAGGGGCACGGTTTTTCTGACCTGGCAGGGTGTTTCCACTAGAATTTCGGTCTGGCATCCATAATTTCACTTTCATGGAGTAAGAGCTACTCCAGACTGCCCCGTTTACAGTAAAATAATCAGTCTGAGTTTTTGACATATTATTCGAAACACCTGCCAAAAGTGAAATTATTAATACCAGACCGAAATTTTGGTGGATTAATAATTTCACTTTTGGCAGGTATTTCGAATAATATGTCAAAAACTCAGACTGATTATTTTACTGTAAACGGGGCAGTCTGGAGTAGCTCTTAGGGCCGAAACCACCAACTCTGATTAAATTGTTAATTTCCGATTAGCTTAATTTAATCAAGTTCTTGCGTTCCACCAATTGTTAAACCATGAATAAAGTGAGATAATCGCCGTTGAACTTAATCGACCATTTTTGGCCGGTTAGGAACTTAATCAGTGATTAATGTGGATCAACATAACCTCAAAGTCGAAGTCTCACTGCTGTGCAATACTATACCGGACATGAATTTATTTTACGACGATATTTTATCATCATCTGATGATGAAAATGATATCGAAATTGATAGGACACATTTAATTAAGGAACGAATTAATTATTTCCAAACTTTGGATGATTTGGATTTCATTACGCGTTTTCGGTTATCGAAAGACAGTGTTGAAGCTTTGCTTCTGGAAATTGTACATAATTTGAAACACGCTACAGAAAGATAAATTACTTCTTAAATAATATATAATCTATTTTAAAATATCGCAACATTATCATGTTACGTTAAAAATCGCGTAGAATTTTCTGTATCTTTACTAAATAAAGGGAGTGCACATTTCAGAAACCACGCTATTGCACCCAGAGTATAACTGCTTGCTCTCCGGTATTATGAAACTGGTTCCTTTTTAAATTCTGTTGGAGATTTCGGCAGCTCACTGAGCTCGGCTTGCAGCGCGTCAGTTGATCACGTCAAGTTTTCCTCCTACTTCATTACAAGTTCCGTTGATGATCCAATCAGAATCACCGTTACAACAAAACCAAAACTTATTGCGAAGAGGGTATATGATTAGATAATCGGGGGTTAAAAATTCATGGTGGAACGAATTGTGCAGTTAATCATGATTAGAACGCCGATTAAATATAATCGTGATTAGGTAATCAAGCATTTAATCAGAGTTGATGGAATCGGCCCTTACTCCATAAGTGAAATTATCGATGCCAGACCGAAATTCTAGTGGAAACACCCTGCCAGGTCAGAAAAACCTTGCCCCTGACTGCGAGTGAGATAGTCTTATGCGCGCACTTGAGTGCGAGTGAGATAGGTTATGCGCGCACTTGAGTGGGAGTGAGATAGTCTTATGCGCGCATTTGAGTGCGAGTGAGACGACTTTATGTGGAGCTACTTCAACCCCTTCTGTCACCCACTTTCCACCCTCGGAAGAGAGAGTACCAGACTTACCAGTCATTCCTTTGTTCACACGTTACAAGGAGCTCATCATAAAAATTCTAGCCCTGTTCTCTATGACGTAAGAAAAACGTTGCTGGCTCCCGGACTATGAATACGTCACGCGCTGTTGCCACATTCTCTCCGCTCAGTTTTCCCCGTCCTACGTGATTGATAGTGTCATTACATTTTATTTTTTACTGAATAACTAAACGGTGGATCTTGCCTATTTTTTTAAATATATTTTTGTATGAATATAGAACTATGTGTCTGAATTTGTTTTAATAAATCGGTGGATGTTTTAGCTTCAAAATATGAAAAATACTTCAAAGCATGCCCATTTATGTGAGGTTAGATGGGAGAAATGCACATCTTTAAAATTTAATATCTTTATTTTCCGACGGTAGATCGTTTTTTTCACTAACAAAAATGTTTTATTTTGTCGAGATCTACGTCTGAAAAAAATTTCAGAATTTCCGTAGATGAATCGATATCGTGATAGTACTACCTTAACTGAATCGTCTGAGTCGAAATCACGATTACTATCACTTGAATTGAACTCGTTTTCAGTCTGTTTTCATTTGCACGTCCTTCCAGTCACAGTGGCCATGATGACTTTTGTGTGGCTTATAACCTTCTTGTATAAAAATAAGTACCAACTTAATAAATATACAACAACGACATTCTTGGCTGTTGGCGCCATATGTTGCAATATGTATGTAATATTTGTTGTGGCTTCTGCCTTGCATTACAGCAATCCATCAGAGCAGAAATTTCATTTTCGCGTAAAATGTGGCTTATATCCCTTGTTGCCCCGAGCCCATCAATTTTCCTAGTAGTACAAAATGCGTCACCTTGTTAATTGTGGAAAATATACCGACTAGAACGTAATAGAATAGTCCCACATATCGTAATCCTAATACAGTCGATAAACGATGTTTTTTCTCACACAGTGCAACGTGAGTAATAAAACTGCCACCTATGTATAAGGAAAGTGTACAGTGTAGTCAAATGAGCGTTACGCGCATGTGGCGTACCGATTGAGAGGGTCGCAGAAGCGGACAATGAATATCGCGAAGTGGACAATGAATATCGCGAAGCGTTTCGCCTCTTAAAGACGCTCGTGTGCTCCCGCGTGACGATAGCATCGTGAGCGCGTGTGATAAGCCTCGTAACTTAAGGCCTTAACGATATCTCGTGATAAAATCCCACGATATTCCAATTGCCGTGCCGCAGGTCTAATTCTTATTACTGGGCCGGTTTTACTTTTTCTGCGTTTCCTGGAGGGTCGAGACGCGCGATTACACGGTGTATAATTCGGATCGTCACGATATTACCGTTAACGCCGTTGCGTTTATTTCGTTAATAACTCTCGATTCTTTGGATGAAATTAAAAAAAACTTTTCTTCATTTTTAAATCGAAATCTTCCGCGGCTAAAATAATAGAGCTTAGCCAATGAAATATGCAAAGTATGAATTCAGGTTTCGAGTTCTACAATTCCGTTTGAAATTGATTTATGAGTCGACAGATCTCGCAAAATTTTATTGACGATATCGTACGTAATGTTCGACGCGCGTTTTGCTTACTCAGCTTTGCGACTCGGATATCATATCGGTTAAACTTTATCTTTTCAGTTGTGCGACAGATCTCAACTTTAGAATAACATATTTTTTAAGTTCGTAGACATCGAGTAATAGAGTTATTAGCGAGAAAAAAAAAAGGTATCGGACGGCGCTATGTTATCTAATTTCTATATATTCAAGAAAACTGTACACTTATCGTAACGATACCGCGAAAAAAAAATATAGAAAGAAAACTGAAACATTCCTTCAAAGAAATTGACTACGAAATTAAAAACGATTCGGTGAACATACTTGAAACAAATATGTACAGCGAACTTTTCTTTCGGAGCACATTTTTCGGCACGTTTGCTCGACGTACATATTTATTAGCCTCGCTTGTTTATCTCTATATTTTGAAAGCCAATAAAATTCGTACGCGGTTTCACATTGTGTTTTCTACGTAGAATTTTGAATCACACGCTCCAATCGCTGTAGTTATTTTGCATTTTTTGAGTAGAGGAGACCGGAACGCATCGATTACATAGTAAGAGCTCTTTCACACGATCCGTTTTTTTAACGGACGGTGAAACTAACGGAACGGTGAATCTACCGGAGTGTAGAAACACATTGAGTTGCATTGGAGCGTTCACACGTATCGACGTCCGTTAAAAAAACGGTCCGGTACCATCGCACTACCGTCGCACTAAGAACCCTTTCACACGATCCGTTTTTCTAACGGACAAGTATGAACATGTGTTTCTACTAAACGGATCCGTTGTTTTCACCGTTCCGGTAAAGTAGAAACCCATCCGTTGGTGCAACGGTACCGGAACGTTTTTTTAACGGACGTCGATACGTGTGAACGCTCCCATGCAACTCAGTGTGTTTCTACAGTATCCGGTAGATTCACCGTTCCGTTAGTTTCACCGTCCGTTAGAAAAACGGATCGTGTGAAAGGGTTCTTAGTGCGACGGTAGTGCGACGGTACCGGACCGTTTTTTAACGGACGTCGATACGTGTGAACGCTCCAATGCAACTCAATGTGTTTCTACAATATCCGGTAGATTCACCGTTCCGTTAGTTTCACCGTCCGTTAAAAAAACGGATCGTGTGAAAGAGCTCTAAGACTCCCCCCCCCCCCCCCCCCGGCCCCGTTTCCATTACTTCCCACGGCAACAAGGGACCCTCTTTCTGTATCAGCTTGTCCCTGTTTCCCCTGTAAGTATTAATTTTGCGAACGCCACTTCAACCAGTCAAAAAATTAATATATCAAAAAAAAATGTCTAAAAATCAAGTTATACCTACGAATACAACAATGTTGCCAAATTGCTGACCAATTCTCCCACAAATCACGAAGTAGTCGTATTCTTTCATTTTTATTTCTAAAAGCCAAGCTCTGTGTCGGCGGTAACTTCTTTTCTTCGTATTCGACAAGTGAAAAGAAAATTTTGTATAAAGTTACATAACGAAACTCCCAGTCATTTAAGAGATTTAGCGAATTTTCGATTTTCTCTTTTATAAAAACGCTTTAAAGTTTCTCGAGCGGTACAGGGGCTTTTTCCCTGCTAAAAGTTAGTCCACTGAAGTACAATAACACTCTAAAGTATGTTCTTCGTGCGATGTGACAACAACGTTTGACGTACAGTAGTGCCGTATGTTTCATCCCAAACGAAACAAGCTTACATACCTACAGTGCCGAAACTTTACCGACGGTCAAGAATTTGATAGTTAGAGTTGGCTTGAGAAGAGTGCGCTGTGTGTGCAGCGTGAGAGCGAAAAGTGTCAAAGGTCTGATTTCCCGATAGCTGTCAATTCGGGAGATCGAAGTATTGAATAATACACGAAACACTTCGATCTCCCGAATTGACAGCTATCGGGAAATCAGACGTTTGACACTATTCGCTCTCACGCAACACAGCGCACTCTTCTCCAGCCAACTCTAAGGCCCGGTCTAGACGTACCGTCTTGCGCTCCGTCTTGCCTACGCAGTCTTTTGCGTGCAGGTAAGACGTAGTGTCTGGACAGGAAAAGTGAAGACGGAAGACGGAGCAAAAAGACGGATTCTTATAAGTGCGACAAGGATAGTCTTGCGCTCCGTCTTGCCTGCAGGCAAAACGGACGACAAGACGGTGCGTCTAGACCGGGCTTAACTATCAAATTCTTGACCGTCGGTAAAGTTTCGGCACTGTAGGTATGTAAGCTTGTTTCGTTTGGGATGAAACATACGGTATGTGTGTATATGTGAGTTCAAAAATGGAGCCCAAAACATGTGGTGACGTCATGCAACGTTGCCACATTGACTTATCAAAGGTTAAATTTATAAAGAACAATGGGCATGTTCACGATTTTTTTGCTCATTCGTTAATACTTTCTGTGCTTATTAATAAGATGTTTTTTTCTGAGCACTAATTTCTTTTTTTTTTATGTTTAAAGTTTGAATTCGATTCAAACGAAATCCTTAGTGACGTCACTAAAGCCATTGGCAAGGGGTTTGTGAATGGTCGGGAATCCGTTGCCCAACTCTGATTGGTCAGTTAAAATGGCGGTGAAAGTGCGACGCTTTAAAATGAATGCCTTTTTAACATCTCAAAAATAATGGAAAAACATTTTTTTAATGATCTATTTTTTACCTACATTACTTTAATACCCTAATCTTCCGATTCATGCACTTTAAACAGTTGTACAAAAAGTTGTGAACATGCCCATTGAAGAGCTCGGGGCAATAAGGGACCTGAGCCACAATTTTTAAAAATTAACTATTTTAGTCAAATGGCATTTGTAAAGAAGGTCTTAAGCCACCACCGAAGTTGTACGGCTATTACGCAACAGATGTCGCCACCAGACTATAACGACCTTCTTGCCGACTTGCAAAATAGTGGCAAATTTTCAAGCAAGAACGTCATAAACCACAATAAAATCAACATGGTTTTGTTTGGTAAAGGATATTTAACAATCATTTACGAATATAACAAGTTAAGTTAAACATTATAAAAATTTAAAATATGATTTAAGGATTTCGTCCAAAAATGTAAACCTCATTTACTCCTTATTCTTCAAATGAGGCTTAGGTCCCTTATTGCCCCGAGCTCTTCAATTAACCCTTCGTCACTCGCTATATGGGCGCGGCGCCGCCGTTTTTAGATTTTAAGTGATTTTGTATATTTTTTACTATTAGAAAAATTCGAAAAAAATATAAATGCTTCCTTTAAATATTTCTGAAACGGCCCGCGGCTATAATTTTTCAAAAAATACACTTGCACAACTAAAAAAAAATGATAATTATCCGAGCGAACGGAAAAGCGGCGCCGAGCCGCCCAGTGCGCGAGTAGCTCTCCGACAAATGCTCGAGATACAGTGTTGCCACGACGCACTTACACTCGTCTCCCGTTCAGTGCAAAATAGCCGGTAATGTGGCAACAGCGTGCTCTGTTTAGCACGGCGGCTCAGCGCTCGCCATGCGACCACCTAAGGTCGTAGGTTTCTAGTGAGTGACGAAGGGTTAATAAAAAAATAACAGGCTTTTTAATGAACGTGAAAATTGGTGTAAATGATTTTAGTTCATTAAAAACTTGCTGTTCAAAAATTTTCAGAATTTATTCACTATTTTTCTCAGAAATATCGCGGTTTGTTAGTTATAACCCATAAGAACATATGTTATTTTGTTATTCAAAAATCTTTGCAACGAGCTTCTTAAAAGACTTGAAAATATAACTGATTTTTTTTTTACTTCAATCTACCGATCATATTCAGGCATTTCTTACTATTTTTAGTATAACACTCAAGAGTCGTTAACTCTAAAACGACTGGGAGTATCATGATGTAACTTTGCACAAAATTTCCTTTTCACTTGTCGATTATGAGGGAAAAAAGGTACCGTCAATATAGCTTGAGTCTCAATTTCAAAAATAATAATGAAATGATACAATTACTTCGTAATTCAAGGGAAGATTACTGTACCGTATGTCCGTCTCTGTAGTGGCCAGTTTGAAAATTACCTTCGGATAGGCTTGGTCGGTAATCGAGACATTCATACCGTAATTATAATTATTTTCGTAATTTCCATTATTCACAAATTCACAATTTTGAGGTTAGACGTTTCGATCTCCCGAATTGACATCAACTCCAACTGCCGACTCGACTTCTACCGTATTAAATGACTCGAGTACCGACCAAGCACGAAGGTAATTTTCAAACTGGCCAATACAGAGTGGGACATACCGTAATTGTTAGAATTATTTTACTCGTATAACTTGATTTTTAGACTTTTTTTGGAGGACATTTTTTGAGTTGCTGAAATGGTTTGGAAGGTCCCATTGATATACAAGGTCATAGCGAAGAAATCGTAGCAGACGCAAGAACGTACTCCGCGATACAGTCTGTCGATCGATAACTCACAGCCTAGAATTCATCATGACTTCATAGCCCTACGTGCATTTCCCCTCCTATAATCCCATGTACAATAGAGGGAAACCATGGGACGCGGGACAGGTATACCTAAGCAGGTTCCGTAGGGTGGGAATTAAATTGGAGTCGAGTCCTCCCGTTCCTTCGACTTTTGACGAGTGCACCGGAGTGCAACCGCCGAACATGGCCAAGAGTGGCCATCTCGCCCGACTATACATACGTACTTACTATACCACATACTATACTACGTACGCGCGCGCGCGGTACACAGTGCTCGTAAGGGCGTTTTCACACTTGGCCGACACGGCACCGACACGACAATGACAACGATACCGGCACATCAGCACGGCACCGACACAACGACAACGATACCGGCACATCAGCACGGCACCGGTAACGACACGACCCGGCATAAATATTTGCACATATGCAACGACACGGCACATTGCGATGATATTAAGCGGTACGAACCAATGTGTCGAATTCCGTCTGTTGTGCGACGGAACACCATTTTAAAATCATAAAATCCGGCGACGACACGAGTGGAGTGACTGCTTCTCCAGGGCCGCGTTTAACGGGGGGCCATTTCGTGCCACGCACGAAAGCGCACTAGCCATGTAATGGGGCGCCAAAAGGCCTCATACCTTCCCTCAAAAAGGGCGCTAAAATTGCTCTCGCACGAAGGCGTCTCATCATCTAGAAGCGGCCCTGTACTTCTCGCCGACACGTCGTTACCTGCAACGACACGGTACCAATATTTCGGCGAGTGTGAAACCATTTCCATTTATTTATATGAGATTACGCGTCCACCGGCATCGTTGTCGTGTCGGTGCCGTGTCGGCCAGTGTGAAACGCCCTATAGCGGTCCACGCGACGCGACCACGACAACGCGACGACTACGAGCGCGCGCGCCTATGAAGCGGGGAATTTCCTGTCGGGGATCACACCAACGTAACATCGTGCGGCTTGTGACGTCCCTCTTCCGTTAAGGAGAGAGGAAGAGGGACGGGTGGGAGAGGAAGGAAAAGGCTGCAGGGAAAGGAAGGAAAGCCTGCGGCGGTCCTCTTCTCTCGCGCGCGTGAATGCGACTCCTCTCCCCCTCCCTCTACTGTTCTGCCTTGAAACCGAAAACGCGACGCTCGAAAGTCGATCTGCCCGATCGATCCGGATCGCTCTCGATTGTAGTGGCGAGAGATGCTTTTACTCTCGATCGGGACTTTCCCGCGACGATCGCGCGACGGGGGGACGCTTTTAGTAAATCGAACTCGTAATAGGCTGGGAAATGTTTCGTTAATTAGGTCGCGTCGACTGTTTCTAATTATTCCATGGGTCGAATTTGAGATTATAGGATATAATCTTTCGTTGACGCGATAAAGCGTATCTCTGATATCTCGGAACGGAGCTGAACCAATTTTTATCGCCCGTAGAAAATGGAAAAAGTGATCGAAGAAAGATTTTGTAAGTGGAACCACTTTCGAGCGATGAATTTGGAGATTCGGATTGATCTTCTCGACCGATCACGAGCCTTCGAATTCGCTGATCGAAAGCAAATCCGATATAGTCATCATCCGTATAAGTGCTTGCACTCGGCGTCATGCTTTTCGCTCGTGAACGAGTTCTCGAATTAGATACCTCCGATAAACTACACCGAGAGAAATAATTGCTAGTGTCAAACAAATGTATCTTGAATCAAGAACATATTATGATCTTAAAATTTTTGAAGAATACAGATTCTCGATTTAAGAATACCTACCTTCGCGTAGGTATATACATATTTCAATAGGCCGCCATACACGATGCAGTTTACCGGAAGGCAGGCCTTTTGGCACACTAACTTCCAGGGGAAAAGCATAGCCGGAAGGTAAATTTTCAAGCGCCCGCAGTTTTCAGGAGGCCGGCCTGAGCCGGGCCTTCCGGTCAATATGACCACTAACGATACGATTTGCCTTCGGGTTTGCGAATCGAAGCCTGCCTTTCGGTACATAAACTGCATCGTGTATGGTGGCCTAATAACTAGCAAAAGCTCGGCGAGCCAACGCGACGAGTAGCTTCCGAGGCATGTAGTACGGGAGCCAGCGACAGATTTTTTGTGACAATTTCTGCAAAGTTGAAGACCCGTTCATTTCGTAATTTGTATCTCGGAAATGCGAATTTCACTTTTCTGGCTAGCCTTCAGCGGTGCAATGCTTCGCTAGAGGGCTTCAAAAACTGCAGAATAGAATAAAAAATGTCGGAATCGAGCAAAGCCAAACCTTTTTTTAATTTGGTTATGTAGACCATAAATAGTCATAAAAAACTTGTCTGGCATCATTCCGATGGTGTAAAAGCTTTCTGTTTGACCAACGAACACTGCAGAATAGAATCTAAAATGTCTGAGTCGAGCAAAGCCAAACCTTTTTTAATTTGGTTATGTAGACTATAAATAGTCATAAAAAAAACTTGTCTAGCATCATTCCGATGGTGCAGAAGCTTTCTGTTTGACCAACGCAGAATAGAATCTAAAATGTCTGAGTCGAGCAAAGCCAAACCTTTTTTAATTTGGTTATGTAGACTATAAATAGTCATAAAAAACTTGTCTGGCATAATTCAGATGGTGCAAAAGCTTTCTGTTTGACCAACGAACACTGCAGAATAGAATCTAAAATGTTAAGTCAAGCAAAGGTAAACCTTGTTTTATATGTTTATTTAGACCATAAATAATTTTTAAAAAATTGTCTTAAAAAATTGGCATAATTCTGACGGTAAAAAAGTTGTCTAGCAAGCGATTAAAGTAGTGCGCGCGACGTCGGTCGCTGCTGTACGCAAATCCTGGCTGTATGCTAAAAAAAATACTTCTGTTCGAAACAATTTTAACCCTTCGTTACTTAGGGCCGGTTTTACCAACAGGTATAAACGCGGTATAGCGCTATACTGAGAATAACCATAAGGCTTATTGCTGGTTATTCTCAGTATAGCGCTATACCGCGTTTATACCGTGTTGGTAAAACCGGCCCTTACGTGGGTTTTTGAAACATAAAAGATCACCTGGGGTGTACCCTACACCCCAGCTATACAGGCAAACCTGAGTGTACATGGTGGTTTCACACACAGACGGTTTTCAGACGGCGCTGTTTAAAATACCAATGGGCAAGAAAAGGAAATAAACCTGCCGTAAATACGGCAAGTGTGAAAGCTTCCAAGTAATTCAGTAGTCGACTGAACAGTTCGTGCCGTTTAAACGGTAACGGCGGCCGTGAAATCCAGTGGGAAGCCACGGCGACATCACACGGCAAAGATTTGCCGTATACACGGTTACGGTGCGTGTGAAAGCACTCGATAGCTCTGTGTCCTTTTGCCGTTTAAACGGCGCCGAATGGACGGTCGCTGTGTAAGTGTGAAACGGGCCTAACGGTGCACCGCACATCGCACCGCGCTTCACACAGCCCTTAAAGGTATGTTCATAACGGCGCACCGCACATCGCACCGCCCATAGCGAGGTAAATAAGCGCATGTAAACCATGCCACGTGCGAAGCGAAGGGCTATGCGCCGTTGTGATCGAGTCCATTTATTTACTCGGGCCTATTTACCACGCTTGGGAAAGGCGGTGCGCCATTATGAAGATTCCTTTAAGGGCTGTGCGAGGTGCGGTGCGCCGGCCGTTGCGCCCGTTGTGGACGCAGACTAACGGGCCCTTTAGGCTGGCCGCATACTTACTACTATCGGATCCGATTGTCTGAAACGATTGTCGGATCCGGAAATCTGAAGTTCAAAATACTCTAAGTTTATATGATCCTACCGCAAACTGCCGATCCGATGTCGGATCGGACGTCCGAGTCGGATGCAGGCCGAAGGCGTCCGACCGTCCTACCGACTATCGGAAGGCGCATTCTCTACGATTGTTTTTATATACTACGCAGCAAACATACGATTGTGTTTCGGCAAGCGCAACAGCGCCTCGATCCAGTTTTCCAATTTCAGGGAGGCACGGGCACCCTCTGTCTTTCGCTATCCTTGGACAAGTGACCACCGTACCCCTGCATCGCTAGTCGCCTTCCAAGTCAGTCGTCTCAAGATCAGTTGTGGTGTGTGAGAGTCGACTTTTGAATGCAAACTGATGAAATCATGTGTGTTCCGTCTCACGATAGACGGACATTACACATCATTTCGTACCGTTTGATATATCACGACTACGAAAATACCTCGACATCTATAATTAATATCGCCATCAGCGAAGCATATACGAAGCGTACCGCAGAATATGTACAGTGCATTCAGCGTGTAAGCACCTAGACAAGGAATGTAAACATCTGGACACGGAAAGTTGGACTTTCCCGATCGAGCCTTCCGTTGGGTTGTTACCAAGAACGATTTACAGCCTTTTCACGGGCGTTTTTTAATGCCCGCAATTTCGAGTTTTCTTTCACGAGTCCCGCGCGTGACGAGGACTCGGTCCCTAATATCCTTGCGTCTCAATACCGTTTCCGACAATCGGATCCGATAGTAGTAAGAGCACGCATGGCGCCTGACGCATTTTGTCGTATGTCTGCGGTAGTCTTCCGATCCGACAATCGTTTCAGACAGTCGGATCCGATAGTAGTAAGTATGCGGCCAGCCTTAAATTCACCGTCGGTGAACGGGTGCAAATATGCGCGACCGCTGACGCGACATAAAGAAGAGAAAGAGAGACACCTACAGAGTATCGCCTGCCCCACGGCAACCCGTCGCAACGATCGATCGAATCGGCCACCGCGCGCTTATCTCGCGTGGGTGCAAAATATTTGTCGACGCATTCTTCCGCCTTGTTTTTGTTTATCGCCGTGATCACCCTCCGCTCCCTTTCCCGCGTGGGCCACCACCGCTGCTTTTTCTCGAGAGTCCGCCCGCGACGCGTGTCGCCGTCGTCGGCCTACGCATTCTCGTCGAAAACGGTGCGGTCGGAATATTCTCGTCACCGTAGACAAAAAGTTCGCGCTATTTTCGAGCAAGGATTCACCACGGAATGAGATCAGTGCGCTAAATTTACGGAACGGCGCGGCGGTCTCCCGAGAAGTGCCGTACGGCGTGCGTGGGTGACGGAGCGAGCGGGTGGGAGGGGCGAGCGTGGCTGGGTAGGGAGCATTGTGGGGGGAAAGACAGAGAAATGTAGGAGCACTGGTGCACAGTGGCGTTAAGGCCCCTCTACACGTTGGCCAATGCATTGGCAAGCACGCTGGCCAATGCACATTGGCCAGCATGTAGACGGGGCTATTGGTGATATTGGCGGCATGGCACCAGCGTTGGCGGAGCTGGGCCAAGCGTTGGCGACCGATCCGTCGTGGTGTCGGTTTTTGAAGACAGATCAAAGGCGTTGGCTTTGGAGCTGGCGGACGTTGGTGTCGCGTCCACACGTTGGCCGCATTGGCCTAGTATGTGAATAGCTGTCGCATCCGAGGCGAAATTTGTATATTCATTTTGACATTTTGAAGACACTGCTAATTTTCATTGCACTAGCAGTATGTTCGATTTAAAAGAAGTGTTCACATGTCCATATTAAAATGGCACTGATTTTAATACTTCTGAGAGACTGTACATAATTCAATTTTCAGTAGTAGCAGGATCAAGTCAGTGTTTTAGAACGCAAAATTATACTCAATTTAACACCGATGTGTTAAAGATGTATGCGATCTATGTAAACTCCGCAAAAGCTATAGGACTACTTTATAGGTCTGTTAAAAGAATTTAGTAATAAGATTATTTATATTTGTACGATAAGGATCAAGGGTTTGTCAACAATTAAAGTGACAAATATATTATTTATTTGCCAATTTTGCGGCTTCAAATTGTTGCAGTGCAGTTGTTCATATTGGCCTGTGTCGAAATAAACTGAATTCCATGTCCTTGCCAGTGCGTTGGCCAGCGCGCTGGCCAGCGTATTGGCGGACGCATTGGCGAGCGCATTGGCCAGCGTGTAGAGGAGTTTCCAATGTCCTTGCCAGTGCATTGGCGAGCACGCTGGCCAACGCATTGGCGAGCGCATTGGCCAACGTGTAGAGGAGCCATTAGCCGGACACGCTCCGCCGCACCGTGGAGAGTACCGTACGGGATACGCACCTTAAGCTAGGAACGCACGGAGAGCTATACGCCTGTTGCGTATCTCGAAAGTGCGCCGAAAGCGCCGCGTAGTGGACAAGATTGGCACAAATGGGTTACATTGTCAACCAATCAGGCCTTCCGGCTTGTGCTTATACAGGCAAACCTAAGTGTACATGTGACCACATGTATAGTCGTACGCCCCCGTGCCGTGTAACCCAGTACGGCACTTTTTGCTCACCAGGCGAGTAAGGCGGCGCCACCACCGATGCGCAACAGGCGTATACTATAATATGAGTCGCTTGGTTTCAAAATCGGCCAACTTCAAGTAAGCAAATTTGTCAGGACTTCAAAAAATATGTACCATAGAAATGCAAGCATTAATTAATGCGATTCTTGGTACATATACCTAAATGTATATTGCTTCGGAACAACTAATTCATATGTGTATACAAAAAATTCTTGGAAGATTTTGCTGCATTATAATTTCTTAAATGGAGATGGCCGATTTTATCAAATACGGAGGTGGCCGATTATGAAACCAAACGACTCATATATATTATTACAAAAATATCGCTCGACATTATAATGAAGGAGACAAAATGTACCGAACTATAATATGAGGCGCTCAGAGCTGAAGTGGATCAAGTCCATATATTATAGTTTTGAGAAAATAGAGGTTAAAGTTAATTAACACCGGTTGAATATTAAAGTGATTTAGATGTTAATTCTCTTGCTATTGTTTCAATATGAAAAGTAACTTAAATATTGGTGATAATATGAGAATTAAAAAATAATAATTAAGGTTGCAATTGAATTATAAAGCGTAATTAACTGGACTTGATCCACTTTGGCCCTGAATCATTTTTCACATAAGGTCAATCAAATAAAAACGAAACAGAGATAACTGAAACTTTTTATTAGTTTTACAACAAATGTATTAGAAAAATGAATAAAAAGTTAGGAATTATGTTCTAAATAATATCAAAGATAGGTTCGTCGTTATCTGACTCTGCATTTTCTCCATTCAGAGATGTTTGTGACCTAGTGGTAGTTTCTGTACGTAGCTTTTTGAAATGGGCGTGTGTGTTTGGGGGAAGAAATGGTAAAAGTGAAAGCATATCTTTTTTCTTTGCGTCAGTAACAACTCTTGGTGTTTTGTACAGCGGCTCTTGATTATCAACAAATTTGGACTTTTTGGTGGACATACTTATTGTCGAAAAGGCAACATCTTCATTCAAGGTAGTCTTAAATTGCAATGTCCAAGGTTTCTCCCGCTCGAACCTTATCCACCTCATTTCCAACCATTTGACAGGATAGCCTTCATCAGTTTTTTTTCTGTTGACTATCATGTCTTCAAGCTTTTTGGTGGATAAAATTTCAGGTGTTGCTACTCTGACAACTACAAAAGGCTTCTTAGTCTTCGCTTTCTTGACCACATGAATCCAGTCTTCAGGGGTGAAGAGTTGAATGCATTTTCGTGACGCTGATTCTATTATTCCAAAATCTTGATCGTTAGGCAGGAATGAGTGACCAGAAACCAGAAATTTATGATCAACTGTTTTAATGCTCAACTGATTATCCAAGACCAAGTTCATCAATGTAGCGGCGACTTTGATATTTCGATTTTGGCCAGTACATGAGTCCGAGTAGAGAATAACATGTGTGTGGTTTGAAGCCTCTTGTCGAAGATGTTTGGCAAGCATACATGCTACTTCTTGGGATCCTCTTCCTCCTTCTGTCTCGTCCCATAAATGCATAAACCCATTGTCACTGTTAAAAGAATGGATTCCAAAATTATACACATACATATTCCGTTTATAGTATGCCAGAGATGTCGTTAGTTTTGGATATGGAAGAGCCTTCTGTAGGTCGAATGTTGCAACGTAACATTCTTCAGATGCAGCAGCTTTGTCATTTTTCAGAGATTGTCTAGCCTGCGAAGCTTTGGCCAAGTGCAGTTTTTTTTCTAATTCAAATGTTCCGCGCCGTTCCAAGTTATTTGTTTCAGCTAGTATCTTCAGTTGAAGTTCGTCACATCGACTACATGTATCTTTTGCAGGAACTTTAAAATGTAAATTGAACTTGGTAGAAAAAACATGATAGTAAAATTTTTGTTTCAAAGGTTGCTTTCCTTCACTGTGACATTTCTCAACATACAAGTCATACATTTTTCTGATATTTAAATCAGGGTGGAGATACTTCCTTTCAGGATTTTTTTTCCTGCTGTAATGGCTCTGATACGCTGGAAATGATTTGATATGGGCGACTATATCTGAATCGTCGAGTTTATTAGATGGCACATTTCTCCCACGCGAATCAATCACAGCATTAATTTCAGTCTTTGATATACACCTGTAAACCCTACCATGGCTTAGCTGAAGGGTTCCAAGAAAATAATTTTTGCACACCGTTTGAGAATTGGCACCGTCCCTTAAGGTGTAGGAATACGAAACATTCTTTTCATTACCATTTCCATCTCGTATTCGTTTACGATCCACTGTGTGACTCATGACTGAACTCCTAATATACACATTTTGCTTGCTGAAATCTCCCAACTTCCAGAACGATTCGAATATGCGCTTGCGTTCCTCCATAGTGAATTTTTGGTCACATTTCTTCTTACAATTACAAGGTGCATTTGTGAAACACTTTTTGGCAATTTCCTTACCCTTTGTTGAATGGTAAGCAAGTCCACTGTTTCTTAAATTTTGTCTTTTCCTTTTTTTCCAGGTATCTTCATTTTTCTTTCGTTTTCTACCCCTTTTTTTATTTGCCTGCTCATCTTCTTCAACAAGCCTACTTGGTTGAGCAAATGACGTAGAAGCTACAGCTTCTTCCTCGGCTTCTTCCACCTGGCTTGCATCGGAGTTATCTATAATGAAAAAAAAAGTACAATAAAGTTTTATCGATAGGTTTTCATGTCCAAAATCACAAATTTCAGAATTAAGTGTGAACAACGTGGAAACAGCTTAAACTACCAAATCAATTCAGAAAAGATAACAATAAAAACAAGTCACCAATTAAAAGAAATCCATTTAGAAAAGGTTATGTTGTATTAATTTGTTATTTTTATCATGCTTTACCTTCAGTTTCTGAAGTAGATGATCCATTCTGCGAAGGCACGTAGTCTGCTGATGAATCAGGAAAGTCCACAGATTTATCTAAATCCATTATTAGAACGCTTAATAACCAAATCACGTGCACAAATACACAAACAAAAACAACGTGCTACGATATTGGACTTGATCCACTTAAGCACGGAAAAAACATGACAGTTTTTCTGGGCTAAACACAACTAATGCCATCTATTAGAGAACAGCAGTAGTAGGGACTTAGTTCACTATGGCTCTGAAAAGATACACTAATAACGAGTAATAATCCGGGACTAACTCATTTTTTTATATTTTTGGACTTGATCCACTTTAGCTCTGAGCGCCTCATATATAGCTATATCCGAGCGATATATTTTTACATGCCCTATAACGCTGGCTTGAGCGATATTTCACCAGGAAGCTATACTATATATTATAGTATAGTTCTCCGTGCGTTCCTAGCTTTATGACGACTGAAAGACGATGCCTCGACGGCGACGTGAGTCGACTGAACGCTGCTGCTCTCCGCTGGCCGTTGAAACGCGTGTAAAGGCGCGTCTAAACGGGCAATATTTTTACTGCAATATTATGTGGCTGCAACAGAGTGGCCGGTAACATTGCCAGCAATACCAGCTACACTATGCAATTTAGGATAATATTTTTAGTATGTCCCGGCCATATATAGCTACACATTTTTGGTATCGCCGCAAGCATTTATATGTGTTGCAGGCAAGTTGCCGGACGATCGCTTGGCGAGCGAAAATGCTCTGCATAGTCCAGTCAAATTTCCGTTTAAATCGAAAATAGAGACATACGAGCGAAAACTTGGGAAAAGGTGTGTTTAGATGTTATTAATGGAGGGAACATATTAAAAGAAAAATCACCAACCGGGTACGGCTGTAAAAAATTATTTATTGTTGAAAAAATCGGTTCTTCGCTAATATTTTGAAAACTACGTGACATATTGAAAAATAGTTAAAACAAAAGTTGTAGATAATAAAATTATCTACAAAAAAGCTATTACACTTTTTACCCTATCTTCAACGCCTAAGAAGCTAGGAGCTCCAGCTCCAGCTTCACCATGCGATGATCACCACTGACTACGCAAACTGTGCCAAACACCGTAGTGTCGCACCGTTCTCACTCACGTCGCCCTGACGTTTGTGTGCCCACGCTGCTGCAGTTGTTGCGAGTGTCAGTGAGACTGAGGGTTGCTCTTGGCGTTCCGGAGTAACTGTCCCGTTGCAGGGGTTTCGTAGCATCGCGACCATGAATATCTGCCAACCTAGTAGCCCAGGCAGTACCTCTGCATTATCTTATTTCCATTAGCGTCTTTCCAGCGCCTCCTAGGTAAACGGTTCTACTTTTGGTTGATCAACGAAATTGATTAAATTTCATTGAACAGTGCTTTGAGAAACAAATTTTTGAAAATTGCGTCGCGTGAGCGTTCCAAGTGTCTGGGATTGGCGTACATTATATCATCAATGCTTTGATAGCGCAACGGTCAAGTTGCCTGGCTGGAAGTCTTGAGGTCGTGGGTTCAATTCTTGTTGGGGTTTTTTTCTTTTTTTTTATTAACTCTTTTTTTCATTTGATTGCAACTCCTTCTTGTTACAGAAAGTGGTTTACATTACCGAATAAAATAATAGTTTCAATGTTTTTCATAGTTTTCCATTATTTTCTTCCTCATTGAAGTGAACCAATATTATTTGTAAGAACAGTTGGAAACATCGTTGCATTTTTTTACTCTTACATTTCGTCATGGGAATTTTTAGCTGCCGAAGATTTTGTTCATGATTTTGGATGATAATTGTCGAAAAAACATTTGAAGCACACCGTATTTTGACACCATGAGCATTTATTTTGACGAATGGAACATTGCCACACGCACATTTACACTTTAAAAGTGTTATGAGAAAGTAAATTTTATTGTTTCATTCAGTGTTTCAAATGTTTTTTCGACAATTATCATCTAAAATCATGAACAAAATCCTCGGCAGCTGAAAATTCCTATAACGAAATGTAAGAGCAAAAAAATGCAACGAGGTTTCCAACTATTCATACAAATAATATTCTGCCCTGCTAAGGAAGTCGTATCTGCAAAAACATCGATTTTTCTTTTTTTGGCTATTTGAACATATCTATCTGATGCTTTATTACTGTGCCAAGTGTGTAAGGAGTACCTGCAGCTCTTATATATCAGCTAAAAACAAAAATCGGATGCGTTGCTACGAGCACGGCATGAAACAATTGAGCCGTTGAAAATCAGAATGGTGTAAGTCACATTTCATGTAAGCTGAGATTATTTGACTGCAAAGTTAAGTACAATTTTAAAAATCTGTCTAGATGATACAAACAGATATTTTAAATCGTAAATATCTGCTTTGTATCATCTAGACAGATTTTTCAAATTGTACTTAACTTTGCAGTCAAATAATCTCAGCTTACGTGAAATGTGACTTACACCATTCTGGTTTTCAACGGCTCAATTCAGAAAAACTGTTGTATTTTGTAATGTGTTAAAGTGTAGATACGACGTCCTGTCTTAGCACGGCAGTATTTGTTCACCTCAATGAGGAAGAAAAAAAATGTAAAACTATGAAAGAGAATTGAAACTATTATTGTATTCGATAATGTAAACCGCTTCCTATAACAAGAAGGGGTTGCAATCAAATGATAAAAAGAGTTAATAAAAAAAAGAAAAAAAAACCAACAAGAATTGAACCCACGACATCGAGACCCCCAACCCGGCAACTTGACCGTTGCGCTATCGAATCATTGGTGATGTAGTGTACGCCAATCCCAGACACTAGGAACACGCGCGCGACGCGATTTTCAAAAAAATGTTTCTCAAAGCACTGTTCAAGAGATGATTTTTTCTCATATATATGTTCAAATAGCCAAAAAAGAAAAAATCGATGTTTTTGCAGATACGACTTCCTTAGCAGGGCAGAATATTATTTGTATGAATAGTTGGAAACCTCGTTGCATTTTTTTGCTCTTACATTTCGTTATGGGAATTTTCAGCTGCCGAGGATTTTGTTCATGATTTTGGATGATAATTGTCGAAAAAACATTTGAAACACTGAATGAAACAATAAAATTTACTTTCTCATAACACTTTTAAAGTGTAAATGTGCGTGTGGCAATGTTCCATTCGTCAAAATAAATGCTCATGGTGTCAAAATACGGTGTGCTTCAAATGTTTTTTCGACAATTATCATCCAAAATCATGAACAAAATCTTCGGCAGCTAAAAATTCCCATGACGAAATGTAAGAGTAAAAAATGCAACGATGTTTCCAACTGTTCTTACAAATAATATTGGTTCACTTCAATAAGGAAGAAAATAATGGAAAACTATGAAAAACATTGAAACTATTATTTTATTCGGTAATGTAAACCACTTTCTGTAACAAGAAGGAGTTGCAATCAAATGAAAAAAAGAGTTAATAAAAAAAAAGAAAAAAAAAACCAACAAGAATTGAACCTTCCAGCCCGGCAACTTGACCGTTGCGCTATTGAAGCATTGATGATATAATGTACGCCAATCCCAGACACTTGGAACGCTCGAGCGACGCAATTTTCAAAAATTTGTTTCTCAAAGCACTGTTCAATGAAATTTAATCAATTTCGTTGATCAACCAAAAGTAGAACCGTTTAACTAGGAGGCGCTAGAAAGACGCTAATGGAAATAAGATAATGCAGAGGTACTGCCTGGGCTACTAGGATGGCAGGTATTCATGGTCGCGATGCTACGAAATCCCTGCAACGGGACAGTTACTCCGGAACGCCGAGAGCAACCCTCAGTCTCACTGACACTCGCACAACTGCAGCAGCGCGGGCACACAAACGTCAGGGCGACGTGAGTGAGAACGGTGCGACACTATATATGTTTGGCACAGTTTGCGTAGTCAGTGGTGATCATCGCATAAATCTCCTTCCTTTTCAAGTTAGCATATCTTGCAAACCAGGTGAGATACGTTGAATTGCTATGTATGTTTTTCTTCACAAACAATCCGAAATAAATGATGGTATAATTAAAAAATTTTTTAATTGCAAATTTCTATGTAAATTCAAGCAATTAAAACTTTAAAAATCAATCATGTGTAAACAACAATGAAAAACAAAATTTGGTTTCACTAGGAAAAATGGTGAGATTTTTCTAAACAGGTTACAAGAAAGAAAATTGCAAAAATCTTAATTTTTGGATTTGTTATGAATATTTGAACATTTCAACTCATCTGGAGGTCCTAGCTTCTTAGGCGTTGAAGATAGGGTAAAAAGTGTAATAGCTTTTTTGTAGATAATTTTATTATCTACAACTTCTGTTTTAACTATTTTTCAATATGTCACGTAGTTTTCAAAATATTAGCGAAGAACCGATTTTTTCAACAATAAATAATTTTTTACAGCCGTACCCGGTTGGTGATTTTTCTTTTAATATGTTCCCTCCATTAATAACATTAAAACACACCTTTTCCCAAGTTTCCGCCCGTATGTCTCAATTTTCGATTTAAACGGAAATTTGACTGGACTATGCAATAGGGACCGTGCAAGGCGTTTAGGGCGCCATTCGAAAGCTGTTGTGCACCATAATGTGGAGGAATTTAACGAGCGCATAAAAGGCAATTACAATGAAAGTCCTTTTTTTAATAAAAATTACATATTTTTTTGTAAAATTTCATCCTCGAAAAGAACCTGTTGCGTCAAAGGTTGCTCAAATACGCCAGATTATGTACAAAATATTAATCCACCAGTAAAATTCTATTTCTTTCCTACAAGTAGTATTCACTTGCCATTTAAAACAATATAAGCCGCTGCAACGCGATAGATTTCGTCAGCCATTCTTACCCGACTGTGTAGCCCATCTACGAAACAAATTACTTCTTAAACATGGGCCATACTGTTGCAGAAAATATAGCCGAAATATATATTGCCGAGCCATATACTGCATTTAAATGTTGTCATGATGGCTGGGCTATAGTTGCCAATATTGTAGCCACATATTGCATAAAATATTGCCCGTTTAGACGCGCCTTAATCGCGCGCGCGCGTACGGCGGCTGGCGTTCATTCGTATGCGAGTATCCGTGAATGTAGGTACGTGAGCGTATCGTGCGCGCGATCGGCAGATGAAAGTATAAGGCCCGCTGCACAAGTCCGTCTTTTAACCGTGCGGTACCGCTGCGGTGCCGGAATTGCGGTCGGTGATACCATAGATAGATTGTAGCGCTGCACACACACCTCCGGTGACGTTGCGGCGCCGTGCGTTCCTCTTGCGGCAGTCTTTCGCCGCAGTTCCCCACGACACCGCAACGATACCGCACACGCACCTCCGGCTTCTCAGTACTTTCCCGTCTATAGAGTGCATTGAATTGCTGCGGCAACGCAGCGGCACCGCAACGACGTGTACACCGGGACTGATATCACCAACCGCAATTCCGGCACCGCAGCGGTACCGCACGGTTAAAAGACGGACGTGTGCAGCGGGCCTAAAGCCTAGTTCAGACACGGCTAGTAATTTAGTCGAGTAGCGAGTATCCACTATTCAATAGAAGAAAGTACCCTAATATGAGACCCCTTCTTATCTTTTTATATATATCTATCGAAAAGTTTTAAACTGTAGAGGAAATAAATCAGTAAGCGTATTCTTCAATATGTATATTATAAATTCTAAGCAGCGACAGATCGTAAAATTGATTTTTTTCTAAAAAAATTATATCATTCAAGAAAATTAATATTTCCTGTTTCTGAAATTGGGCGCCTAATATGAGACACTTGGATCTCATATTACTTTTCCTAAAAAAAATAAGACTGTGAATGAGATATGGCTTATTTAACTTTATTTAAATACAACTTAAACAAGTTAACACAGTAATAATTTTAATATTATCTATATTACATTAGGTTCTCATCATCCACCTAAACAAATTCACAGATTTAAGGAGTCAATCAAAATTAAGTCTTTTCTTTCCTTTTCCGGTACATTGAGGAAAAATAAAATCATTTGCATTAATATCACCACATTCTTCATGGCACCAATGGAAGCACATGACACATTTAGCCCATTTTTCCCCTTGAACATCTTCTGACCTCTGTGTATCGCATATTAGGAACCTTACACTAACCTAAAAATAATGCCTACTGCTTAATGAAAAAAACGAACTGCAAAACCTACTTTCACAAGAAACGATTAAGCGACATTTCTGCTACACATTGAATACAAAAAATAATTTATAGCACTTACATTTTCCGGTATAATGTTGATTAAGCACAGCACTCTAAACATTTTATAGATGTCCACAACCTCAAAATAAGCAACATGTCCGCTTTCTCTGTAGATATGGTAGAGAACTGTAAGACGTATGCCATATAAATTCATTAAGAACGAATGTATGATGGGCAATACTATAATAGATAAGGCTATTGTTTCAATGGCAAGTAAGAGGTCTCATATTAGGCGCCTTTCCTCTAATCGTTCAGACCAGCTTAGCTGAGTTCAGTGTCAAGTAGTGGTGTCTCAAAATGGACAGGCAAAGACGTCGTATGGAAAGAAATAAGGCTGTAAAAAGTATTATAAATATTATTTTGAAAGACATTCAACAAGAAATATCCGGCAAATCAAAGCATTTGTGGGTCAGAAAGTGGATAAGTAGAAGAGAATCGTTGGGCGCTTCACATGGAATTTTGAAAGAGTTAGAAATAGAAGATCCTGCAGAATACTGTAATGCAATCAGAATTTCGGAAACTTCATTGAATTATTTGTTGAATAAAACAATTCCCTAGCATCTGGATACACCAGGCATTGACTTTTCCCTGGCCATCGACTGAATTCGACATTCCTCCTTTTAATCCGGCTCGGCATTCGCGTACGTGCGGTGCCCCGTGGAGTGGGCATTGCGGGAAACGGCTCGCGACGATCCGTAATTACCTTCCGAAAAAGGTCTGACCGTGGTGGGGGACTCTACTCAACCGTCAAAATAGAATCGGAGGGATTCAGCTGACTAAACTACTACACTAAACTACTCTACTAATTTATACTGTCCGCACGCACTAAATTACTAAATTACTCGCTACTCGACTAAATTACTAGCCGTGTCTGAACTAGGTATAAACTCTTACTCTACTAATTTTTACTGTCCGCACACACTAAATTACTAAATTACTCACTACTCAACTAAATTACTAGCCGTGTCTGAATTAGCCTTAAGGGGTTATACGCAGTCAAGATTTTCAAAAAATCGATTTTTTTTTAATTTTATTTTCGTAATGTACATATATTTATGTATATACACAGAAAATTTCATGTCAATCCGACGATTATTCTCGAAGTTACACATACATTTGCAAAGACATCTCGGAGCGTTAGAAACTAAGAGCAGAGGCCCAAGAGGTAGCGCGGTAGCTAATTTTACAAATAGCGTCAGCTAATTACCTGGAATGCGCTTTGATACCGTTATGCCTTATTTCAGATACCCAAACTGTTATATTGAAAAGTAATCAGTCTAAATAGCGAAGCCAAGCAGTAAACTCGTACGTTCGTTTATATTTTCTGTTGTGATTTCTCTGTGAAAATGAAGTGTAGTAGAGAAAAGAGAGCATCTTCCAAGGTGCAAAAGTCGAGACAAAAAAAGCGAAGAAATATTTTTAATCCGAAGACAGCTGAGACGGATAAAAGTAGTTTTAGTGCCTCAGCGAAACAATTTAAAATGCAAGAAGAAATCTTCATTCCGCGTGATTCGTCTGTCGAATATCGAATTTTGAACTTTATTACAGTGTTTGCGGCAATTTCTAAATATGTGAAGTGTAAAATCTGTGACGGAATTGTGAAGTTTGAAACTGCTTCTGAACGAGGACTTGGTTTTTAAATTGTTTTGTTATGTGATAAGTGTGCAGTTCGTACCATAGATTCTAGTCCTTTTACTATGTGTAACGTGCTGTTGAAACTTTAACCTTTCAGTAGTCGCTAGAGATTTTGAAACACCAGTGGTCGCTGCGGACTCTGAGTCCGCAATATAGAAAACTGTGTAATTTTGAGTCATGGATGCCATTTATTTAAATGAAACTCTATAAAAAATCAAAACATTTCATTAAAGACAAGATTTGTAAGAAAAAATGCTTTCGATATCGGTAGCGACATCGTAAGTCTGAATATTTCGATCCCGGTACCATTCGTTCTCCAGAGATCTTCAGCATTCAGATAATTACTTTTTAATACTCCAACTAAGTATAAGAGCCCTTCAACTCCGTAACATCGATGGTTCTAGCATCCCTTTTACGAAAATATTTATCACTCATATAAAATAAACGAAGAATTTAAAGTAACGTCATTGGTCGCTGCGGACTCTCAGTCCGCAATCCCGAATTATTCGTCAAAGCACTAAACTATCCACCTACTCAGTCAATCATGCACTAACAGATGCTGTTGCCCGAAGGTACTGAGAAGCACGATACTTGGAGGGGGAAGCTGATGAAATTATCGTCCAATAACAATCGATGCGGAGCGAGAGTCCGCTAGCGACTACTGAAAGGTTAAACGCGTTTTTCTCGAAACTGCGTTTTTGAAGTCGGTGAGCAAGATATCTCGGAAACGGCTGAACCGATCAGTCTCAAATTTTTACACAAGCTTTTTAAGTCTATTTTTTAGTAATTGATCGAAAGTTTTTTCTGGCCGATTAATATTTTCCATTTTATGAACAATTCAAGGTCTAAATTTATGTCGAAAATCGATACTTTTGTTTTGAGTAGCCGCAATTTTGTCAAAAATTAATATTTTGCTTATTCCTTCGATTAAATACTAGATAATACCTTATATTATCGAAATTTGTTTGGTTTTTTCATTTTAGATGATGCAATCCAGAGATATCGTGCTCACCGCAAGACGCCTTTTTCTTAGAGGAGCTCCCAGAGATCGGTTCTAGCAGCTTTAAAAATAAATATTTTGACAAATGAAACATATGAAAGTAAAGTTAAAAGTTGTCACAATATGTATATAAATTTTTAAGTCAATAAATTTAAATGTCTTCCCAGGAAAAATTCTTGAAAAATCGGTATTTTTCGGCCTTTTGACTGCGTATAACCCCTTAAGCGCTGAGAGTGCTGCGTAATGATACCGTATTTCCGAGCCCAAACCGCTCAAGCGCCGATACCTATGGCCGATAACTTGAAGTTTAACTTCGGCAGTGTTTGCCGATGGTTGAGAATTTGATAGTTAGATATGGCTTGAGAAGAGTGCGCTGTGTGTACTGCGTGAGAGCGAAAAGTGCCAAACGTCTGATTTCCCGATAGCTGTCAATTCGGGAGATCGAAGTGTTTCGTCTATTATTCAATACTTCGAGCTCTCGAATTGACAGCTATCGAGAAATCAGACGTTTTACACTTTTCGCTCTCACGCAGTACACACAGCGCACTCTTCTCAAGCCATCTCTAACTATCAAATTTTCAACCGTCGGTAAACGCTGCCGAAGACAAATTTCAAGTTATCGGCAATAGGTATCGGCGCTTGAGCGATTTGGGCTCGGACACACGGTATACGGAGATTAGAGCAGCGTGACCGCTCGCGTATGTGTACACGTACGCGATATGTACCGGTAAAACGGGTGAGCGGGTCTAATCGCGATGCAGGGCTCGAAAAGTGCGGCGACTTTTCGAGTAAAGTATACATTTTTAAAGTATAGAGCGCGCGCGTAACGTGGACTCGTATTCAGACCTTGTCGAGAGAGAGGGACCTTCTTGCGCGCGATATCGCGCGGAGATGTCTGAAAATATCATTTTTATTGTAGATCGAGCGTTTATTATACGACTATGCGCATGCAGATTGAAGGTTGGCTCGCATCAAGTCGGTATTCTTGTGTAAACGTTCGTGCATTAGCATCCTCGTACGAATGATTGACTCATCCTACGATATTCTTCCGCGGTATCTATATACAGGGTGTCCCTAAATATCATGTACAAACGTAAGGAGGTAATTCTTTGGCTTATTTCATGACTAAAAGTTCATATAAACATAGGCCCGTAAAAGCTTCGTTACTAATCTACAGTGTTGAAATTTCAAATTTTTTTTAGATAACGCAGTTTTTGTAGCAATGATTTATTACAATAAGAAAAACCTAAATAATAAACATATCAAAACAACGTTACAAAAAGTGCTGAAAGTGACCTCCTCCAACCCTTACACATGCCTCCGCTCTTCTTCTCATTGATTCCCGTACTCTTTGGAACATTCCCGGAGTATTTCTTACGGTTTTTTCTCGATAACGGTGGCAGATACGAAAAAACTATAAGAGACCAAAAAGATTGTAAACAAAACAGATAATTTATTTTGTATTTTAGAATCTACCAGAGACGCACCACAAAAAAGTTCAGGGGGAGAAAAAGGGGCACGACCCCTAAAAAAATAACCCCCTGTAGATTCTCACAACCATTTAACATGCCCAATGATATAAGCCCTACAGCATAACCTATATACCAAATTTGAGCTAAATATCTTAAAAACTGCATGAGCTATAAAAAAAACTAAAAAACTTTTGTATTTTCAACACCCTGTAGATAAGTAACGAAGCTTTTACGGACCTATGTTTATATGAACTTTTAGTCATAAAATAAGCCAAAGAATTACCTCCTTCCGTTTGTACATGATATTTAGGGACATCCTGTATATCGGGCCGATGACGATTTCATTCAAGCTATTTTCGGTGTTTCAATTTCGACGCCCCGCACACAATTGGTGCAATTAATCACGAACATTCTTATCCGCCCCGTTATGTACGTCCTTCCGGCGTCTCTAAGTACTTAACGGTTAACAGTGAGAGAACATAAACTATTCTTTCGAAGTCGCAGATGTCTGCAATCTCGAGGAAAATTTGGTATTTGCATACAAAAAACATTGATATTTTTAAATTCAATTTATAATCTGTATACATATTCATCGTCACAGGAAAAAGAAAATGTCCGAAAAAATAATAATTCACAAAGTTATAAATGCGTTTCTTTCTACAAGATTGTGGCGTAATCGAAACGCCAGAGACACACTTATGCCAAGCAACGAGTACGAGAGAGTCTTATAACACGATGGCGTAGCTATATTTTTAAATATCGTTTCCTAGTTTAAATGAGGTCGAAAATGAAACATGAAAAAACGAGGTAAATAATTTTGTTCAAACTTCTCGAATGTGAGGCATTATTGCCAATGGAATGGATGGATGGGATTACTACATGGATTGGCGTTTTTGATAAATGTTGTTTTTGAAAGAAACCCTTCATATGTAAATCAATCTTTAATCGACCCTAATTTCGGCGAAGAATAAAGCTCCGGAAATATCGACACTCTCTCTCTCTCTTCTTGAACAAGTAGAAACGATCGAAGGAGTAAAAGTGCCTCTGTACCTTCGCGTTTGATTGTTCTCTTAGTTCTTAGCGTGCGAATCTACCGAATCGCTTGACATAACGGAGCAGAGCGAGTCGCGTGGTACGGAAGCGCCCGTGGAGAGGCTACACGTACGCGTTAAGCCGCGTATACATCTGAGCACGAACGGGAACGAGGCAAGGCGAGGCCGAACGAGCATGCTGTACGTGCATCCGAGGCGTGGCAAGACGCCTCGGCCTCGCCTTGGGGCCGTTCTGAGTCTATCCGTTTCGAGTCGGTACTTCAAAGGAACGAATGGATAGATCGTTGCCTCGTACGACTGCCAAAAACTCTCAATCGAGGCATTCGCCTCGCCTCGCCTTGCCTCGTTCCCGTTCGTGCTCAGATGTATACGCGGCTTTAGCCTCTCACTGGCTCTCCACTTTCCTTACTTTCGCGTTCTTTCGCCGGCCGAGAACGCATCGCTCGCTCTTTCCCGATGATCTCGTCTATCTTTAACCCCTTTACTCCTTAACACCCCTTCAGACCTGGTGTACACGAGAATGTACATTGGATTTTAGCTATTTTATTAAAAAATGTTACGCAGAAATACAACTTTGTACTGTTTGCACATAAATATAAGAAAATTTAAAAAATAACGATTGCAAAAATATGTTAAAATATAATAATACCCCAAAGGCTAAAGCATCATTAACAATTTTGTTTACTCCGCGAAAAAAAAAATCAGGTCTGAAGGGGTTAAGCTCCGTACACGCCGCGCGCGACTATCTGCCATCCCCTCCGCGCTGTCTCCCTCTCCCTCCACCCCTCTCTCTCGTACAGGTATAACGTACCTGCACCTACCACACGCGCGCGCGCGATTAATTTATAACGGGTCCGTGTTCCCTCGGGGGGACGCCGACAGCGCGCGTTCTGCTTCGCCCGAGAGACGCCGCTTTAAAGCCTTTTTCTCCCCCCTCCCCGTCCCCCGCGCTCTCCACGGAGGTCACAGAGTTCTCGCGAGCGCGCGGTCACGGTGCCACAGCGTGCGCAACCTTCCGAAAATTGTTATCTTCGCGCTGCACTGCGTCACATCTCGCCCGCGTGCGCCTATCTTCCGTCTCTCTTGATCCCCGTCCCTTGCGGGTCACTCGCCCGCGCGCAGGTGGACACGCCGAGACTTCGCCCCGTTTCGTGGAGGAAGAATGGCGCCGCGCAAAATTCCACCGACGAATTATACGCGCATCGATCGAGGCGCGCACTCCGCTCAGCGCGCGCGTTCGCATATTATATCGATCTACGCGTGAGACGTATGTATCTCAGCGGTGGACGTAACGAGGTACGCGCGCATTACATATGGCATTTATTATGACATCGCGCGGTATCATCGCATCGGGCGACGAGCGGTCGAAATCGAACGAGGAAAAGGGCAGCGCGGGGGTTGCTCGCGACTCGACGATATACGTGTGTGACGTCATTGAAATTACTTTACCTCGAGTAACCGCCAACGAGGACAGCTCGAGCGCCTCCTCCGATATAGGTATACCGTATACGTTGCTTCTTTGTTCCGTCCTCCCGCGATAAAGGCCGGTCGAATGGCGGAGAAAGAGAGGAAGGAAGAGAAAGAGAAAAACTAGGAGAAGGAGGACGAACACAGGGCTCTCTCGCTCGCTCGCGCGCGCGGCGATGAGGTCGGGCACGACAGCGGACGAGGGGAAGGGCTGAGGGGGCCAGGGGAAAGCGAAATATTGAACAGGGAGAGAAAGAAACGTCACTCGCGCGAACACCACGTCACTGTATACTTTCGCCACTTCGCACACGTCGATCAGGCGCCTTCTTGCGATCGCGACGCGCTTGATATCGTCACTGGACGCGCAAAACCGTGAGAATACGCGCGATCGCAACGCGCACCCAACCCAACTGCTCCCAACCGAGGACAGACCACTACTGAGCGTGTGTCGGGAGTACGCGACTGGTGGAGGTACCTACGATGCGGAGATACCCCACCGTACCGTACTGCTACGACACGAGAGAGTCCGGAGTATTTCCCCTTCGCGCCTTCTCTCCCCGCCACTCCGCGGCTGTCTTCTCGCACGCCCCTCTCCTCGCCTCACCTAAGCAGCGTCTTGACTTCGCCATCCCGCCTTGCCTCTCTCGCACACGTTCAACGCCACTGCCCCCCTCATCCTTCGCGGGTAGCAGATACCGACCGCACGATTTTCTCGAGATCGCGCGCCACCGCTGTTGCTGCCCCGAGACGCGCGCGCGCGCCATTCGGTAGCAGATTACACGGCGAGTGCTTTTTACAGCGATAGACACGCGCGGTCGAACTTCGGGCCCTTTTAGCGCTGGAGCCGGCAATCGATAGTTTGGTCCGCGCGTGTCTCTCACGCTGTATCCATTGCTAGAAAAGCCGTATGTTGAAATATCGCGATACGCTTGTTTTTGGACAGTGCGAGAGGGAAAGGAAATTCGAAAAACTCGCGCCTTCCCCCCGTATGGGTCGCCGCGGAGTAGGAGTTGGATACCAGTGGTGGCGCGCGCAGGATTGTTTTTTAGTAGACCGGGCTGACTCTAATGAGGCACGCGTCACTGGAGCGCCTAGTTCTTCGACACGCGTGCGCGCACACGTCCGCTCATTTCCTCGCCGTCGCCCAGTGGGGCAAAACGCGCTTTTAATGTTCAAAATCGCTATAGCTTTTATTTCTCATTAGATTTCAATGATTTTTTTTTCAAAAGGAATTAACCCTGCATCACTCGCGATATGAGCATTTTGCTCACAGCTTTAGAAAAATCGAGACCATTTCAAGTTTACGCGGTAAATGCGAGTGGCGCCCTCTCTAGCTGAGTTTTTAAGTGTCCACCAAAGACTAACCTAATTATTTGGTCAGTTATTTCACCGACTCATTCGTTATATATAGGACGTTTTTTATCTGGGTGCAGGTGGCGTGAGCATTTTGCTCATCGGGCGAGTGATCGTGTACAGGATTTTTGTCTGGTTTTGGGAACTGAAGTAATTAGGTAAGTGGTATTTTTACTTCCTATTTGCTTTTACTTATCTTACATTTCAGTTAAGTGGCGACTTTGCCCCAGGGAGTGGTGACTTTGCCCCACGATTTTACGATTCCCTGATTTTCTGTTAGTTCAGAATTTCTCTTTTCATAAATAAATAAATTACTGAACGTTCAAGCAACTATATAGATTTCGTAGCCAGATATTTTCGAAATCCAACGATGTGTAGAACATTACAAAAATATATCTTTTTCTTGACAAATAAAGAGATACAAAAAAAAGTGGCGACAATGTCCCACTCTCCCCTACCTACAATCTTATTTGGCATTTTCTTCGTGATTGGGAATTATTGCTTGGGCTGCTTAATGTTCCTTCTTGTAGGTTTTCCTTTTCTTCTTCAAGGAATTCGTAATACTCTATGACGAGTTCATCTGCAATTATCTGCACTTCAATTATTAAAATATTTACACAGTTTTCTAAACTTATTGCTGGAATTTTTAAATTCAAGTTAACTTTAAAGCCAATTATTTCAGACCTACCAAAAATGCACTTAAACCCTTTTACTTCCAGGCCCCTCAATTGTAACAGGAAACGCTGTCTTGGTATCTTTATTCCAGTTGTTGCCTGATAGAGTATCCATGCATTGATTTCAGCGAAATCCAGGATATTGAAAAATACGTGTACAGGCCAACTATTGCATTTTGATTTCACGCTATATTTTCGCGCCATTTGGTGAACCATATCGACGCCAAATTTAGTCTTATTATAGTAACTAATTTTTTCGGGTGTTAGCTTTCTATTATTTTTGGTTTTGACGCTTTTATGTTTTTAACTTAGTATCGTAACTTTTTTTGTTGGTTACCAGGCATAATAGTCCAGACAACGAAGACCGAAAAAGGCCAAATAGCGGAAAAAATTCCTACAAACGGTAGTCGGAATTTTGAATATTAATTCATACCGCTTAGTATCACGATCGCATACTAGAATTAATCTTTCGATCGGTGAAGCGGGTTCATTTCGGCGAACATAGGTCGTTAATACCTCGGTCCCGCTATTTCGAGCATTACTTACGAATTAATTATTTAATTAATTAATTACAAATTGCGGCCATTATTAAAAACAAAGGCGATGTGTTACCCAGTGGTGAGTTTTTCAAGCGTTGCAATATTTTTTTCATTTTTTTTGCAGTTGGTTATCGTAACATGAATAAACTGCTAGTAGGTTTGCTCTGTAAACATGTTGGTTGAAAAATAAATAACGTGCATATTAACATAAACTTTAGATTTATCTTGATTGGGTGTCAATAATCGGAAAAATTTTGCAACTGGGGCAACTGAAGCGAGACCAGGTTCTGGTGTTCTCGAGGCTTTTCGGGTGTTTTCGGGGCTTCTCGGCGGGAGTCCGCCTTTTAACTTGGATTTGTATGCATCTCTCTCGTAGTTCAAGTTTCCTTGTCTACTGTCGCCTCTGGTACTTTGTGGTGATACACTGTACATGTGGTACACTCAGGTTTGCCTGTGTAAACGCAAGTCGGAAGGCCTGCCTTCCGGCAAACCGTATCATGTATGGGGACCTTTTCATGATGAGAGAAGAAAATTCGAAGAAAGTGTGAAAGTAAGAAGCGTGCGAAAGACTCTGGGAAGACACGCAGTGCGTCGACGTCCCGTGGTGCGCCTAGTCCAGGGACAGGTGTAAGGCCCGCCACAGACACACAGTCTTGTCGTCAGTCTTGCATGCGCAGTCTAAAGGTGCGATCTCACGGGGTGGTGGAGCACTACTTATATTGCGCATGTGTCACGTCAATGTGCCGACACTAATGTGACACATGCGAGTGCTCCACCACATCGTGAGACCACACCTTTAGACTGCGCATGCAAGACTGACGACAAGACTGTGTGTCTATGGCGGCCCTAAGTGCGTCTCGATGGCTTAATTTATGATATGTCGACCCTGGACGGTAACAGTGGGTAAAGGGTGCCCTAGCTCATATCCTCCCGTGAGTCTATAGTCCAGTAAACGAAGGTCTGAAATACGACTTTTTGAGAACCAGCCTGCATTTTTGTTTAACGTTGTCATTTGACCCTATAAAGCTCTGGGTGAAGTATCGCGGTTTTCCCCCCACGGGTTATGGTTGAAAAACAATAACAAATACCCTAAAAATGGGTTATTCGAAAATAACTCGAAAACTAAGCGAGATATCGAAACAAGTGTAAATCCAAAATTGTAGAGCTTAAAGTTTTCTATAAAAAAGGTTTTCACAGTTTACCCCCTTTCCCCACGGTTTATCCTCTAGAGCCGCGCGAACGATAGGGGTGGAAAAAAAAATCAACTACTTGGTGCGTCCGGAGAACCGCTGGTGCTAGACATAGATATATACCTATATAGACGTATAGACGTTCACACTATAGAGGTCGCCTTCTCCTTTCCCCCCATGGGGGGTGCTGGGTATTACACTCGGGCCCGTTACCCTCCTGGGTCTCGCTTTCCTCCGTTTTTAAACTTCTCTAACCTCGACCGCTTTCGCATAGCAAAATATATGTTATACACCATCATATTAACTATATTATAAAAAAAAGTATCGGATTGTTTCGCTCATAAATAAAGTAAAACAAGTTTGAATTTTTCAATAATTTTTCACTGAAAATACCACCACCGCCGATTTTTTTATATAGATTCAAGCATGATTAAACTATGACATATAATTTTAACGAGTTAATTGGTGTGGTTGAATAATTCGAAATAAATTAATGAAAATGGAACAACTTTGCTTCCGCCGTTTTTCTAACGTAATAGATAGCGAAAAACGGCGGATGCAAAATTGTACACCTAATTGTACTCGTTTCCACACCACCATGAGGTAAAGGTGCGTTTTTTTTATTGTGGTTTCCCCAGTAGGCCTATTCCACAACTGTCGTTCTAGTGTGCAAAAATGTGCTATAATGTAAGATCTCAGAGCCCCCAGACCTACGTCATTTTTGCAAAGCTAATAATTTGTGAATAAGGCCTGCCGCAAATTGAGCCCAGCCCACGCACGGCACACGTGTGGCGCACGCATGCGTTACTTTGTAAGACATGATGTGAAACGGAGCGGCGCATATTGGACCAAGCTCAGAGCTAGCCCAGTCTGTCGCCAGCCACGCGTGGGGAAGTTTGTATTCGCCGCACAGATTTCGCGGATCGTGGGCAGCATGGGTGTTCCGTCGCACGATTGACGGGGCCCGGAATGTTCCGTTCGTACGCTTTCTGTACGAACGGAAAGCTTTCTGTAATAGCGTACCGCTCAGAAAACCACTAAATACGTTGTCTGGAACTTCCTCAGTTAACAAAAACTTCCCTCCGAGTATTCCTTGCATTTAGGTAAGCATTTCTATTTCTTTTTCTTTTCCTCGATAACGAGTACAATACAACTACTTCTTCGGTTTCCGAATCCGATTTTAAATCTAGCAAGATTTCACCGAGGGATGCCATGCTGCGAGGTGCTAGTGTGGGCCACTACTGGGTTCAATATGCGGTAATGAATAAAAACGTGGACGTGGACAAGATGGGATGGGTGTGGGCTGGGCTCAATTTGCGGCGGGCCTAAATACTGTGATATGTAGTTAAGAACGCATGCGGGGCCCTTTTACAGGTAATAGGTACAAAAGGTACATAAAAACCTTACTCACCTACGTTAAAGTATGATAGCTGGTTTTTATATATGTTACTTGTGGGTTACTATTTTAAGACTTATTGTAAGCAGCCAGACCGGGCCAAACATCCCCCCAGACACGATAAAAGTTCCGCTATGAGTATGAGCGCGAGGGCATTATTCATGCGCACGAGTGCGAGTGAGAGTATTAAATGGCATTATAAGACAGCTTCATGTAATTTAGGTTGTTTATTTGTCTTAATGGAATATTTTAATAATTATTTAATAAAACTTTAATGCCTAATTATAACAATAATTTCAATGCAATAAATTTGGCAAAATAAAAGTTCAAGAATTCGATGTTTTATTAAATTTCGGTTTTAAATATAAATGTAATGAAAATGGACAGTAAAAAATCGTGCGTCAAATTTATCATATGTATATGGTGTGTAAAAAAGAGTTATACAGATGTATGATAAAAGTAATACCAAGCTGTGTTAAAATTCTCGGCGATTAAAGTATGAATTTTTACATATTTATATTTTATTGTGTTTAATTTACACGTGAAAACGAAAAAATTGTTTCATTTAAATTTTAACGCACAATTTTTGTATGCAAGGACGAACATTTTTTACTTTCTATATATTTATGAAAATTAATATTTTTCAATAACAATACTCAATAAAATAATGATTTACTAAAATTTTTTTCTTATAACTATCAAAGATACATTAATTGAAATGTAAAAAACTATTAGTAAAAAATATCATTTATAATTATTAATTATCATATTATCGATTCTTAATCTTCGTTGTCATCATCGTCAAAGTTTTGTATTTTGTCATCCAGGCAATCTTCAAATTGAATATCTAATTTATCGTCACCATCGTCTGCATCGTTATTTAATTCCTCTTTAGGAACAAGTAAATTAATTAGATTGCGAATATAGCTACAAATACATGAAAATAATTTGAAGTTAAAATAAAATACCTGGTTCATTTTGAAATGATTCACTGATAAAACTTGGTAATTGATCACCATCGAACCAATTATAATTACCAAAAATATTTACAGAACAGTTTTCCATAAAAATGTGAAAATGTGTCATTTTACGGCTTTGGTATAGGGAACACGTATAAAAGTGTCTTTGAAAAAATATAAATAACAATTAAATTACATGTAAAAATAAGAAGTTTCACTTCAAAAAGTCTGAAAAAATTAGAGGAGGTGCAGAATACCTCAATCTCTATTTCACCAAAATTTCAAATTCTACAGAAAAGTGGTTTTGGAGAGGAAATACCTTATTAACACACACAGAGTAAGTAGTTCATGCGATAACAAAGAGAGATCCACGCGCTGAATACATCTCACTCGCACTCGTGCGCATGAATAATGTCCTCGCGCTCATACTCATAGCAGAACTTGTCGTACTGGGGGGACTTGTATCGTGTCTGGGGGGATGTTTGGCCCTTCGGATTGGTCTGCCCCTTGGCTAAGTCTCCCATTAATTACCATTTAAAAAATCCCATTGGATACCACTGACAGTCTGTCAAAGGTAAATCAATGGGGTTTTGCCAATGGTATCTTTCCCACTTGTACTACCATTCGACATCCCATTTATTTTCCCATTCGTTTAATGGTGTTTTCATACCGTTGACATTACCATTCGTGAAATGGAATTAATTCCCATCCAATTATAACCATTCATTTCCCATTTGTTGAGTGATACTTTACTTAGCTATTTGTCCAAGACCCCCGTGGCCGCATCCGCGTCATCTCTGTTCGCGCTTCTTGGTCTACCTCTCCTCCGCTTTCCTTCTGGCGCCTCGGTCGGTCTTCCCGCTGTCCCCTCGGCTTTTTCCGACTTTCCTGATCCGACGGTGCCCGAATCATCCTCCCCGCGTGCCCCACCTCCTCTTCCTCTGCCCATCTTCCCCTAACCTCACTTTTTCTTTCAATCTTTTTGAAGCCCTCCTTTGAAATCTAGAGCAGTCCCCTCTCTTTCTCCTGCGTGTTCTTGCTGGCGGCACGCTCTGCACTCCCCTGATCCGAAAAATCGCTGCGATTATCCTGTAATATCGCTGTATCGGCACTGTTTCCTGCGATCGATCCGCAACGCGTCTAGTCGTAACCGGCTTCCGCATGGAACTCCGTTATTTGCCATTGGACTCCCATTAGTTACTATTGGAATAAAATACCATTTAAATGTTCCCAGTAACTTGCCATTGGTCCTCCATTGGTAACGAATGGGAATACATACCTTTCAATATTTCCCACTGATTTGCCAGTGGAGTCCCATTTATATTGAATGGTAGAAAGTGCCAGTTCATTTTTCCCTCCGAATTTCCATTGCGATCCCATTGGTTACCTTTAGGTCCCATTCATTACTATTAAACACTCAATGGAAAACTTTGCCAAGGGTGGCTGTTTACAATAGGTCTTAAAACTTTAAAGCGTCTGGCGGAAGTTATAGGGCCCACGGAAAGTATCTGGCAATAATGAATGTTGGTTCTTAACAATATTCTGTAAAACATATATAAAAACCAGCTATCATACCTTAACGTAGGTGAGTAAGGCTTTTATGTACCTTTTGTAACTGTTACCTGCGAAAGGGCCCCGTTTTCAAGCTAGCAAGTACTGATACGTTCTTACGTACATATCACACTATTTATTCACAAAATATTAGCTTTGCTAAAATGACGTAGGTCTGGGGGCTCTGGGATCTTGGACTACTAGAATTGTATTCCCTACAATTTCCGTAATCATTACCTCTTACCTAGGAGGCGCTGGAAAGAAGATAATGCAAAAGAATCGGATTGAAAAGGGTAGGTACGTGAATGCAATTGTAAAAAAAATGCTACAGTTTACTTAAGCGTAACTCTGAGATTATTTGTTTCAGAAAAGAAATTTTTAAACAAAACATACAGAATTGTATCCTCTACAATTTTCATAATAACTACCTTTACCTAGGAGTAGGGGAGAGTGGGGTATTGTCGCCACTTTTTTTTGTATGTCTTTATTTGTTAAAAAAAAAATATATTTTTGTAATGTTCTACACATCGTTGGATTCAGAAAACATCTGGCTACGAAATCTATATAGTTGTTTGGACGTTCAGTAATTTATTTATTTATAAAAAGAGAAATTCTGAACTAACAGAAAATCAGGGAATTGTAAAATCGTGGGGCAAAGTCGCCACTTAACTGAAATGTAAGATAAGTAAAAGCAAATATCATTTTGAATATTTATTCCCACAAAAACAATATATTCAGAAGAAATTAAGTCTAGAGAGCAAGTTTTTTTCGACAAAAATTCACATGTCATCTTCTGAGTCGGACAATATCTGATACTTGGCCTGCGATGTTTTTCTCGAGGTATTTATAGGTACATGCACTATCCATTCGATGGGAATAATATTTAATAACATTCTGAAATATTGATCCGAATAAAGATGATGAATTCACTTATTTCACTTTTTTAATATCAGGTAACGTTTGTGGCGACTTTGCCCCACGTGCAGAGTGGTGACAATGCCCCACGCGCCATTTTTCCACACAAACATCAATAACATCGAAATACGGAATAAATGTGACAACCAGTACCGTGGTCGCGTTCGGCAACCTTCTCTGAATAAAAACAACTTAACTGGATTGTTTTGCACGCTGAATTATAAACACTAGACAAAAAGCTCTTTGAACGCCAAAAATTACTTTTGAGCATTTTGAAAACACTTGTCACGCTATAAACAACGCAACATAACTTGAAATTTCACTAAACTCCGTCGGTAATGTCGGGACATTAAGACTCACTTCCATTACAAAAATTTACAGAATTCGCCACCAAGCAAAGTTCAGATACATTGGAAATGAACATAGTTATTGTTTTCATATTTTCTCCTGGACTATAATCTTCTTCCTCAGTTACAGCGAAGTATGGCACGGTACATGAGAAAACGAAGGAACTGTATAATTGACTAAAAACAACAAAGTAGGTCAAAAGTATATTGACACGAAAAAATACATATAAAAAACACATATTATATTATATGTATAGAAACATAAACATACAGTGTGATATAAGGAAAAGGAATTTTTAGATTTCTAAAAGAAATGAAACCAGACTTTGCAGATACCCTCGTACTAACACTTTGAAACAGAATGAAACCTCTGAAAAGTAATAACATAATAAACACGCACCCTTACATGAGAAATACGAATATTTTGAAACAGAAATAAAACTGAAAATTTAACACTACATACATCATCACCAATCATCTGTACGAATCAAAGTACCGCGAACATATTGCGATGACAAAGGTTGTTCATCATCTGAATCCTTGGACATCTTAAATAGTTTACATTTTTGTGACATCGCCATTACAAAGTCTTGACCGGATTCGACTCGTGGAAATTCTAATGGCATATAAGCTATCGATTCCACTGTCATATCTAGAGAAATACCACTTCGAGTAATTTTAGAACCACGAATTTGCAAGAGCATCATTATGTACATATAAGTTGGTTGGATCAATTGTTGCCACTTAACCATTTTCATTTATCGACTGGTTTTCTCAAAGAGAAATAAGGGAGAATTAATGCAACTAGGTATATCATTGTTATTAAAGACTTTGAATCCAAAAATGCCCGGACTATCTTCACCCGCAGAGGAACGAGAAGGCGCTTTGTCGATTAACAATTTCTTGCGCAAATTTGCAAACATTTGTTTCATGTTATCTAGAATACTAAACCGTTTACACGCTTCCACGAACACCGGAACATTTGCCAACATCTTAACATCCGTTACAAAACGTTCGACAAATTCTTGCATTAAATATCTACTCTCTTCGTGCCACCAGTGACTTACTGTGGGCACTAGTAGTTGAACTCTATGCTTCGGCTCTAATTGATTAATATGTCTTATAATCGTGCGATGTAGAAAATCTTCCGAATGAGTAATTGTCAGACCGTACGCGTTAGTGACGAGAAACAATGTCGGTGTCTTTTTGTACACAAATTGGCAGAAATGGATAGTAGCAACGGGTATTTTTGAAAATTTTAATGTGGCCTTAATACACGACACAATACACACCCGGGAGATATTCGTTTCAGCGCCGCGAAGAATCGTTAGGTCCGATTCACATAGAACGGGTGCGTGGTGATGGCGTGGGACTAGTGTGGTACGTGCATGTGCCTCCTGCATGTTAGTCTATAGGGACCGTGCAAAAACTATAGAGGGAGTTGTAGCGTCGATGCTTGCGCTACATTTGGCGATTATAAGAAATTAAGGGATACTTTTTAACACGGGGAACATACACCCCACGACTCGAATTCTGTCGCTGGGGAATTTTCAAGAGGACGTTTAGCAGAGTCGCGTGTAGATGACCGATACGGGAGACGACGCGGGAGATATGGCTGACAGGATTGCGGGGTATCAAATGATGAAGTTGTTTTGTGAATTCGGTAAAGAAAAAGTAATCTAATTTTCTTTCAGTTTAGTTACTACTTTACAATAATAACTTTTTACGAAAATTTATTTTTATACACCGAATTCACAAAATTTAATCTCATCATTCCATACCCCGCAATCCTGTCAGCCATATCTCCTGCGTCGTCTCCTGTATCGATCATCTACACGCGACTCTGCTAAACGTCCTTTTGAAAATTCCCCAGCGACAGAATCTGAGTCGGGGAGTCTAAGATAAGAAAAGTTAAAAATGTTAAAAATAGTAAGGCACTAATTTTTTGTCAATACAAAGTACCCCTACTGAAGGCCAAAATAAAGATAAAGGTGAAGAACTGTTTCACTCAGGTCATGTATTCAATGTTGAAGAGATAAATAATCCCGAAACACAAAAAGTAACCATAACCCCAAAGATTATAGCTCAGACCACAGTCTCAAAGGCTTATGACGCATTTATCACGCTTCCATGCCCGATGAACGCTAGCAGTGGGGAATTTGTAAAATTTAATTTGTCCACTAGACGGTTTTTCATGATTCCCGGCACTTCGACAATTTTTAATGCAACACGTGATACGATGTACACCCGGGGACACGGAATCTGTCGCTGGTGACTTTTTAAAATGTTATTTTTAAACCTACTAACCAATGATTAATAATCTTCATGCCTTCATTAATGAGAGTAGACGCCACCGTAGCTAATGAGGGCATGAGAATTAATTGTTCATTGGTTAGTACGTTTAAAAATAACATTTAGAAAAAGCCACCAATGACAGATTCCGTGTCCCCGGGTGTACGCATACTGATATTAATTATTTTTCCAAATAATTAATACTTCAATAATTGAACATTTCTCCCATATGAACACTTGTAAAATTTTCTCCCAAAAATTATAATTATTGCCATCAGGTGGCGTCGCTTATATTCTGAAATCTAGGGTGTTGAAGATGTCAAAAAATCAATATTCTTGCACATAAAGCTCGAATGGTCGTTCTCAAAATTTTGGAGTTAACTCTTTGCCCTCGAGGCCTTTTTCGCACGTGCGAATCAGCAACTCGAGATGATTTCGCGAATATCGCGAAAATCTAATGTACACTGTGGAAAGATTGTATAGTAAACTTTGTGTTACTAAGTTTTCATCATACAAATTTATCCATTAAAATTACTATATACGATTAAAACAGTTATATTTACTACAGATTTGATTCCCTTTGCACTCGAGGACATTTCGCGCGCGCGAACCAGCAACTCGAGGCGATTTTACCGATATTAGGAAAGCGTTTTCGCGCGGACGAACCTATTCCAAGCGAATGCTAAGCTGAGCCTAACTACGCTGAATAAGAATGCAGGCCGAGCCTCGTAGTATAGGTACGAGTACACTTCGAGTGGACGCGTCATACCGCCCGAGCGAGAAATCTTATCGCCCGTCGGAAATAAACATATCGAGTTTATATATAAACACGGGAGCCGTGCCGCCCTAGTGGACGAGAATGTTTCACACCTTTTCTATTTTCCTCACCGTGTCCATACCCTTCCAGTTAGAATCTTGTAATTACCTTCATTAGATAGAGAAAATTGCAATGTACAAAATGACACCAAGATCAGTTCCCCACGCCCACTCAAACGCCCAGGGGTCGCGACCGAACATTTGATACATTGGAACGCAAGTTGGAAGGCCGGCAAACCGTATGTTCGTTTTCACACTGGCCGACACGGGACATATACATTTGTATGAGATTCCACGTCCACAGTCATCGATGTCGGTGTCGTGTCGGTGCCGTGTCGGCCAATGTGAAAACGGCCTATCGTGTATGTAGAACCTTTTTAACCCTCTGACGCTAAACTTTTAGCAATCCCTGTCGCGTGAGCTGGAGAAAGGGAACAGCCAATCGCGCGCGGTCGCTTTATGTGTTAGTGACTGACGTCACGGAAATGGCCCCCCACTCTCATTCAGCCAGGCTCGTAGTTAGGGGCCTGCTCACTCATATACCGTGCTCACTCGCACTCACGGGATTTCGCGCGACGGCACGGCAATGAAATAGGGGCCCCATACACGGTACGATTCGTTGCCTCGATCCGTCGTTTCAAACTGATTGAAACGACGAATCGATAGTGTATGTCAACATAGTTAATGATTTACTTAGTCGAAGACTACTTCATTGTCACTATTAAAAAAAAATGGCTTATTAAAATCACAACGCAAGTAACTTTTAACGTTTCGTCGGTGCCCAGCGACCATACGGGTTGCGACGGCCCTGTCACTCTCTCCCCACTACACTAACGTCTCACGCTTGACTCTGCCCCGCGCAGTGGTGGGGAATCGAGCTTTGCCGTCAGAGGGTTAAGGAAGTTTAAACGGAGGAGAGCGAGGCCCAGGAGGGTAACGGGCCCGAGTTGTAGCACTCACTACCCCCCATGGGGGGAAAGAAGAAGGCGACCACTATAGTGCGAATGGCGCAGCGGTTCTCCAGACGCACCAAGGCAATTTTTGAAAACGGAGATATTTTAAAAATTACGACAATTGCAGAAAAATAACCCGAGTGTAATGTGTAGGGAATGTAACTAACACAATTATGGAATACAAAGAGGAAAAAATAATTCAATATATCGAGAGATATCGTATATTTTACTTGATACTTTTTAAACAATCGAGTGAAAAAAAATATATAATTTTATTTAAAAAGTAGAGAATCTCTTAAGCAATTTAAAAAAGGGAGCATTCAAAAATGTTAAATTTTCGATGTTTTACGATTTTTTTTGACACCCTTAACTTTCGCGCGGCTCTAAAGGGTAAACCATGGGGTGTGGGGATAAACTGTATCAACCTTTTTTATAGAGAATTTTAAGCTCTACAATTTAGAATTTACACTTTTTTCGATATCTTTCTTAATTTTCGAGTTATTTTCGAATAACCCATTTTTGGGGTATTTGTTATTGTTTTTCAACCATAACCCGTGGGCGAAAAACCGCGATACTTCACCAAGAGCTTTATAGGGTCAAATGACAACGTTAAACAAAAATGCAGGCTGGTTCTCAAAAAGTCGTATTTCAGACCTTCGTTTACTGGACTACTAGTGAAAGTGAGCAAAGGGTCGAGGAGCCATTGCGTTTGCGTATTATGTCTGGTAACCAACAAAAAATTGCGATACTAAGTTAAAAACATAAATGCGTCAAAACCAAAAATAATAGAAAGCTAACACCCGAAACAATTAGTGGAAGACTAAATTTGGCGTCGATATGGTTCACCAAATGGCGCGAAAATATAGCGTGAAATCAAAATGCAATAGATGCCCTGTACACGTATTTTTCAATATCCTGGATTTCGTTGAAATCAATGCATAGATACTCTATCAGGAAACAACTGGAATAAAGATACCAAGACAGCGTTTCCTGTTACAATTGAGGGGCATGGAAGTAAAAGGGCCCTTGGCAAAGTTTTCCATTGAGTGTTTAATAGTAATGAATGGGACCTGAAGGTAACCAATGGGATCGCAATGGAAATTCGGAGGGAAAAATGAACTGGCACTTTCTACCATTCAATATAAATGGGACTCCACTGGCAAATCAGTGGGAAATATTGAAAGGTATGTATTCCCATTCGTTACCAATGGAGGACCAATGGCAAGTTACTGGGAACATTTAAATGGTATTTTATTCCAATAGTAACTAATGGGAGTCCAATGGCAAATAACGGAGTTCCATGCGGAAGCCGGTTACGACTAGACGCGTTGCGGATCGATCGCAGGAAACAGTGCCGATACAGCGATATTACAGGATAATCGCAGCGATTTTTCGGATCAGGGGAGTGCAGAGCGTGCCGCCAGCAAGAACACGCAGGAGAAAGAGAGGGGACTGCTCTAGATTTCAAAGGAGGGCTTCAAAAAGATTGAAAGAAAAAGTGAGGTTAGGGGAAGATGGGCAGAGGAAGAGGAGGTGGGGCACGCGGGGAGGATGATTCGGGCACCGTCGGATCAGGAAAGTCGGAAAAAGCCGAGGGGACAGCGGGAAGACCGACCGAGGCGCCAGAAGGAAAGCGGAGGAGAGGTAGACCAAGAAGCGCGAACCGAGATGACGCGGATGCGGCCACGGGGGTCTTGGACAAATAGCTAAGTAAAGTATCACTCAACAAATGGGAAATGAATGGTTATAATTGGATGGGAATTAATTCCATTTCACGAATGGTAATGTCAACGGTATGAAAACACCATTAAACGAATGGGAAAATAAATGGGATGTCGAATGGTAGTACAAGTGGGAAAGATACCATTGGCAAAACCCCATTGATTTACCTTTGACAGACTGTCAGTGGTATCCAATGGGATTTTTTAAATGGTAATTAATGGGAGACTTAGCCAAGGGCCGGTTTACGTGCATTTTTGGTAGGTCTGAAATAATTGGCTTTAAAGTTAACTTGAATTAAAAAATTCCAGCAATAAGTTTGGAAAACTGTGTAAATATTTTAATAATTGAAGTGCAGATAATTGCAGATGAACTCGTCACAGAGTATTACGAATTCCTTGAAGAAGAAAAGGAAAACCTACAAGAAGGAACATCAAGCAGCCCCAGCAATATAATTATAATTCCCAATCACGAAGGAAATGCCATATAAGATTGTAGGTACACGGATAATAAAACTACTCAAACCAGTCATAACATATAAAAATTGTAGTTAATTGATTATTTAATTTATAAGCATAAAAATATGTTTGATTACTTTATTACAAATAAGAAATTATATTGAGAATTATTTCCTTTAATAAATTAAGAATTTCTTTCTGTTGAACGCCACAGATTCGGAGGATAACAAAAGAAACTGTAAAGCCTTTTAGTCAGGGAGGCAGCGACACTATTATGGTGGTCATTTCACCAAGGCTGATTTTCATGTACATGATAGATTCCATACTGTGTGTGAGCGAAATGCTTGTCAGCTGCGGCACCGGCGGTTGGGGGTGAATACAGTAGAGCCTCAAACACGTAAAAAAAATAGAAAAATAAAGTGATTTCCCTAAAGTTGAATTTTTGTTTATGGTTTATTTACATTATGTAATTATAAAAAATCGTAGTCAGCTGAACATATTTCGGGGGGAGATGTGTCAGCTGGGAAAATAAACATGCAGCGCGCCGGCTAAAGAGGCTTTATTTATATTTAATACAAGTAATACTGGCTCGTATAATCAAATTTCAGCTTTGGTAGTATAAAGAGACATTATATTTTTTGCAACAAAAGATTCGATGGTTTATTTACATTATGTAATTATAAAAAATCGTAGTCTGCTGAACATATTTCGGGGAGAAATGTGTCAGCTGTTGACGTATACTTGCGCAATACAGACGCCACGCAAACTAATACCACCATACTTTAAATTAAGTTATGTGATTGCTAATTCATTATATTTTATGAAAAACATCGTCAGCTAGGTGTATGGTGGGGGTCAGTCCGTCAGCTGGGACAATAAACATGTAGCGCGCCAGCTAAAGAGGCTGCGCATTTATAATTTCAGCTGACGAATTTTGTTTTCCTTGAAAATTTTACTAAACGAAGCTATCGTGTTATAAAAACCAGGGAGCACTGTATTTTGTAATAATATGTAACTATATTGGAGAAAAAGAATTAATTAATCGTGTCTCAAACGCCTAAACCACGCCCCGACCTAGAACGCAGTATGATTAGCCTAGACGCTTTTACTGTTGCGTGACGTCACACATTCGATGATCATTGGCTAAATCTCAATTTTAACCAATGACTGTCGAGTTCTCCTAACTACGCCCCGCCCTAGAACGCAGTATGATTGGCCGATAGCGCTTTTACTGTTGCGTGATGTCACTCATTGCTTCTCATTGTTTGCGCGGCTCTTTCAAACGCTACATTTTTAACTCAAATTTGTGAAGGTATCCAACATATTAACACCATAAGTTTATATACCGTTGAAATTGTAATTTTTACTCTATTTTTTAAGCCGATAAAAAAAATCATGCAAGTTCCTCATTCAGCCAGCTGACTTTTATTTATATCTAGTACGAGTAATAATGGTTCGTGTAATCAAATTTCAGCTGTGGTAATATAAAGAAACATGAAATTTATTGCTACAAAAGAGTCTATCTTCCTTGAAATTTTAATGGCGATAATAATTATTATTTTAGTTAATTATGTTATTTATTATTATCCAACTATTTAATAATATTTGTTAGAAATCAATAAGTTATAACAAAGAAGCAATGGAAGATTTATTTTATAGAAGGCGATATTCATGAATGTAAGAGTAAATATCTAAAAGCCATGCGGTACAGCTGAAGTGCGGATCTCTGGTAGATAAATAAAAATAAATATTAGAAATCTATGCGTTGCAGTTGGAGTGAGGTCCTCTGAGTTTTCCGAGATAAACAAGGCAAACAGTATATTAGCTGTAATTATTTTTCCGCAACAAATTATTTCAGAAACATACTAAATACTTATGCTGAACACTAGAGAAACATGTATGGTATATTAGATGCGATTTTCATAATATATTTATAAAAAATTATATAAAAATATTATTCGAGATTAAGTGCTTTCATAATGATTTACAAATTGTTTTCCTGTAAGATTTTAATTTTGTGAGTTAATAGAGTTTAGCTTTGAAGTACAAATTTCAAATAAATATCATATTATTATATTTTTTACAGGTGAAAGCCAAGAAGAGTCAGAAGATAAAATAAGTGTGACTGATTCAGGCGACGAAGAATTTGATAAAGACGAAAAAGATACTAATAGCGGCGAATCAACTGCAGCAGAGAATGAATAAACGAGGAAATGAGGAAAAAATGTTCCAGTTTCCATTTTTATTTTTTTAAATTACTGTACGTGTTATTTATATGTAATTCCAGTTACAGCAATGCATAAAATAGTTGTTAAACAATCTCGTATTTTGATTAATAGTTTATAAAACCTGTCCTTTTGATGGGTTTTATAAACTATTTGGGCTGATCATCGTTTAGAGAAATTTACGTACAATTATTTTCATAGCAATAAAATTTCAGGGAAGATGAATCTTTTGTTGCAAAAAATATAATGTCTCTTTATACTACCAAAGCTGAAATTTGATTGCATGAACCAGTATAACTTGTATTAAATATAAATAAAACTCAGCTAGCTGAATTGGGGGGAAAAGTCGATAAAGGCGCAACCTCTTTAGCCGGCGCGCTGCATGTTTATTGTCCCAGCTGACACATTTCCCCCCGAAATATGTTCAGCTGACTACGATTTTTATAATTACATAATGTAAATAAACCATAAACAAAAATTCAACTTTGGGGAAATCACTTTATTTTTCTAGTTTTTTTATGCGTTTGAGGCTCTACTGTACTCACCCCCACCACCGATATGGCAGCTGACTGCCATTTCCCTCACACACAGCATAGAATCTATCATGTACATGAAAATCAGCCTTGGTGAAATGACCATCATGAGAATGTCGCTGCCTCCCGGACTATTTCTTTCTTTACAACGCTTCTTTATTCGACACTCAGTTAGCGATCCTTCTCTTTCGAAGTAGTACAAGATCCGAACTAGAGACGTTCTTCACCGATCTGCTTACCAGATGAAAAGTATTTTTTATCAAACATAATACGTCAATGAATATATCGCGAATGGGTAGGCTAATAAAATATGCTCAAGACTACCCTTAAACTATATAAACAGGTGAGCTGATATGAGCAATTTGCACCGATCTGCTTACCAATTAAACTATATATGAAAATAAAGATAATTTTATTGCAAACACGATGGTATAACCCTACCTTCAAAAAATCGGTCATGAATCACGGTTGTAAGGCTTTGAAATTTATCGGAGCTAGCCAAGATGCGCGTACTACAGGGAAATTTGCTATAGGACGCAACGTAGGAAGTGGGCGCGACGCGACGGTTAGATGAGAGAGAGTGCGTACATGCTGCTTCCTCGTACGATTGACAAAGATAACACTACTAAAATGCCGAGAAAAAGCGACTACGAGCGACTCGCTGTTTACATCCCTCAGTTTGCGGAAAAATGCGTGCTCCATTATTACATAAATGTAATGTAGTGTTATCTTTTTCAATCGTTATTTTTTTCAATCAATTACTGTTGGATCCCTGGTAAAATTATTTTCGTTCAAGATTCAACTAACTGCATTTTTATTTTTGCCTGTCTGGAAGGGACAATTTATTACTTTATGGCTCTTTCCCGAAAGTACAGAAAAAGGGGAAAAACGTTCTTATCGGGTTTTCGAGTGAAAGTTTTTTCCGAACATGTGATAAACAGACAGTCGAGGCAATGGCTCATGGGGTGGGTTTGTAACGCATTAAAAATATCTGAAGGTAAAGACGAAATTCTAGACCTTTCCTCTAAGTGAGATTTCATAAGTTGAAATGATAAATTGTTAAGAAAAATTCTTCTTGGAGTCTTTGCGTTGTTTAGGTTACTGTTATATAAAATCTGGGCACTCTCTCTTATTCCAGCAACATACAAGTTTTTGGACGGCTATAATATTTTATTTGTTGTAATATTGTTATAATATTTGTAAAGATTATTATTGTATTCATTGTTTTATAATAAAGTTTTTTTACACCGCCAATTAGTTAATGATTTTTATCGCTCTCTAAAAAATGTAATTTTTCTGTTTGTTTGCTGTGATATTTTTATAGAATAGATAAAATTTATCGAATAATTATCACTAACATATTATTATTCTGTCTGTGATAGAAATATTAATATTTCCCCATCCATATATTTAATTGAAAATATTTGAAAAATCTTTCTCACATTTTAATATTTTATATTTAATTTAAAGTAATTAAAAGTTTCCTGCCAGTACCTACTCCATCGTAGTCGCTTTTTCTCGGCATTTTAGTAGTGTTATCTTTGTCAATCGTACGAGGAAGCAGCATGTACGCACTCTCTCTCATCTAACCGTCGCGTCGCGCCCACTTCCTACGTTGCGTCCTATAGCAAATTTCCCTGTAGTACGCGCATCTTGGCTAGCTCCGATAAATTTCAAAGCCTCTTACAACCGTGATTCATGACCGATTTTTTGTAGGTAGGGTTATAACATCGTGTTTGCAATAAAATTATCTTTATTTTCATATATAGTTTAATTGGTAAGCAGATCGGTGCAAATTGCTCATATCAGCTCACCTGTTCATATAGTTTTAAGTGTAGTTTTGAGCATATTTTATTAGCCTACTCACATTCGCGATATATTCATTGACGTATTATGTTTGACAAAAAATACTTTTCATCCGGTAAGCAGATCGGTGAAGAACGTCTCTAGTTCGGATCTTAGGCCCGTTTCACACTTACACGGCGACCGTCCAAACGGCGCCGTTTATACGGTGCCGTTCCATTGGGTTGACTTTTCACACACAGGCGGTTTTCAAACGGCGCCGTTTGGACGGTCGCCGTATAAGTGTAGTGACATATTAGGAGGGAAACCGCAAAAACGCTAAAACTAGCGGTTAGGCGGGAAACCGCCAGCAGTGTAATCTCAATGCCCAAAGACATATTACGTTCCCGCCTGCCGCTGCGATTAGGCGGGAAACCGAAAAAAACGCTAAAACTAGCGGTTAGGCGGGAAACCGCCAGCAGTGTAATTTCAATGCCCAAAGACATATTACGTTCCCGCCTGCCGCTGCGATCGGCGGCAAAATGTAGCCCGCGACTTGTCGGCGGGAAAGCGATTTGCGTCTTTCGGTTTCGGCGGGGGAAACATATACAAACTAACGGCTGTTGTTCGTGATTGTGACAAGTGTCTCGGCATGCGCAGGGCTCCTCGAACCTCTCAATTTTCACCAGACTCACGAGAGGACACAGACACTCGTTGCCCTCCGCTATCGGCCAGACGCGCATACGCCTGTCCCTGGACTGCATCACGGGACGTCTACGTATCTGCGCGTCTCCCCGGAGTCTTTCTCATGGTTTTTCTCTTCCACTTTGTCGAAATTTTCTTCTCGCATCGTGGAATGGAAAAAACCCGCCCTTGTGCCAAAGCGTACCCCTGCCTTGCGAGCCGTTTCCCGGCAGTTGTGAAATATCCGTCTTCGTATTTGCATCTCCTCCTACTCGTCTCGTAAAGTCCAAGTATTTTCTAAACTGCAATCCTCTCTCTCTCCAGTTTCTTCGTCTTTGTCTATCCCTTCGTCGCAACAGAGTTCTCTAGTGCTCTCCCCTAAATTCCGATTCATCTTCCTCTCTCCATCCCAATCATGTCCATAGAAAATCTCATTGCGCTCGTTGAGATGCATCCGGCCGTTTGGGACAAAAGTTGTGAAGAATATAAGGACAAATGTGAAAAAGAAAAGGCTTGGATCGAGGTCGCCCGAAGCATCTTCCAGGAGTGGGATTCATTTGGGAAGAAAGAACGAAATACGAAATGTAAGTTAAAGGTACCAAATAATTATTTAGGTGAAAGGTTAATGATTAAAAGGTAAACAATTGAAAAAGTAAATCTAGTATATAAAAAATCAATGTTCGTTTGTTTGTTTGCTCGTATTTTGATTAGCAGATTGATTAGCATTTATTTTCAACACATGAAAATTACGATTAAATGTACAAAAAAATCGTTCAATACGTTTTAACACAATTGTAACATAACTTCGACATAGTCTTAACATAACTGCGATAACATCCTTCCGCTTCAATAATTATATTGTTCTTGAAACGGGACGGCACCAATCCCGACAAAATAATCAGCGAAAATATCGCGAACTTGTATTCCTTGGTCGCGGGGGGCTGCACCAGCGTTCATTACCTCAGAAAATGGAGGGATTTCACTTTCTTCATAATTAACGCCATCTCTTTGCCGAACGAAATTGTGTAGAATACAAGAGGCTTTTACAATAATATCAATAAGCTCTGGTCGTACCAAAATTGGTGTGTGAAAAATTCGCCATTTGTTAGCCAACAAACCAAACGCACACTCGACTGAACGTCTGGCTCTGGAAAGCCGGTAATTATAAATCCTTCGACGACCATCAATGTCACGTGAAGGAAAGGGTCTCAAGAGATTAGTATGAAGTTTGAACGCTTCATCCCCAAGAAACACAAAAGGTTGAGGGCTTGAATCTGTACCGGGTAGACACCTAGGTGCAGGAATATTCAATTGGCCGGAATATAATTTCGTACCAAATGTGCTATCACGGAATACAGTCGAATCACCTTCTTGACCATAAGCTCCTACGTCGATTGAAATGAACCGAAGGTTCGCATCGGCAACTGCCATTAGAACCACCGAAAAATACTTTTTATAATTAAAAAATGTAGAGCCAGATCTCCGCGGTTTAACACAACGAATGTGTTTGCCATCCACCGCGCCTAAGCAATTTGGAAAGTTTGTTTTCTCTTGAAAAGTGTCGGCGATCTGGTACCATTCCTCTTTTGTTGGCTCAGGCATTTCAATATCTTTCAAAGCAAACCAGATTGCTTGACAAGTTTCAGATACTATATCGGCAATCGTACTCCTCCCAATGTAAAATTCATATTGTAGAGCCGTAAAGGTATTTCCCGTGGCCAAGTATCTGCAAAAAGTTTGAAAATGTACCCCCAATTTAAGTGAATGTGTTTTTCTGTAATTTATTTTACAATTCCTTTTCAATTATTTATTTCTTTTTAGTGGATGCGTTGAAGAAGAAATGGAAAAACACGAAGGATTGTTTAAACAAATATTTGGCAACGAAAAGCGGTGATGCTGCGAAGAAAAAAAATATGTACACCTGGAGGCATTGAGTTTCCTCCACAACGCTGCTGAGAAAAGAAGGTTGGTCATTTCATTGATGCTACATCTATAATAGGTATGCACTGTAAAAATCGGCAATGAATCCGGAATGAATTTTCACTCCCATCACACACTCGGAGTTTCGGAGTGACAAAAAAGCACTCCGCGGACAGAGTGAACATGGAGATTAAAATATTATTAGTACTAAAGTAATAATAAAAAAAAATAATAATATAATTTTATTATTTGTATTATAATTTAATATTTCGTGAACTATTCCTATCTGAAATTCATCCGCGGAGTTAATTATGTAAATAATTTAAATAAAATCCTTTTCGGAGTGAATTTCACTCTGGGGACGAGATTAAATTAATTAAAAATCATCAACTCCGCATAAACTCCTGATTTTTTACAGTGTGTATCGTAATTTGCATCTTTTTTCAGCACAGGGGGCAATTTCGATTCGGACGATTCAGAGGAAGAGGACCCCGACGAATCCGATCCAGCCGTTACATCTTCACCGTTACCACTAGCAGATTCACCTATTTCATCCCCACGCCCATTAAACACGTCAACCCCAAACTTTAAAAAACCTAGTCGACATACCAAGATGACTCCTTTTCAAGAATCCCTTATAAAAAACCTCAATCACACATCCTCATCTCTCCAATCCAAAGCTAACGAAGATGCTGATCGTTCTTACCTGCTTTCCCTACTTCCCGATTACAAAGCGCTATCTCCGGGGCAAAGGTGGGCATTCCGTCAACACGTTGGCAACTTTTTCCTACAAAATTACGTACCTCCTACATCTACACCTCCTCTCTCCTTCCAAAACTACCAAACCCTTTCAACAAATTTTCCGCGCTACTCCTATCAAGAACTTAGTTCACTGCCTTTCTCTCAAAACGTAACCCAACTTCAACAACCCCCACAAACCTGTCAAACACCATCTTGTACCTTAGCAAAACAATCAACTCAATCCTCATCCATCCCCAATTCGTCTTTCCAGTCGCAGTAAAAATATTACTATAATATGTTGTATTATTAAGCATTTTATGTTTTATTTTCCTTTTTGACAAATAAATTTACTTTGTGATTATTACTAATTATTTCAGTGTAATTTAAAAAACATTATTTATATAAGTATGAATTACATATATGGTAGGTTACCTGAGTGTGACGGTCAACCTTTCTTCTGGGCTAATTGGCCTTTTGAAAGAAGTCTCCCGCTTCGTAATAAGCGGACGTAGAGTTTCAAGTAGTTCATCGAATGATGCAATTGACATGCGATAGTACTTAAAAAATGTATCGGGGTGCTTTCTAATGTCTTTAAAAAATTTGGGGCACTTCCTCGAACGTACATTGTTATACGGGTGCACTGCATATCTCCGAATTCGTGGTTCTTTCAATAGGCCCTCAGCTTCAGCAGCACAAGCAGTAACTATATTAACGAAATGTGCGACCTCCATGCTACAAAGCTAAACCACAACTGATGACATAAGGAGAATGTGACCCTGCAGGACCCATCCCCCCCTCCAGGTCCCCCTACGGCGCCGTCGAGCGATTGTGCAGTATGTTTCCCGCTGCTTTTGGCGTTTTGCGGTTTCCCGCCTAGTATGTCACCAGACAGAAAAGCGGTTTTCTTTCCGCTGCTTTTGGCGTTTTGCGGTTTCCCGCCTAATATGTCACTACACTAAGAGTTAAACGGGCCTTAGACTAAAGGGTTGGACTGGGATGCCCAAAGGGCGCGCGCTACGAGACGCAGCCGCTGCAGTCCTGCACGCACACACTCACACATATAAGTCAAGGAAGTGCATCTCTCACACTTTCTAAACATCAACATTTATTTCATAAGAATATCTATGTATGGAAGCTCTTATAGGAAGAACAGATTGCAACTTCGTACACCCCACCGTGCCCGTCAAAAAGGAAACGGCGCGGTGCAGTCTCGGTGCGGTGGTGTCGGCGCGGAGTCATTGCGGTTAGGTGGGGACTGGGCGGTTCTATTCCGTTCTGTAACTTTCTCATGTGCAACGTCCGACACTCGGTGCGGGCACGGTGCGGCTATGTGTGTCTAGGCCCTGTTCTTATACGAGGGTAGAGAAGATTTGTTTATGCGTTTATATAATATAGGCGTTAAAGCATTTTCGAGGGGGCTTCGAGGATTTTATTCGATCCGCGCATCAAGGTCTACTTTTTCTCCTGCGTAAAGCCCGCGACTCCCACCGCGTGCAAAACGATTCTATAAATCCGCGGAGCGGCTGTTTATCTCCCCACCGCGCCGCGTCCCGTCGTTCCGCTGTGACTCGATCGAAATTAATGCATTTCGAAACGGGGACGCGCTCTAGGAAACCGATTCTTTTTTGGGGAATTCGTGGTAGCGTTGTTATTCGACGTGGCTATTAAAAATAACTGTTTATGAGGTTAGACCGTAAACGCCTGTTGCGCAGTTATCGAATGTTTTTATTATATAAGGCCGAATAAGTGTAGGAAAAGGTTTCTTTTTTGAAGATATACGTCGTGTATTCCATTTTTTTGCATCACGCTAGCCAATAGCGAGCGAATAAGACGAATAATAGCTGATGCAATGGAAAAATAGAGGGTTTGTTACACCCACTTCCGTAGTCTCGCACGATAAAATTAATTTCGAACGTTCTATTAATTAGATTTCCTTCCTTTTTTATAAGAGATGCGAAAAATTTGAACAAAATTATTTACCTCGTATTTTTTCATTTTTTATTTTCGGCCTTATATAAGCTTAAAAACAATATTTAAAAATTCAGCTAGGTCATCGTCTTATAAGACTATCTCTCGTACTCGTTGCTTGGTCTCTCTGACTTTTCGATGCCATCACAATCTTGTAAAAACAAACTCATTTATAACTTTATATTAGGAGGTTGTCTAATTATTCTAAAATTGTCTAAAAATCAAGTTATATGAGTACATATCGTTTAGGTCCACCGCGCCACGCGCCTAAATGTATCAGGCGCGTGGTGCGGTGGACCTACATGATCGACTTGTCGTACTGAAATTTGGCTTTGTAAAATCGTTTAGGAACAATCAAGTAATGTATTAAAAAGTTCAAAAAACGACACTTTCAAATGCTGTAAGTGCAATTAAGAAAAATTGTTTAGTTTCATTGTAATAGACCCGTGAATATGGCCAAAATCGCCCGTTTTCGTATATTTAACCTCAAGTATTTCAAAATATTGACGTAATACGCAAATTTGAGGGTCAGATTCGTTTTTAGCGCACATAAATCTATAAGAATCACCTGGTCTGGTTCGTGTAACAGAAAAAAAATGTAATTTTGTTGAATAGTGTAATTTTCGTTCTCCACATCTCATACCTGAGCGCGACGTAAGTATCCGTCACTAGTAAATACCACAACGTACATCAAATTTCATCCACTTGTCGCATTCTCGGTTGTTATGGAATAACTAATGCTGGTTACGTTTCGAAGATATTTATTTCGTATGTTGCGCCGATCTCCTCCAGCAACCGAGTCTCGAACGGGTCTGCTGGTACCCCCGGCAGTGTGAGTTCTTTCAAGGGTCGCTTTCAGAAACAAAGGCCATCTGCGCTCTAGTTTCCCCTTTTTCAAGTGGTTTTTACATTCCGGAGAGGGAAATCGGAGGACCTTGAAAACTAGGGGGAAGACGGTCACTTTCTTCCAACCAAAGAAAATACGAGAGTTACAGCGTAGTCGCGTAATTTCGTAACACCTCCCCGCGAAGATTAAAGCCGTTGGCCTAATTGGCCATGGTTTCATTCCGTGTCCTGTTCTATGAGGATGTCCCTTGGTAATGAGATTGTCTTCCTGGTCCGGAGCGGTTGGTGCGATTGGTTGTCAGCTGAGCTTGATGTTGCAGTTCCCAGGTGTGGAGGGTCCAGAGGTAGACGTCCCTCTTCTTCAGGGATGTTCGTCATCCTCACATCTCGCTGGTGATAATGCGCTTTATTTGCATTATTGGAGCGGCATTGGTTGTATATGTTCACTAAACAACCCGGCGTCTGGTTAGTTTCTCTGCTGCAGCATGCCATTTTGATTAGCCGTTGAATACCCATCCACCTCAAAATGCGGCAGAGGATGTACGCTCCTACGAGTCCGCTGATGACGGTGATCCCTGTGGTGTACCATGAGGCGTATCTTATCAGGTGCGGCTGCTTCAACTGTTTGTTGATTCTTGAGTTGAGGTTGTCTAACTTGTGAGACGCTACCCTGAGATCATCTATCTTGATGTTTGTTAGATGAATTGGTTGTAGAGTGATTTGCTCGGGACTCTGATTCACTCGCTTTTCCTCGCAGCAATCGTCCTTTAAGATTGGAACGGTCGGGATTATGTGATGATACTCCGTTTCAACTCGTCCGGTAGCGTAAATTTGAGTATCGCTGGCATAGGCTTTGCATTCTTCTCTTCCAATGAGAGAATTCCTATTCCTTGGATCTTTTCGTCGGTTAAAGATGCCTTAGGACGTAGTATTGTCAGGTCCTCAGGTTTGGGCAAGATGAAGATCCAATTGTTGTTGATGAGTTGGTGTCAAACCTTCGCAGTACCTATTATTACCCTGGTGTTGCAGTTGCTTGGAATCCCGTGGTCGGGTAGAAGGGCCAAGGTGACCTCGCAGCTCCTCTCGTTCTAGGTGGAATGGATAGCTTGTATTTTGCAGATCCTTTCGGTGCTTGAGATTTCTTTACAGGCATCGAGATCCATAATTCGAGCGTAATCTACCTTATTCTCAGAAATAGCCAAATATCTTGAGGATGGTTCTATATATGCATAGGATTCGCGGTTCTTATGGGGAATTTTGGCAAGAGAATGAGATTGTAGAGGTCAAAAATGCTTGCCTGTGTTAATGGTACAGCAATTACGAATATTATTTTGTCATTACTATAGTAGACGGTTAGCTCGGATATTTCTATCAACCTTGCTGCATTTTCATCGTCTAGCGAAAAAGGGAAACTCCTGCCATTGGGCAGCATTCGAGCATTCTCCCCAAGGTGTTTTACTAAACTTATCGGCGTAATTACGGAAGGGTGGATTATATTCTGCCGGGCGAACAAGACAGCATCTATGAACATATCTAGCCTACCGTTGAGTCTATTGGCTAAGTACGTCAGTTCTGTCAAATGAATTTGTGACTGAGCCATTAGTTCCAATCCAGTGGTTCTATTCGTGATTTTCCCAGAAAAATTATTGAACTTAGCAATATTATCGTTAAAGATCCTTTCGTTAGATTTCAAACCCGAAATTGTCCTATCAAAATTTGTTATGGCACTCTTAACTATTTGGATCTGATCTCTCATAAGAACGTGTACTTCTTGATTGGTTTTATCCGCTTCGCTAATCACCTGATCGTAATACGCAGCATCATCTGCGTCGAGAGAGCCAGAAATCCATTTCCAAACGACTCCAACCCCGTTAAAGAGTCCTCGCTTTTGACGTTTCTCGCGAACTACTAGATGGTTTAGCGATATTCGTTTTTCTAGGATCGACTGAAGCTGATCTTCCAAGAAATTTTGAATATTAAGGCAAGGTTTTACCGTATTGTACTCTAACAATCGTATGTCGCACATATGCTTTGATAGTGCGAAAGTATCCTTAAGGAATTCTGTCCCTGCGTCGGTGATTCTCAGATCGATGTACGGCAGTATTCTCCAACTATATATATCCGAATAAAATTTTACTTGTCCAATGTTTTCGTAGAAGATTCTGTTCAGGTTAGTAATGGGTTGGATTCGATATCCATGTGCTCCGACCGCACAGAGGGTCCTGAAACCAGAAAGGCGTGCTTTAACCGATCGAAATGGACGCGAACATTTGACCTTCCGTTAATAGAGATAGTAGCGTTGTTATTATTATGTATCTTAATAATTTTGAAAGGTCCTTTCCAGTCGGGTAATAGCTTTTTCGACAACCCTTCCTTCTTCTCTTCGTTCTTCAAAAATACTTGATCGTTCACCGAGAACTTCTTTGACACGGTTTTCTCGTCGTATTTTAATTTCGATTTCTCCTTCGAAGCAATAATGTTTTCGCGTGCCAGCGTGTGAGCTTTATTTAACTTATATTTTAATTGATCGGTGTAGCTTTCATACGTATACTTGAATTCTGGATCTTGTTTTAACGCACTGGGAAGAATGGGTTTATAGCCGAAGAGTAATTCGTAAAGGACCATTTGCGTGGTAGCGTGATTAGACGTATTGTAGGTGAACATTGCGAATTTCAAGAGTTCGTCCCAGTCTGTCTGTTGGTCGTTCACGTAATGTCGCAGGTAGTCTTTAAGAATCGAGTGACTCCTTTCAAGAGCACCATTTGTCTACGGGTGATAAGCAGTAGTGATCAAATGCTTTATTCCGAATAATTTCGCTACCTCCTTTATCAGCTGGGAATTAAAATCTGTTCTGTCTCTGGTCCGTCAAGATCGATCTTGGAATACCGAACATAGTGATAACATCCGTCAGGCCGTTAGCTACAGTCTCGGATTCATGATTGCAAATAGGGATGGCAAAAGAAAATTTAGTTAGCTCGTCCTGCATGGTTAAAATGAATCTGTTTTCTTTCTCGGTGACGGGTAAGGGTACTACAATCTCGAGGCTTAGTTTCTAGGTCGTCGTGATTTCCATTGGCACCTTTTGAGTTTTTGGTACCGTTTTGTTTAGTTGGCATTTCTTACAAGTCTTAATATACTGCCTGATTTTATTGGACATATTCGGCCACCTGTATTTTTATTGAATTCTGTTGTACATCCTATGAAATCCCGCGTGTCCAGAGATTTTAGCACCGTGAGAGAGAGATAGTCACGAAGAATCTGCTTAATCTCGTCATTGTCGGGCTCTAGTAGCGGAGTAGTTATTAAGTTGACCTTTAGCTGGACGTTTCTGAATACGAAGTTAATTATTTCTAGTAATTTCCCGGTCTTGAATTTAGAGAATTCGTCTTCGGGAGAATATAAAAAATTTCGTTTACTTTGTCTTTTCTGAGTTGGATTCTAAGGCTTTGTAGAGTGTAAAAGAAATCAGAGTAAGACGCTTGGTCATAGTGAAGCAATGAAGCTCTCCTTTATGAAGCAATTGTATATCAACTAATTTTTTCTTTGATTTTTTATAATAGAGTGAGGCTCGGGTATTGATTTGAGATTCAACTCCGGCTTACGAATTTTTTCCAGCTCTGTCTCGTCCATTTCTAGGGAGATAAAGTAACCGATTGCCGAATCTGTTCGTATTTCGGTTTCTGTCGCTTCGCTAGCGTTAAGATATTTAGGAGTTTTTCCTAAACAGTGGTATTTATAGAAATCCTCGTAAGATTCTCGATCATCGACAGCTAACACGGTGTGTTGTGGTTCGTCAGGAAAAATGGTTCGCGATAGACAATCCGCGTTTGTGTTTGTTTTACCCGATTTGTGGATAATCTCGTACTCGTACTCTTCAAGTTTCAATCGCCACCTTATCAATCTAGATCCGGGATCCTTGACAGAAAATAACTACAACAACGGCTTGTAATCTGTGATTATCTTAAACTTTCTACCATAAATAATAATAATAATAATAAAAGCGGTTAGGACGCTAATCATCCCTGAACGCCACCGAAAACTTAATAGTTTTATTGTAGCCCCGCTGTAATTAGGGGTGTACCTTTTTGGCCAGTCCACATATCCATTCCACCCCTAGCTCTCTAGCCCTTTCCAGGCTAGGAAAAGCCTCGCCTATCAGACGGTGTCTATAAGCCCCTAGTGCTGGACATTCCAGCAGCAGGTGCTGGGCATCTTCCCTCTCCACTTTGCAGTATCGACATCTATCCGTTTCCGATAGACCTAGTCTCCTGCAGTGTGAGTTGAATTTTCCGTGACCAGTTAATAGTCTGATTGTAATGCTCAGGCTTATCCTGTTCATGTTCACTAGTAACCTGGCTCTCTTTTGTGCTAGGCGAGGCATTAGATTCCTCGCCTGTCTGCCCGTTCCTAGATTAGTCCACCGGTGAAAATGCTCCCTGTGGAATTTGCTCTTAATCTCTAACCTGCCCATGGCAAAGGGGACTCCCACTGGCATGAGGTTCTCCTTTCTGGTGCCCTCTTTCGCCAGTACGTCCGCTATCTCGTTACCATGGACTCCTGTGTGTCCGGGGACCCAAGCAAGAGTAATCTTGTTGGTTTTCCCTAGAATCTCTAGCACTTCCATAGTGTCCCACACAATCTGTGAATTTGTGCTTGTCCTGTGGAGTGCTTTTATAGCAGCTTGACTGTCAGACCAAATATAAATATACTTGTTCGCAGTGCGCTGCTCTACAAGTAGTTCCAGGCAGTGTTTTATTGCCAAGACTTCCGCCTGGAACACTGTGGCTTTGTCTCCCAGGGCGATACTTACCCTGAGGTCTTCTTGAGGTCCAAAGACTCCCGCCCCAAAGCGACCCCCGTACCCCGACCCATCGGTGTACCAGTGCCTGACTGTGGGACCCGGAGTCCTCTTACTAATTTCCCAGTGATTCCTCTCAGGTAGGTAGACCACAAAGGCCTTCCTGATCTGGTATTTCCTGGCTATCTTATCCTGTCTCAAGGACATAGATCCTTGATCAAGCACGCCTAGTCTGGTGTGTGCTGTCCTTGCCCTGGTCCACTCCCCAAGGCAGTTCATCCTGTATGCAGAGAGTTCCGCTCTTTCTCTTAGCAAAAGGTCAAGAGGCAGCACATCAAGTGCCACCTCTAGGGCCTCAGTTGGTGTGGATCTCATCGCCCCTGTTGCAGCCCTCAGGAATACGCCCTGAAGGGCTTTCAACCGGTTTCTTGATTTGATCCTCCCTACTCTTGGCCACCAAATGACTGCTGCATACAGTAATCTTGGCAGTAACACCATTTTGTACAGCCACAGACAGACCCTGGGACTAAAGCCCCAGTTTCTGCCCATTGCTCTTCTGCATGCCCATAGCGAGGCATATACCTTCGCGATCTGGTATGTGATATGTTCTTTCCAATGCAACTTGGTGTCTAAGACGACACCCAAGTATTTTTGTGTTCTGACATACTCGATGTTTGTCCCCCTGAACCTTAATGGTTCCGGGTACTCCACCTTGTATTTTCTAGTGAATATCATGGCAGACCTTTTCTCCGGGTTCACCGAGAGATTGGTCTTTTTACACCATTCATCCACTGTTCGTACGGCACAGTTCATTCTGTCCCTTAGTACACTAAGGAAGTTGCCCCTGACCACAACTGCAGCATCATCTGCATAGCCATGGACCAGGAATCCTTCCCTCCTCAGTAGTTCTAAGAGTTCGTCCACTACGAGGCACCACAGTAGAGGTGATAAAACCCCTCCCTCTGCGGACATCCTCCCGATATGGTCGCCCCCTTACCTCTATATCATCTTTCTTGGCGATCACCAATGTGTTCGCCAACATGCTCCGAGTCCAGTCTATTAGTGTTTCTGGTACCCCTCTACTAGACATGGCCTCGGTTATTACATTGTATCCGGTGCGATCAAACGCTCCTTCAATGTCTATGAAGAGTGCCATAGCATAGCCCCCTTCCTCTATCTGTTCCCCCACCCTTGCCACAAGGTGGTGTAGGGCAGTCTCTGTGGATCTGCCCTCCCTATAGGCATATTGTGCAGGGGATAGAGGTCGTTCGGCTATGTATGAACTCTTAGTGTGTCTATCCATAAGCCTTTCCAAGGTTTTCAACACAAAGGAAGTTAGGCTTATGGGTCTGAAGTCTCTTGGCTTAATATAGCCGTTTTTTCCGGGTTTGGGTATGAAGGCAATCCTTGCCTCTCCCCAGACCCTTGGAACTGTACCAAGAGCAACACTAGCTCTAAGCAGTTTAGTTAATAGTCCAATTATGACTTCTAGACCCCTTTAAAGCATTAGGGGGTAGATGCCATCTGGACCTGGTGACTTCAGTGGTTTGAATGTACTAACAGCCCATTCAACCGCCTGAGGGTATACAATTTTAGCAGCAAGAGCCCAGTTTGGTGCTTTTTGCCCATACCTGCTCTCTTGCCTCCATTCTCTCGTTCTTTCAAAGCCCGGAAAGTGCTCCTCAAGCAGGAGCTCCAGAGTTTCCTCCGTGCTCCAAGTATATTGTCTGTCTGGTTTGATTAAACAACCCACATTTGCGATGTTCTTTCCCCCCAGTACTTTAACTAGTCTGGAGGCCTCAGCATACTCCTCAAAGCTGCTGCTGAATTTCCTCCAGCCTGTTTTCCTAGCATGTGCCAGTTCTTTATTATATTTTCTCTGAAGGGATCTTCTCTCCTCCAGTGCTTTTTCTTTCTTGGTTAGGTCTTTAGCGTTCTTGACCTTATTCCAAGCTTTCCTTAACAGGCCTCTAGTTGAGGCCAGCTTGTTATTACACCAGTTGACCTTTTTGGTTCCCTTGGGGATATTTTCTACACTGCAAGCCTCGTATGACAGTCTCAGCGCCTCTGCGAAACGTCCGGCCGTCACCTCGAGCTGATTCTTATTGCAGAACCAGGTAGGTACGTCCTGGATCCTCTGTTTTAGTTCCTTCACGTACCTATCCCAGTCTGTCTTTTTAGGGTTCCTTTTAGAGGCCCCCTCCCGATGCCCTTTTATCGTAAGGAGCACCTGGCTGTGGTCTTATCCTGAAGGTTCTTTGGAAACCCTTCTGTCCCCCACCCAATCCAGTACTCCCGCAGAACATAGGGTAATATCTAGCACTTCATGTCTCCTTCGGTCCGTGAAGGTAGGTTCATTTCCCCTGTTAAGTATAGACAGATCTGATGCCAGGATGTATTCGTGAAGGGATTCTCCCCTAGCATTGGTGTTAGTGCTCCCCCATCCTACATGATGGGAGTTCGCGTCGCACCCCACCAGGAGTTCACCCTTCCTTTTCCTCACCTCTTTTACTAGGTTTTTGAGTTCCCTTGTAGGTGGAGGTTCTGCTGAGTCATAGGGCAAGTACGCTGACCCTATGATAAACTCTAGTTTGCTTCCACTCCTGTCTGCCAAGTTTACCCTAGCTACCGCCAGGTCTCCGCAGCTCAGTTGTGGAATGAAAACCGCCTGCACTCCCTTTACAAGAATGCAGGCTCTAATCTTATCCTCAGAGTTCGTGAAGAGTAAGCTCCCGCTTCCTCCAAGTCCTCTTATAGCACCATTTACCACCCACGGTTCTTGTATTAGTGCTATGCCTGTGTGCATCTTCGCTAGCTCCTTGACCAATATGGCCGAGGCGCTTTTGCTATGATGCAAGTTAATTTGTACAACATTGAGTGTCGAGTGAGCCATATCTGGGTTCACCCGTCTTTCTCAATTTTGTCCTAATCCCCACCGCGGTTCTTCTCAAGCAACTTCACAGTTGCTCTCTGAGTCCCGCAGTGAGGTTTGAAGTTACAGGCTTCTAAGACCCGTAACGCCTTATCATTTACGAGTGCAGCGAAGTGGGCGCTAGTAGCTCCCTTGCTTTCACTGCCCTTGACAATCGTCCAGTCCTCTTTGACCAGTCCCGTATTCTGTTTTGCCAGAAACTGTACTGCCTCCGAGGCTGTCATTTCCTCATCCTCAACGTGGACCACTACCCTGTGTCGCTTCGGGAGCTCCTCGGTCGAGACCACGTTGAGGATGAGAGGTTTCCTATCTTGTTCTCTGGGAATAGGCTTTTCAGCCATATCCCAGTCTCTCCGTCGGTGCACCCTATTACGGCCGCACCGTCTCTTTCCCACATCCCCTCGAAGATGGGTATCTTTGTGCCGTCGGGTATTGACAGGATCTGGGCTTTAAGCAGCCTCTTGATCGCTGTCAGTTCGTCCGTCGTCAGTCGTCTATCAGGGTACCCTTCTGGTACAAGGGCCCACCTGAACATTCTTGTCGCCTTTTGTGCGTATGTCTCAGTCCGAGTCTTTTTCTCAGTCTCTGTCGTGCTGGGGCTAGGCGTATGGTGTTCGGGGTTAAATCTCTTATTCCCCCTCCCACTTCCGTCTCTAGCCCCATCTGTCGCCGTCCCAGGGGTTGTGCGGACTTGTTCAGTCCTTACCCCCCCTTGCGTCTGTTTATTCAGTCGTCGCCTCGCAGCTCCACTCAACCTCTGCTTGACGACCCTGTGTCTTCCGTCCGTTTCTCCGTCCTCCATCTGGTTCGTTTCCGCCCCAGATGGTTGTTCCGTAGTTTCGTTTCTTTTTTTATTCAGGTCCATTTTTGTCCCACGAGTGTCAGACATAAGCGGTATCACCTGGGAAGAGGTCCGTTCACCCAGGGCTTGGCTATTTACTCCCAGAGGGCGCCCGGTATCTGGGAGGCACCGTTTGGGAACGCATCTTACCCCCTGCGCCATACAACATCTCAGCACGGTAGCTCACACCTTATGTTTGGGGGAGCTTTTGGTCCACGACGAGAGCCTTCACTCTCCCGTTGGTGGGTTTATGCACCATTGGAAGTGCTTATCTCTCCTGTTAACCGATCCTTTCGCGCCACTGGGGCGTTGATCAGATCGGCCATTCCCCTTATCCGCCACCTAGGGACGCGCCCGGCAGGGGAAGCTCAACCCCCCCTCACACCCGTCAATTGGGCTTTGTAAGTGAGGTGCACGGGTTCTACCATAAAGGTATGAGCGAAAATGTTTTACTGCTCATACGACGGCGAGCAACTCTCGCTCGATTGTTGAATAGTTACTCTCGGCCTTATTCAATGTTCGCGATGCATAGGAGATTGGAAGATCCTTCCCCGGAATTCCTTGAGACAAAATCGCGCCAATGGCAAAGTTAGAAGCGTCGGTCGTTAACAAAAATTCCTTCGAAAATTCCGGATACTGCAAGATCGGGCTAGACGTTAATTTTTCTCTAAGAAGATCAAAAGCCTCTTGTTGTTCGCCTGTCCAATTAAAAGGAGTATCCTGCTTCAGTAACTTCGTCAAAGGTTTGCTGACTTTCGAGAAATTTTCAATGAATTCCTATAGTATCCTACAAGCCCTAAAAACGATTTGATATCGCGCGGAGATTTGGGAACTGGGAATTCGCGAATTATTCGAGTTTTATCGGGATCAGGTTTTACCCCGTGATCGGTTATAATATGACCGAGATATAACCTATTTCCTTTCGCATGAATTCGCACTTATCCGGCTGCAATTTGAGATTGTTGAGATGAAGGCGTTTAAAAACGGATAGTAATTTTTCCTCGTGATCTTGAACAGAATTTGCGTATCTATACGACAATGTCGTCCAAGTATACGAAGCAATTGTAGCCTTGCAGTCCGATAAGTACGTTATTCATTAATCGTTGAAACGTAGAGCGGGCGCATTTTTTAACCCGAAACCACTCGCGAGGTCTAGCGTGGTAAAGTAATTGGAGTGACTCAACTGATCTAAAATGTCCGCTATATTTGGGAGTGGATACGCGTCTCCAATCGTGACGTCATTTAGTTTTCGATAGTCGACCACTATCCTCCATTTCATTTTTCCCGATGCGTCCTTCTTTTTTGGGACTACCCACAGAGGAGAGGACCACGGAGAGCCTGAGGGTTTGATTATTCCTTGGTCAAGCATATTTGAAATTTAGTTGTTGACCTCCTCTTTATGTACCTCGGGGGGAAGCGGTAATTTTTTGTTACGATTGGCACTTTGGAGGTGGTAGGAATTTCATGTGAGACCGCGTTAGTATACGAAAGGCTGTCGCCTTTTAAGAGAAATATATCATTGTATTGGCGACAGATATTGAAAATGGATTCGCGTTCCTCCGGATTGAGGTGTTCCGTGCGAATATTTGCAAGCCAATTTTTTATTCGATCCGGATTTACGGGAGTATTCGGTTCATTACTATCGCGAAGTGCAAAGGCTTCTCTCGGAACGGGATCAAGCTTTAGATTAATTTTAACAATCCTTTTGACCTTGTCCGTTGTATTAAGGATCGTTACGAGTGCCTTCGAATTTTGTTTGACCTTCACGATTGCTTTTGTCAAAAGAATTCCCGGCGGGAGCTCAATTGAAGGGGTTATCCCCTCATTAAGTCCGGGAGTAGAAATCGAGACCTCTCTAGCAGCGTCTCACTGCGAGGCGCCAAATGGCTGACCTCGGGACTCCCGGTAGCGATTTGGAAAATAGGAATCGCGATGAGATTATTACTCAAGAGTCTTTTTTTGTAATCAATTAGTGAGTCAGTGGTTTTAAAGTAGTCACTGCCCAGGATTCCGTCATACGGAATGTTGGTAGGATTAGCGAGAACGTGAAACTTGTGGTCGAAATTGTCTAATTTAAGAGTCGTGACGCCTATAGTTTCGTCAGTTTCGCTTTTATTAACACCGTGAATTTTAATAATTTCGCTTTTATCCAATTTGAAGCTAGGTTTGAGGGCTCGAGCTTTTATGACGGAGACGCTGCCTCCTGTATCAATCAGTAGATACAAAATTTTGTTGGGGGATTGAGGGCATCGAAATTTGACGAATGAATGGGGATTTTCAGTAACGAAAATTAGTCCTCCTCGCTCTCGTCTGTCACCTGTACTATACTCCCCTCCCAATCGGTGACTATCGGGAAAGTCTTAGCGTTTTTTTGAGTTTTGTGGCTCGGACCTGCGACTTGCCCTTGGTTTCCGTCGTAACGCTGCCATCTAAAGCATTCTTCTATTACGTGTCCTTTTCTTTTACAGTATCGGCAGAATTTCGAGTCACTGTCTTCGCCTTTATTCGCGTTTGGAGGCGTTTGCTCGCTAGAGTACGCGTGGACATGTTTATCCGAATTTTTCTCAAAGCAAGACGACGTGTCATGGCCCGCTGTCCGGCAGACGTTGCAGTACCGATCGCGCGTCTGTTTGTACGGATTGGAATTATACATTTGAACAACCTGCTCCTCGGACGTCACGGCATTGATCGCGTCGTTTAGTGATTTTATATCGCGATTCCTGAGCTGTGCCGAGATTTCTGGGATGCTGTACTAGACGATTCGATTTGTCGCGATTTGTTGCAGCATTCGAATTTTCCCATTTAAATCGGCAGTGTCTTCGGTGTTTTATTGCGTGGCATTCACCGCACGTTTTAAGCAAGTCTCGAGTCGCAACGCGTATTGTTGGGCCGATTCGCGAGGATTTTGTTGCATCGCTGTCAATTCGTTTATGATTTGCGCGTAGTGTTTTTTGTCCTGGTACATGTTTTTGAGAAAATCGCGAAGTTCTTCCAATGTTGTAAATTCCCTATTCGTACATGCCGTCTTAGCTTTTCCCCGTAATTGTGTATGGATATAATCCAGAAGGATTTCTTTTTGACTGTTAAACGCGAGTTTAAACGCTCGATTGCAGTCACTTATGAAGGAATTCAATTCTTCGCGAGATCCATCAAATGAAGGAATAAATTTCAAAGGAATTGAGATGGGGATTTGTTCGCGATTGATTTGATTATTACGATCACCGTTAGCATTTCCCTCTGTGACAATCTCATTTTGGGGAGTGCCTGGGGTTGTTTGTTGGGTACAAGTCGACATTCTGAGATAAGGCAAAATAAACTCGACTTACAGAATGATGTAGAATCTCATCATTGATAAGATTAGCTCCCAGAGCTCGTCGTTGTCGTTGGGCTGCAGGGATCCTCTTCGGTTTAAGCGATTGAAATCGGCCGTCCTGACTGCACCGGAGCGTTGTCCTGGATTGCGATGATCCTTGGAGTTAGCCGCACCGTAGACAAATCACCGACGTTTATCGAAGGTATCCCACTTCTGACACCAATTTTAGTTTGTTATGGGAATAACTAATGCTGGTTACGTTTCGAAGATATTTATTTCGTATGTTGCGCCGATCCTCTGGCAACCGAGTCTCAAGCGGATCTGCTGTTACCCCCGGCAGTGTGAGTTCTTTCAAGGGTCACTTTCAGAAACAAAGGCCATCTGCGCTCTAGTTTCCCCTTTTTCAAGAGGTTTTTACATTCCGGAGAGGGAAATCGGAGGACCTTGAAAACTAGGGGGAAGACGGTCACTTTCTTCCAACCAAAGAAAATACGAGAGTTACAGCGTAATCGCGTAATTTCGTAACACGGTGAATGGAAAAGAAAATCTGAACGTATCGTTATACATTTCCGCCCCTAAATGCCCCACCGACGCCATATTAAAACGTCGTCGATGAAAATTCCGCAAGAAATATGAAAGCCCGCCGAGCGATCGATCCGTCGACGTTTAGGCCGGGCGAACGTTGAGATGCAGGTCAATGAGGTGATGCAGGATGAGATTTTAGAAAGTCATTTTTAAACATACTAGCCAATGAACAAATAATTCTCATGCTCTCATTAGCTACGGTGGCGTTTACCCTCGTTAATGAAAGCATGAGAATTAATTGTTCATTGGCTAGTATATTTAAAAATGACTTTTTAAAATATCACCCTGCGTCACCTCACTGACCTGCGTCTCAACGTTCGCCCGGCCTTATGCATGTATACACGTATTCCCGCTCTCCGCCCGACGCGTTCAAAGTTCCCCCGTACTATTGTCGCGCTCAAACGTATACATATAGGCATATCGATTCGTCCGAGAATCCCTGCAGGGATGCAGCTCTCGGTGGATTGAAATTCGGGGCTATAGTAGTACACGTGTATGTATGTATACACACGCGTACAGTCGCGGTCGCATATTACAGCAGGAGACAATGGATCGCGCGAATAGCTATAGCAACGTCGTTGTAAAAACGGTGTACGGTGAGACGCTTTCTCTCGCAATCGATATTAGAGCACAAGCGCTGATCTCGGGAAGCCGTGTAGCCGTTCACCGAGAGAAATCGTCGCGCGGACGCATCCGATGTCCATATACGTCAAAAGTCTTCGGAATTCCGGAGCGAGGAATAGCGTCCGTTCGATAGAAGGTGCGAAGTGACTCCGGAAAAAACGGTCCAATCGAGTTAAAGATGATTTTTCCATTGTACGCTTAAAAAATGCAATACAAACTATGAACGACTACGGAGCAAATTAGATATAAACGTTAAATAAGCACTAAATTGATTGTTCTAAAGTTTACATTTATTGTGCCGCGTGAGTTTAGAAAAATAATTGTTCTTCAAAAAATTGGTAAGTTTACATTATAATGAGATTCAAATTAATCACTATATTTATTATTTACAAAAAATTGTGCATATATTGAATAAATGCATTGTTTAGTATTTTATTTGTATTAGTTTGAAATCATTTAATGACACAAATATATGCTTGTTTAATAAAGCGCACAACTTTGATGCATCACCCGTGTGGAAATCTGCCCAAGTTGGCCCAATCAGTAATTGGGCGCCAATTAGGCCCCAATTGGGCGGCCCAATTAGAATAAAATATAATAAATCGAATAGATACAATTGTTTGTTTTATTTATGTACCGGAAGTAAAAATAAATCTGGACATTTAGAACTTATTCCGAACTTTTAGTGACTTTTTGGGGCTACGTTGGGCAGCCCAATCAGGCCCCAACTGAGGTACTAGTTGGGGCTACGTTGGGCACCCCAATCTAGCCCCAACTAAGGTACCTAATCACTACCCTAGCAAGAAATATTGTATAATTTTTATGTTTTAATGTTGATAGCATCGCCTCAAAAACTTTACTAACTTTATTATGATGCCATTGGTAATAAATATATAATACCTATATTTCATTCTTTAATAATTGCGTTTTTAATAATCTTTACAGCATTTTTCAAATTGAGTGGAGTAAGATACATATAATGATAAATTGGCCATTTTCTATTACAGAATAAATAAAATTGAAATCTATTCCGAACTTTTAGTGACTGAAATTTGGGTCAGGTGATACGATATAGTATTAGCGTTTAGTTGGTACCTAATCACTTAGTCCAAGGCACTTATCCATTTTTACCTATGCCGCAAACAAATCGACGAGGGTAGTGTGATTTTTTAGTGTGAAAAGCCTTTTTTATTATTTTATTATTATTATTTTTTTTTTTCGATAAAATGACCTTAATAAAAGTTGTAGATAATAACATTCTAATCTTTGCTTTATGACTTTTTTTTCTAGCTATTTTAGTTTAAGCGCTACGGCTATTTTTGTGTTTAGAAATTCGCAAGGGCCGTCCCGGGAAAAGAGTACGGCCCTGGAGAGAGGCTGAAAACGTCCCCTTTTTTCGGGACGGCCCTGGCGAATAGTGGTGAATGTGACAGACGCTCCGTGTAGTTTGCTAACCGTTTGTATTTTTTTTTAATAATCGTGAATCGTGATAGTGAACGGATGCAGTGCTACTTTTCTCTGGATGCCTGTACATAAAGAGCAGGAAAGGAGACGGCAGCATCTCAGAAGAATTGCCATCAGATAAGTTACTTTCTATCTGACCATTCTAACCTCATTTTGATTGCCTATGAAGGACATATATCTTTGTGGATATTCTATTTTTTGTTTTCAGCGTCATGCGAGCACGGGACGAGTCAATGGTTTTTCTTCTCCATCAACAAGCCGTGGCAGAAAAATAGGAGATGCAATGGAATAACTAAGGAAACTATGAAAAACTAAGGAAACCCGCGCGTATGATTTGTATCAATCATTGTTCCGCTTGAATACGTTTATATTTTACTTTTGTACATTTTATGCGAAAATATAAAATCTTATTAATTATTATTAATCTTATTATTCATTATTCATCTTATTATTCATTAAAAGTAACATTTCAGGTTGATTGGGCATAAATAGGATTGCCCAATTGGGGCCCAATTGGGCGGCCCAAATTGGGCATAGGTTGGGCGGAGCGTTACAAGCCCAACGAAAGCCCAATTGGGCCCCAATTGGGGCCCAATGAACATTTCCACACGGGCAGTTGAACTAATACGACCTAAAGTCGCTGTACAATTTACGTACATTTTACGTCTATCTGAGTCTCGTACGGCTTAGTACACGCAATGTGTGTGCGCATCCAAAAAGCTATGGATAAATCCACCTACAAATCTCTTTTCTTAGCCGAACGATGATTTCGAAGCATTACAGCGACTTCAATTATATGAAATCATGAATGTACCAACGCTCCTTTCTACAGGGTGGCCACGTACTCTGGAATTCTGGAAAACCTGGAAAAGTCAGGGAATTTTTCAAATCTGGAAAAAGTCAGGGAAAAGTCAGGGAATTTTGCGTAAAATCTGGAATTTTCATTTGAACGTACCTTGTATTTAAAAAAATGTATTTAAAGTTCAATTGTAAGAAAATTCTAAAAAAACTTCATGATTCGTTGATAACACGTAGTCCATTGAAATTCAGACTAACGAAAGGAATTTCTTTTTTGGATCCCCAAATTGTGACAAAATCCAACTTACGCTACAAACGACTGCAGTTAGCTTTGGTGGTTTTTACTGAGTCTAACTGGATTTCAGGTATCACTGCAGATAAAATAGATAAACAATTCAAAGCGGTTTGTGCTACTGAATTATTTTCCACAACATTAACGAGTTCTTCTGAGATCAGACTGAATCACCTCTGGGTACATGAGCTAATACCCAAGACGTCAGACTATGAGGAACTTCGATCATTTCTCAAAATGGTTTTCATTTTATCACACGGAAATGCTTCGTTGGAAAGAGGTTTCTCAGTCAACAAGGAGTGTTTGGTCGAAAATCTGAGCGAACAATCACTGGTAGCCCAGAGACAAGTGTATGATTCAGTCACTGATCTTGGTGGGATGGAAAATGTGGGTATAACGAAGCAGTTGATGCACTCTTGTCGCAATGCTCGTAAACGATATAGCGAAGCACTAGAGAGAAAAAAATGCGAGACAAAAAATCGTGAAGAAGAAGAAAATGAAAAACGACTCACAAAATTGAAGCTGAAAGCACTGGCCGCTGAGAAAGCGAAAGTATTGCAAGAAACTCAACAAAAATTGTCTGCGATAGACGAAGAAATGAGAGAATTAAAGTGAAACAACAGAAAAATTGGTTTTACTTTTAAGGAAACAATGAAATTAAATCTTTGCCAAAAAAGAATGTTTAAAAAACTGACATTTTTGTGACAAAAAATATATTAATGTTATTTCTAAGAAAAAAAGTGTTCTATGTTTGCATTAATAAAAAAATATATGAGGTTTGAATATAAAAAAATAAAGAATTTTGCTTATTTTTCGGTCTGGAAAATTCTAAAAATCGGTCTGGAAAACCTGGAAAAGTCAGGGAATTTTTTCAGCCAGATTCTGTGGCCACCCTGTTTCTACTTTCAGTACGCATTTCAATATATATTATAGTTATGTATACATGCAATCGATCAGGTCAAACATTCGACGATGCTTTCAATACATGCGGCAGCTTAGCGAATAGATGTCATAAAAATCCGCGACGTGGCGTGCGCATCGCCTCAGCTGTCTACTAAAGAAACGTAGAGCCCTTAGATTGAGGTTAGCGTCAACGGCGATCAGTTCGATTCACGCGTAATTTTTTGGTTAAGAAGCCGTTAGCGTTTAATGTTAACGTTCAAACGTTTCTTTAGTGCACGTTGAGTGTAAACGTGGGTTATTTGTGTCCAGCCTCACTTTGCCTCACAGGCTAAATGTCCCCGACAAATAGTATGAAATTTTTTCAATAGATGGCTGCACTGTTAGGGCAAAATTTACTTGGTAATTTATTCGGAAACGGCTGCACATATGTTCATTCTGAAAACGGATTTATTAATTGTTCATGTATCGAATTTAATGAAATTGGTTTATAAAAAATTACAGTTTATTATAAACATACTTCTAAAAGAAAAAAACTGAAAAATTCACTTTTTCAAAAAAAGCCACTTATACCCGTTCAATGTGTAGTAATTTTTAACAGAGTAGGGGGCTCCGCCCTCTGCTCGCTACGCTCGCCAACTCCCCCATGCCGCTTCGCGACGCTCCACCCCGTACCTAGATCCTCGGGAGCGAGGCGGGAGTATACTAATACGAAGGCGTAGAAGAGACACATTGATTATTTATTAACTTTTTATTTTCTAATACCGTGCACATTTAATTTCGCGTTAGCTAACATGGAATTAATCCATTGTTTCTTAATAGGAGAGGATTATTTCCATGTTAGCTAACGTGGCACGGTGCTTGCAAATGAAAAATTAATTAAACGTTCCTTCGTACACTTATGTACCTTTTACTTATACATATTTGTTCACTCAAAGCACTGTTCAATGAAATTGAATCAATTTTGTTGATCAACCAAAAGTAGAACCGTTTACCGAGGAGGCGCTGGAAAGAAGCTAATGGAAATAAGATAATGCATACTGCCTGGGCTCGTAGGTTGGCGAGGTATTCATGGTCGCATTACTACGAAACCCTTGCAACGCGGAACAGTTACTTCGAAACGTCGACAGCAACCCTCTGTCTCACTGACACTCGCAGCCAACTGCAGCAGCACGCACACACAAACGTCAGGGCGACGAGAGTGAGACCGGTGCGACAATATATGAAGGGTACAGGGGTAAAAGAGGTAAGCCGTTGCTACGTGCTCTTCATCCGTACACCGTATTCTTCTATCTTCAATTGGTTTATAAGAAATTACAGTTTATTATAAACATTCTTCTAAAAGAAAAAAACTGAAAAGGTCACTTTTTCAAAAATAGTCACTTATACAGACATATACCCGTTCAATGTGAAATCAAAACCGTGTCGGAAATTCTGCAACAATCAGTATCTCTATCCTAATCAGTAATTTTCGCTACGCTACGCTCGCCGACCCCCCCGCGCCGCTTCACGGTGCTCCCCCCCGTAGATCCTCGGGAGCGAGGCGGGAGTATACACTAAGGTCCAGATACACATGCTAGTTTCGAGCACGCAAGCATGCTTTTTTCCAGGAAGCGCTCCTAGTAGCATGTGTATCCAAGTCTTGCTCGTTTCGAGCATGCTTAAAATAAGCATGCTCACAAATCGACCGACGGTTGATTTTCGAGCATGCTTCCTGAGGCGGGGGTGAAAAGGGGAACGCTTGTGAGCAAGTGTAGACGGTGTTTGCTAATAAGCATGCTCATATCCGTCCCGTCTAGTCGTGTTCCATCGTGTCTAGTTGAACCTAATAAAAATGTTATTTGAGATGAAAAGGAATTTATTCTCATTGAATAAGACTCTATTTGAATTAGATAAATGTTCTACTAGGTTCGTACTCGATTAAAAAGATATGCAAAACATTAATTTAATGTAAATAAACTTTTATTCGATGTAAATAAATGTCTATTAATCTCAAATAAATTTTTGTCTTATATATAGGTTTGTATTTAACTAGACCTCTTCCCTCAGAGTACTTGATTATGGCGAAAATAATGTTTTTTTGGGCCAAGTAAATATTCATTAGCTATTACTCTATTTTTGTTTGAATGAAAGAGACATTGTAATAATTAATATTATATCTACTTGTCGTAACAAAATATTTTTTCCGCCGTAATCAAATATACATTTATTAACTGCAAATAAACTCTTTTCTCAGTATATGAAGTAACTTTGATCGAGCGAACAAAGTAATCGCTAAACTGACAAATTTCTAGAAAATCATAAACAGAATCAAGGAATTTTACTTCCAAATTTGACCGTGATAAAAATTTAATCGCTGTTTCTCAGAATGTGACATACATTACAAATTATATTTCCTCTTTTATCTTTGAGCGCGATAACAAATATTCGCCAGTTGGAGTTTTTCACGAATTACAGCCTGCCTGCTACAGACAGCCTCCTAGTAAATAGCATGTGTATCCAAGTGCTTGCTTTAAGCATGCTTATTTAGAAGCATGCTTAAAAGTAGCATGCTCATATTGAGCAAGTGTAGAAGTTAAAAGAGCATGCTTCTTTTAAGCATGCTCATAAGCATGCTTTTTTACTAGCATGTGTATCTGGACCTTAATATAAGGGACATCAGACTGCGTGTTAGGTGGACCTGTGTGAAGTTAGCCCCCCCACCACCGAATACAAAATTTTTGAATACATGATCGTTTGCCCTTTGTTTGCCCATGATTGCCCATCACTTTATTTTTTTTGCCCAACTCACCGTTTAGAAGATATAGCTAAAAATAGGGCGGGGGGCTAACTTCACGCTAGCCCCCCCATAACGTAATTTCGAAAATTCAAATGCATGATCGTTTGCCCTTTGTTTGCCCATGATTGCCCATCACTTTATTTCTTTTGTCCAACCCACCGTTTAGAAGATATGGGGGGGGGGGGGGAAGCTAGCGTGAAGTTAGCCCCCCCATAGTGTAACTTCGAAAATTCAAATGCATGATCGTTTGCCCTTTGTTTGCCCATGATTGCCCATCACTTTGTTTTGTTTGTCCAACTCACCGTTCAGAAGATATAGGGTGGGGAAGTGGGGAAGTATTAGATATACAACTTTGCCTCCGCCGTCTTTATCGTAAGCCATCTACAATAGAACGGCGGTTCCACGGGTTGGGCAAACGTCGAAAATGCTTACTGATACTCTTTCTAAAAATGGGCAAACGATTCCGAGTTGATATCACCGATTTTACGATTTTTCATTTTTACTTCACTTATGAAACTCGCTGTAGAGCGGTTCTACGGGTTGGGCAAACGTCGAAAATGCTTACTGAAGCTCTTTCTAAAAATGGGCAAACGATTCCGAGTTGATATCACCGATTTTACGATTTTTCATTTTTACTTCACTTATGAAACTCGCTGTAGAGTGGTTCCACGGGTTGGGCAAACGTCGAAAATGCTTACTGATAATCTTTCTAAAAATGGGCAAACGATTTCGAAGTGTTATCACGTCCCAAATGCATATTGAGACTGTATCTAAAAATGGGCAAGCGATGCCGAGGTGTTACTACTTACCACTTTGCTTCCGCCGTTTTATTGTAGATGGCTTACGATAAAGACGGCGGAGGCAAAGTTGTATATCTAATACTTCCCCACCCTATATCTTCTGAACGGTGAGTTGGACGAACAAAACAAAGTGATGGGCAATCATGGGTAAACAAAGGGCAAACGATCATGCATTTGAATTTTCGAAATTACACTATGGGGGGCTAACTTCACGCTAGCTTCCCCCGCCATATCTTCTAAACGGTGGGTTGGACAAAAGAAATAAAGTGATGGGCAATCATGGGCAAACAAAGGGCAAACGATCATGCATTTGAATTTTCGAAATTACGTTATGGGGGGGCTAGCATGAAGTTAGCCCCCCGCCCTATTTTTAGCTATATCTTCTAAACGGTGAGTTGGGCAAAAAAAATAAAGTGATGGGCAATCATGGGCAAACAAAGGGCAAACGATCATGTATTCAAAAATTTTTTATTCGGTGGTGGGGGGGCTAACTTCACACAGGTCTCCTGCGAGGCTCCTGAAATTTGAGCACGCGGTCGAGGGGCTCTTCGCTTGCGACTCGAGGAATCCGGCGCCTGTCGCTCTCGCTAGACTAGGTTGCTCTATTGAATCGGTCAAATAGACTAAAACCTCTCTGGCAGCAAGTTCTTCCCGTGTGTCCACTGCAATCTAGCTAGATTTCTTTTTCTCTAGCCAGATACTAGACTAACTCTCGCTAGGCTGTTCTCAACGCTGTGTCCACTTGTGAGATAAGTGTCGGACAGCTCTAGCGAGAGTAAATCTAGCGAAAAAGTCTACAGTGTACACACACCATAGTGGTAAAGCGAGACTACACCATTTCATTTCTCCTGAACCTGCCTCACTCTATAGCTACGCTCTGTCTCATGCTTCGCGGTCTTTCCAATGCCGGCACGAGACATGTCGAGGCAGGCCGACCGCAAGAGTGTGAAATACTTAGCCCCCAAGAGCCCGCGACGGCCAGACCTTCGTTATTTTATAAGGGCTGTAAGTTTCTCTGTGTATGTCCCAATAGAGCTAAGAAAGATCCCCGACATAAGTATATGCAAGCGGGTGCAAGTGAATAATGAGCGAAAGCTCATGGATAAGCGATTCGGTCTATTGCGATCTTTTGCTGCGCATATTTCATTTACTCAGTTATGATATGTTGAACAGTGTTTTTTGGATTTATCGGAAAATTTCATTATATACAATTAAATATGACTAAAAAATAAATTTTCAACAAATTATTCAGTACAATTTTCATATCAAGAAATCAATGAAACAAAAATTGAATAAATTAATCAATATTGTTTTGATATGATTTCAAATATGTATTACTGGATTCAAAGAAATATGTAATGATTTTCTTCATTATCTTCGTCACTGGTACTCCAGTCCGTGGCTTGATCGTTGTCAATATGACCAATACCATTTTAAATGGTTTGAAGGGGATCAGCTACTAAATTATGTCAGTGATTCTCTACAAACTCTATCACCTGTGTAATTATTATGTCAAATTATTATACTTACATAAATTTGTGACTATTCATAATTATATTACATTAATACAGACACTGGCGGAGAAGGCGATATTGACAACGATCAAGCCACGGACTGGAGTAGCAGTGACGAAGATAATGAAGATATCGACGACAACGATGGGAATTATGAAAATCATATTTCTTTGAATCCAGTAGTACATATTTGAAATCATATTAATATATTAAATTGTTGTTTTGATTTATTGACATGAAAATTTTACTGAATAATTTTTTGACAATTAGAAACGTTTTCCTAGGAGGCGCTCGAAAGAAGCTAATGCGAGTGACTCGAGAAAGGCCCCCCTGTCTCACTGACACTCGCAGCCAACTGCAGCAGCGCGCGCACACAAACGTCAGAGCGACGAGAGTGAAAACGGTGTGACACTATAGACACCGTGCGTGTGTACAAGTGGCGCCGCCAGTGACTGAATGCGTCCCTAGCTGCAGGACGGCTAAATAGCTGATTGCCTTTACCTGTGGGCTATAGCTGATATTATATTATTGTGTTTATGAGGCTAATAAAGTCAATCATTATTGAATTTTGACTAAAACATGTCTTCTGAGCCTCAAAGAAAAGGTAGTGGCAACTGTTGTGTTGTTGGATGCGGGAACAAATACGGAAATACGTCGAAAGATGTAAGCTTCTACAAGTTTCCCCAGGATAACGAAATTTCGAGAAATCGTCGACAAAAATGGATTAACAACGTTAAACGGATGAAGTACGTACACAAAGTGATTTATAGGATTACATCAATTTTTTTAATACCCTCTGTTCAGTACATACGTTATTTATATTTTTTATTACATTATACTGATTTCAATTGTACTGAATAATTCACAAGAAATAAGATTAAATTAAATAATAATAGGTATATACCTATTGAATACATATTTTTTATATGTAAACTACAGTTCGTCATCTTTCTTTTAAGTGAAGATGGCTCACTGTGGATTCCAACTAGAAATACAAGGATTTGCAGTTCACATTTTGTTGGTGGCAAAAAATCGGAACACCCAAATCATCCTGCATATAACCCAACATTATTTCCAACACAGAAACAAGTTCCCAGTGTGTTGAACGATTCAAGATTTCAGCGTTTAAAGAAAAGGGAAAGTTCTAAACAAGAAACAGAATTGACTGCGGTTAATGCTGAAGATTCATCGGAAAACCTAGGGTTACCTGAGTCTCAACTACATCTTAAAGAAGTTGCATGTCAAACAGAGAAGGAATCTGATGACGTGTTTACTGGTCCAGTTGTAGAAAAAACATTCACTTGCTGTTTTTATGTGAGATATAACAGTGATAAAATTGATTCTTGCGTACAGAGCGACATTTTCAGAAAGCAGCGTTCAGATTCAATGAGAGATGTAAAATGTGGACCGATCAGTTCCACTGCTAATGATAAAGAAAACAAATGTTTAGATTGCGAGTCCTTTCATGGCTTCGATTCTTTACGAAGCGAAACAGATTTTGTAGATTTAACTGGGATAAAAAAAGATGTATTTAATAAATTGATGGGTATGCTAAAGACGCGTAAAGAATTCAAAGTCTCGAAAGCTAACAGACTTTTAATTTTCCTAATGAAATTAAAAACTGACTTAACGTTTTCTGCTTTGGGAGTGCTATTTTCTTTGCATCGCAGTACTGTTTCTAGACTTTTTTTCGACATTTTAAGAAATTTGTCTCATGCTACCAAAAATTACATTTATTGGCCTAGCAAAGACGCGGTAGTTAATACATTACCAAAATGCTTTAAGCAACACTACCCTAATTGTAGAGTTATTATCGACTGCACTGAATTTAAAGTGCAGCAGCCAGCAAAAATTTCAGAGAGAATCAATATGTATTCTCATTACAAAGGGACTTATACTGCAAAAGTATTAATTGGCATAACACCATCTGGAGTAATTTCATATTTATCCCCTGTTTATGGCGGTAAAACTAGTGACGTACAAATAACAACTGAATGCGGCATTTTAAATAAATTGGAAAAAAATGACATTGTACTTGCAGATAAGGGGTTTCCAGGTATTGCAATTGATGAAAATACATTGATTATTATGCCTCCGTTTTTACATGACGGTAGATTAACTGAAAATGAAGTCAATGCCTGTTATAATGTTGCTGCTGTCCGTATTCACGTGGAAAGGGAAATATGTCGAATTAAAAATTTTCACATATTGCAAAATCGACTGCCTATCACTCTTTTTCCTTATATTGATGATATTCTTCATATTATTTGTGTATTAGTTAATCTAATGAGCCCTCTTATTAAAGATAAGTGAGTAATACGTATAAAGAATTTCTAATCGCACATAATTGACACACTTTTGTATACTGGGGAAATAAAATACCGTGTGTTTTAGAAGACATGCTTAAGTGAGTAATACGTATAAAGAATTTTTAATCGCACATAATTGACACTCTTTTGTATACTGGGGAAATAAAATACCATGTGTTTTAGAAGACATGCTTTTTATTGCACCTGACAATATTTGTACAAATAGGTACATAATTAACTAAAATATACAGAATAGCTCCAAAATAAGGGGTTATTTGTATATATTAAGCTAAGAGTAATTCGAAATTCATAGAACAGAGAGCTAAAAAAAGATGGCCACACTTTTTTTAGACATTATCATTGCCCTTTTCTACTAAAAGTGGCAAAAAAACAGTGAAATAAAAGTTTTCTAATTTAGGTATCAGAGAGTTTAAAAACTCGTCATCCCTAGTTACGTCAATTTTCAAGGGTGTTTGTGAGTAAATGAAGAAAGTCATTTTTTGCAATTTTGTGACAAATAACAATATTTGACACTGTGTATAGTACTGATGGCTGTTTTTAATCTCAAACTGATTGGTGTTGGCGTTCCATTGAAGATACGATAAACGAGTTTCTTTTGTGTCTGGATTGAATATCATAGTTTTCGCTGAAGAAGGACATTTGATCTCCAAAATAGAATTTGAAGCATAACTATTATCTTCTAATTTTTCAATAATAAGTCCGTCTGGACTTGCACATAACCATGGATATTCAGGACAAATAACTAATCCACAGTCTAAAACTTCGACATTGTACATTTCTTCAAAAAGTCTTTTCGCTTTACTTTCATTTTGAAGACCATATGTTACGTTCGAAATAGCTCTGCCAAATAATTTTCTGGGCTCGAGAAATTCTTCGGCCAACTTTTTGGGTTCTTTTCTATTCAAAGTTTTTACTTTATGAGCCTTACTACTGGCTGATATTCTAACATGACGCTCGTTATGCCAGGTTTTAGAAGAAGATTGCATTCTCGTGTTCAAAAAAATTGTTTTCAATTGCGACACTTCCAAATCAACGAACTTTTTATAGAACATTTCTTCGCGACTGCTTAAATTGACTTTAAGTAAACTATTGTTGTTGCCGTGTGGGTTTTTGTTGCGCAAAATTTGACTCAGAATGTCATTTGTTCTCTTCTCACAAATCTTTTTAAACACATTCTCACTCAGCTCAAACAAAAATGATAACACGAACCTTTCACCCTCTGTTTTTCTTTCCTGCACTATAATATTTTTCAGTTCGCAATCAATGTTGCAGTCTAAGATAGAAAAAACGTCCGACAGTTCACTATCAACTTTTCCACTAATCTTCGGAGGATACATATCGGACATTTTTTTCCCTTTATCATATAATTTTTTCCCGTACGATGACGGCTTCTTCCATTCGCATGGTTTATCCGTTTGCGATTGAATTGGCTCATTATTGATATACCAAAAAACGGCCCCAATATGTTTGCAACGTTGTCCACTCCCAGCAGGACATTCACACGAGGCATTGTTGATAAATCTGACGTCGTTCAACTGAATTTAAAATGTTTCAATTAGTGCACCTAACCAATAAGTAATGTTACTCTTGAAATGGTTATTATTACTCACAGTGATTTTTACTGAATATGCCGGCTGGTTAATTGAGGTTTGCCTCAACACGTTCGCAGTAATGAAATTTTCAGAAGCTGTTTTTGTTTCTTGGACATTAAAAACATGTTCACTTTCGTCTAAATTTTTCCCTTTTTTAATGCTCACTTGAGACAGATCGTTGCTGTAGATTTTTTTAAACCCACATTGTATGATTTGGTTCTCCATTTTAGTTAACTAAAACTCTATTTTTTGTGAATAATTAATATTCCACCTCGCAGCCGATATTGCTTTATATGTACACTGTCCTGCACGTAGGTCCAGTTATGTCCGCTAGGATCGATTTCGGCGCTGATGCAAGTTTCACGCACGGTGTCTATAGGAAGGGTACAGGGGTAAAAGGGGGAATGTCACAATTTAGCCAATTCGTCATTTCTACACCATCTAGTTGAAAATTTCGCATTCTTTCAGCTGGCAAAGGATTACAGGCAATAAAGGTACAGTCAAGAGATACAGACGTTTAGAATTTTAGCATAACATGCAAATAGAGGGAATGTCCGCGCGCAAATTTGCTGTCCTGTAAATTTGTTTTTTTGACATTCCCTCTTTTACCCCTGTACCCTTCATATTCAATTTAGCTTATCTTGCAAACCAAGCAAGATATTTACATTGAATTGCTATCTATCTTCTTTTTTCAGAAACAATCCAAAATAAATGATGGTATAATTAAAAAATTTTTTCATTGCAAATTTCTATGTAAATTAAAGCATTGAAAACTTAAAAAATCAATTATGTGTAAACAACAATGAAAAACAAAATTTGGTTTCGCTAGGAAAAATGATGAGATCTTTCTAAACGGGTTACAAAAAAAAGATTGTAAAAATCTTCATTTTTGGATTTGTTGTGAGTATTTGAACATTCAAACTCATCTGGAGGTCCTAGCTTCTTAGGGGTTGAAGATAGGCTAAAAAGTGTAGAACCTTTTTTGTAGATAATTTTATTATATACAACTTTTGTCGTAACTGTTTTTCAATGGATCACGTATTTTTCAAAATATTAGCGAATAACCGATTTTTCAGCAATACATACATTTTGTACACCCTTCGCCGGGAGGTGATATTTCTTTTAATATGTTCCCTCTATTAATAACATCAAAACATAACTTTTGCCAAGTTTTCACCATTATGTCTCAATTTTCGATTTGAACGGAAATTTGACTGGACTATTAGTAAAGCGAGACTACACCGTT